>BSBN01001331.1:1800000-2117129 GCA_027924645.1 Cunninghamia lanceolata
TTATTCGGGCAATAGGAACTGTACATAAATTATAACAAAGTTTAAAATAGAAACGTTATTATAGATTACATAATTATTAATGATAAAATATGAAGCACGAGAATTATAAATACAAACTACATTGTTTGTGATACCTAAAATACCAATCTGAAATGATGCAGAATGTAAATGATTAGAAACATACACAAAACTTATAGAATAATATAATAAAATATATACATTCGATGGTTGAGGAGTGGACTCCCTTCCTCCTAGTGAACCGATTGAAAGAAATGAACTACAGAGTTTCTGAAATCAGCTCAAAACAATAATATTTCTTCTGCAATGATATTAGTTTCATACATATCATCTTCACTTGAAGAATGTGATAGCTTTTATAGAATTCACATACAAAACCAAATGGTTATTTTTATTCCCACAGTTTATAGTCTTACGGTGGAAATTTATTGAACAATTTTTAAGAAAGCAAGAGATAGCCCACGTCCATTCTATCAAAACTGATTCACATAATAGAATACTAATAATATTCACCTCCCTTTCCTGTAGCTTAGAAGAGATAAAAATGTGGAGGGGAAATATAGCTAGCAGTATATGTAGATATTGCTAATTTGTATATATAGCTAGCAGTTTGATTCCATAACTTCAATGACGTGGGAAGAAAATCTATAGCAAGTGGTTGAAGTATCTCATCAAGTAGTTCATGTTGTAACGAGACTTGCAAAATATCCATTATCATCATGGAGAGCATGTTGTAGACACCTAAAATTGACCTAGTTATCATTAGTATCAAATATTGCATTAGCTATCATCTGCATTTGTCTAACACACGTGAGCAATTTCCCTATTCTATCTAAATCACCTATTTCTTCTATTAATAAATAAATTTATATTTTTTAAAATAATCCATTATCTATTTCTTCTAATCTATAATTAAATAATCTTTAATTATTTAATTATCTCTATTTCTATCTATTTCAATTAAATAAATGTTATTTATTTAATTAAAATCCCTTCATAAGCCCACTTTTCAATTAATTAAATAAATTTTATTTATTTAAATGATTTTCCTTATCACTTATCTTTATCTTTTATCATGAGCCGAAATGTGTGTATCTTTTATTTAAAAGCATGTGTGGTACTACATCTTTTATTTAATATCTTTCACATGTAGTACTTTTTATGTACACTGTCACACATAAGCCTTATCTTCCTTCCACTTGTCATCTTCACATTCACCTATGATTATCAATTCATCCTATCCGTTCACATAGCCACCAAATCTCCACCATTGATTGATTTTGGTTGAGTTCCATATAAACACCCTCTCATTCCATACTTGATGGATCCATCATTTTTCATATAGCGTCTACATTATCATCTTGAGCATATTGAGCATTTGAGCATCCATCTAGCATATTATCATTATCATCTATCCATCATGGTAGCCTTTATCTTCATAATAATTCATTGTTGAGAAGCAATCCACATCACAAACAAGGAATCATACAATCTAGGTGATCTTGTTCTTGAAATTGCATGTTTTGATTTCACTTGGATTCGATTATTTGATGGTGGTAGGATTAGGTTTTCATTTATATGCTTGATCTTATTAACCTAATTTTTACCTACCACATTTTGGCATGCCTGGTGGGACTCACGTCCTTGATTAACTTTGTTGTTTGAAGTTGTTTTTGTGAAATTTAGATTTTTGGAGCGCTTACAGCAAATTGCGGTCACTTTTAAGCGAAAACCAGTCGCCTTTAGAATTTACGCATCACTTTTAAGCTACCATCCACCGCTTTCAGCATTTTCCAGATCACTTTTAAACCAACAGTGGTCACCTTTGGTCAAAATTTGCATCGCTTTTAACTTGAAACTAATCGCTTCCGGTTGTTTAGGTCACTTCGTGCAATTAGGGTTTTTTGCTAACATCTAATTTTTTGCAAGGAATTTTATGCATCTGGCAGAAATAGGTTGCTTTTGAGCATTAATAGTTCACCTCTGAGTTATCTGCATCACTTCTGAGCAGTAACAGTTCTCATCTGGTAGAATACATATCACTTTTGAGCAACAGTCAGTCACCTCTAGTAACTGTGTGTCGCTTTTAGTTTTATCATTCACAATTGGGTTTTCTTGGTTATTAATCATCTTTTTGTGCAACATCTTATCGATTTTCCAAGAAAATGAGGTTGTGAAACTACTAACATATCTGTTGTAGCTTCGATCGATCCAAGGCATTTCATTTTTATCACTAATCTAGGAATATTTAGGCTTGGTGCTTAAAAAGAATCATTGTTTGCTCCATGCTTGTTTCATCTTTCTTGATTGCTTGTTATACATGTTTGTAGCCCAAATTTAATAGCAAAAGTATCCTCTCCCCTTGCCTATCAAATGGATCTTGGGTGCATGAGAACTTGTTATTATCTTTAGAGGGCCTTCCATCCTGGTGTGAGAAGGGGTACGACACAAGCGGTAATGGGCTAAAGCCAAGTCCTAAACTACTATATAAGAAAAGTGTTTGTGTCAAAAGCCACAAACAACGGGTGCCATTATGTTACACCAATGAATGTTTCCCCCAAAACCCCGTAGAGCGTAACCTCTTTGGGCTAGGAAGCCTCCATTAACGGAGCGAACCGCCGCACGTGTAGCCACCTGAATGGATGCCCTTACTAGCAACCTTGTATAGTAGCCAAAACCCCTCTATTTGTTGACGTAAAAGGTGGGACCTTTGAAGCCGCCTTGATTCTCGTGGTTCTTAGTAGAGATAGCAGGGACAATCTTAAGGTTTGTTGGGGGGATTGTTGCAAATACGTGCCTAAGTGGTGTTGTCATTGATGTCAACATATTCTTGTTGTCATTAGTGTCAACTGTGCCTTATTCTGTTGGCTATTTAGGAGACTGGAATGTTGAGGATATTGAGAAAATTAATGAAGACTCAATGTTCATGGACCTTATGGCTATGTAGAGGATTGTCAGAGGTTGTTCCAGTTAAGAATTGAGAAGTCTGCATGAAGATTTGAAGAAGTTATGGCCATCTAAGTAGAACCGGATCTTGCAGTATTTAGAAGAGACAGAGTGACAGTAAGTTGGTTTGGATTGCTTCACAGTGAAATATTATAGTCTGTGGATCTAAAGGCATGTTTGGGAAGTCAGTGTGTACCATCAACTCCATTAGTTCGTGGTTTGGAGGTCTACAAGCCATCCTTCTAGTTTGACAGTCATGGAAAATAGTGTTCTTGAGGTTTCGGAGGAAGATACAAATGATTCTGGTATTTTGGTTTAGAGTGGATGTTATTGGTAAGTTTAATGTACTTGTGGAAGTCTCTGGATCATGTGGCTACTATGTTGGAGGTCTGCATTGGAGTTTGAGCTTGTTATTGAAGATTTCCTCTTTGAAGTTGATGTTCTTCCTAGTTTTGGCCGACCAAATGTTCCTAGCGTGTTACGGATGATCTAAAGATCAATTTATGAAGCGTGGCATGTTAGTAGAGGAAGATTCAAGTTTCAGCTATGTTTGGCCGGTAGTGTAAATAACTGCGTTAAGTTTGGCTAACCTTGTTGATCATTCTAAGGTTGATGAAGTGTATAAATACTTGTTGAAGAGTTGTTAAAGATCATCCTTGAGCAAAATAGATTAAATCCGAATAAAGGATCAGAAGCAGAGCAGAGAAGAAAAGGAGTGAGAGCAGTGTAGAGTGAAAAGTTAGTGAAGAAGAATTTGGGGCAAAGGAGAAGTTTTATGAGCATTCATTGAAACTGAATAAGGCATGAAGTAGATGATATTTCTCAATTAATTCTTTCTATTCTAAATAAATTCTATAGGCAGTGAGCCTCTCTTTTGAGTAGTGAGCTTTGGGCAGTGCGCCCGAAGGCATGTGCCTTCTATTTCTCTAAAATACTTTTAACAGGGTACAAATCTTTGTGGGTTAACCCCCACTGTGGTTTTTCCCTTAACTGGGTTTCCATGTCAAAATCTTGGTGTCAAGTGTGTTGATTATGTTTCTGCTCATATGTTGTTGATCTATGGTTTAATGTTTATATCATTAATCTGATAAGAAGTTAATAAAGAAGGTTAAAAGCAGAAAAAGTTTACTTTGTGTGACAACTGATTCACCCCCCTCTCAGTTGTTTGGTCTAATTCCAACAATTGGTATCAGAGCTAGATCCTCTTATAAAAGCCTGATCACTTGAGGAGATCTAGGATGTCGACCTACAAGAAGGATAGTCTGAGATTTGATGGAACAAATTATTCTGTTTGGAAGAATTGCATGGAGTGCCATTTGCAATGCATGGGCAATGCCTATTGGATGATAACTAGTGTTGAGTATAAACCTCCAAAGAAAGGTCCTTCAACTCCAGATCAAATCAAAGATGCTAAAAATAACCTTCAATCTAAAGAAGCCTTGTTGAGTGCCCTAACTGATTCAAAAATGACAAATGTCTTTGGTCTAAAAAATGCTCATGAAATTTGGAAAAAGTTGGAGAATCTGTTTGAAGGAGATAAATTTGTCAAATATGCCAAGATACAAAGTTTGAGAGGAAATTTTGAAACTCTGAGGATGAGTGAAGATGAAAACATCACAATCTACATGCAAAAGATAAATGAACTTGTGTGTGGTATCAGGTGTGCTGGTGGAACTTTGGAAGAATCAAAGATTGTATCAAAAGTGCTTAGATCCTTACCTGATTCATACAAACATAAGGTTGCTACTATAGAGGAGATCAGGACTGTCTCAGAAGTTACAAGAGATCAACTGGTTGGTAAAATTTTAGCTTCTGAATTAAGTGAGTTTGGTGATTCTCTTCCCCAGTCTAAATCTGCATTTAAGACCAGTGTAAATGGAAAACAAAGATATGACCTAGGTGAAAGCTCTTTGGCAAGATCAAACAGATTCATGAAGACAAGAAAGGATCTTGAAGATGTTGAAATTAAAACTACAGATCTTGAAGCTCTTCTTGCCAAAAGATTGCCAAAAGGATCCAGTAAGTATGAAGGAAAATTGCCACTCAAATGTTTTTCTTATAATAAGATTCTTCATTTTGCCTCAAGATGTCTGGAGAGGTTTTCAAAACCAAACCCTAACAAATACAAAAATTAGAACAAATGTTACTATGTTCAAGAAGCTGGAGAAAGAGTCACAGATGATGAATTTGATCATGGAGGTTCCTTTGAAAATGATTGGGTGTTCATTGCCATCAAAGAAGAAGATCTAGTGTCTACTGAATCTGCTAGCTATGCAAATATGGAAAGTGCCTTGGCTTCTTAAGTTATTGAGAAAGATGTGTTAGCACTCATTTTGACCTGGGGGTTGATTTTTCATGATTAGGGGGTTTCTTCATTTGAACCCTTTTTCTTCTTGCCCATTTTCCTAAGTGTTGGACCTCCTCGGCATTTTTCAGCTGCAGCATCATTTTTTTCTTCGAGGAGGAAGTCATCATCATCATGTTTGCTTCGATGGTGATCAGCATCATCATGTTTTCTGTCGACCGGTTTTTCATCAGGATTCTCATATTTCAATATCGGGTGATGTTTGGATATCATCCTGATCCTGCTGATAAGCTACAGTGTGCCCTGATTTGCTTGCGGAGGTGATTTTTCAAGTATCCGGTGATCTTCCAATTATCACCTTGCCCTTTTATGATGATGATGTCACCCCGATCTTTTGAAGGGGTTATTCTCTGAGTTGTTCGGCCTGACTTGTTTTTTCCTAAGGGTTGTCATCATCATCATCATATTTCCAGTTATCACCGTGTTGCTTGCGAGGGTCATCATATTTTCTGCCTGCATGATATTTCGCCGGGGTGATATTTTTATCATCGGGTGATCTTGGTTATGATCATCATGATGATGTTGTTGAAGAGTTCTAAGTATGACCCGATATTCACTGGGGTCATCATATTTTGAACATCAGGATGATCTTAGTCAATATCATCCTGATGTTGTTGTATCACTTCATGTTCGTTGTTTTATCATCCTGATGATGCTGACGTCATTCTTATGTCGGGGTGATATCTATTTCTCTGCCTATCTGCATCATGATATTTCCGAAGGAGGGGGTGATATTTTCATTTTTGAATATCACCCGGATGTATGTTTGTTCCAGCGTCATGATGATGTTGATATCAAGGAGATATCTGCCTGCCGGCTTCGTGCATTATCTAGTGGGGGGTGATCTTCTCAAGCATCATCATATTCATCTATCACCCCGATCTTATAGTGGAGCTACAGTGCAGCATGATATTTGTGCATCAGGATGATATTTCCAAATATCCGGTTATCTTCTGAATATCATCCTGATGTCGATATGATGATGACGTCATCAAGGTCCGGGGGGTCATATTTCTAACATGGATCATCTTGTGAAGATCCCCCGATATTTGCAGATATGATGATGACGTCATCCGGATATGACGATGATGTCATCAGGATGTTCATCGGCTAAGCAGGAGGATGTTCCTCCGATGGATCAGGTTGTGCCGATGAAGGCGATTATCATGCAGGTTATATTGCGATATGATGCTGACGTCAGGGTGATATTTCAAGCGACAGGATATCATGCTGTTGGAGGATGATGATGAAGTCTTATACTAGTGTCGTCAGGAGCAAAAGCACCGACATTATATATGCTCGTGGCCTAGTATATAAAGTGTTGAAAAGGTCGCCGCGGGGTGCATGTGGGATAATTGATATCCTGCATATTTTCAAATATCATGACGATGTATCTTGGCGGGAAGTGGTTGCGATCGACTGTTAGATGTTTTTCCCAAGGCCGCGGGTTGGTGCGCCATTAATGGTGAAGGTTGCAGAGGTATGGGCGGATCTAGTACCCGATTGAAGGTGTACATCAACGGACAGTGGCGCAGGGCTCGAGATTTCTTCCTGTCTCCTCCCCTACCTACTGCATTCATGTTTGGGCGCCAATCTGGTAATGCGTTGAGCGCCATTTTTCTGATACTGTGTATCTGGCGGGATTTTTGGTCAACCATGTAATTAATTGCTGTGGTACACTACCTGGCTGTTATAAGCAGGAAGTGTTACTCATTTGTGGTTGTTGAAAGTTGAAGATTTTTGGCTCTGTAATTCAAAACAAGCTGATCTGGTTGCTCTGTACAGCTTAACCTGTGAGTTTATGTATCTCTTGTTGTATGTTTTTGGCATGAACCCACTGATTTCATGATTAATCTTATATGAGAAATGCTATCTTAGCATGTGTTGTGTTAATTCTGTCTCCAGTATTGCATGTATTCTTCTTCTGAATCTAGATATTTGGGTAATGTTTAGATTCTAGAGCATAGAATTCCTATGTTGAATGTCTGATCTTTTAACTTCTGCTCAAGGGGTAGATTAAACTGTTTTCAAGTTGAACATTGGGAAGGGTATACTGCAGTAGGGATGCCATAAGTAGAGATAACTTAACACTCTGTATTGGGAGATATCTGTAAGGCAGGTATCACATATATTCCCCTGAAATCTAGTTTTAGTTGTTCATGTTGATCATTCACAGGTGTATGTCTACTGACTCCAGGCCCTGGATAGGCACCAATCTTGCTTTGTGTTTGTGTTACAACCATGTTCAGCTTTGCATCCAAACTTAAAATCCAAATCAAAATCCAAAACAACCATTAGGACATGAGAATTAGTTTTAGGATCCTCAGTCCTCTGTCTACAACTGTAAATAGGCCCAAAGCTAGCCCCTTTGCTCTTATCTTTCAGTTTTGGTCTACTTACAGGAGGACTTATCTGCTTTCTGTCAGCATCCCAGCCTTTGTATGCATATCCTCATGGATGTTGAGTAGGGAATACCCCCCTAGGTTTTGCAGAGCTTGAAGAAGAAGAGGAGATAAAATATAGAGTCTATCTCCTACACTGTTGGCCCCTGGCCCAGAGATCCTGTTGATCACTGATGGCTACCTTGTAGGGAAATCTGGGAATAAGCATCCAGTCTGGGAAAAAGTCAACAGAAATTGGTGACTCTGCTGGGGAATTTGTGAAAGAACCCTAGTTTTCAGAAGAAAACAGTTCCTAGTAATAGGTGGCGACTCCGAAGTAATCTCCCAACCGGTCAAAGTAAAATTTATATGCAGGGGAGAAGATCCCAACAAAATCCTTTATTTGAAGAGTTACCAGTAACAAGAAGAATGATGTACAGAAGAAAGGGAGCTGTCTCAGTTAGTCATGAGGGTTCCCCCAGAAAAAATGATGATGTACAAGATAACCCTAGGCCATCAGGACAGCATGTGCCTTACTTTTCAAATGCAGAAGCTGATATTCAAGGTGCATATGAGAGGCAACAGGGTGGTAGCATGAGAATGAGGTCAGAGGTGTTCCAAGAACGCCCATTTCTAGACCCAAGTGAAAGGTTTGAAGAGGCAGAGTCTCTGAGGGATGATGAAGATGATGACCAGAATGGTATGAGACCATCTACCTCCAGGCCTAAGGATGAACAGTTAGCTGAAGAAATCAGAAGTCTAAGAGCAGAACTAGAATATCTACAAGCCATGAAAATCAGAGATGATATGAAGCAGAAAGTGCAAGCCTTAAGAACTGCCCAAAATGATTTAGTTCCTACCCTAGAGAATGCAAATGTGCAGAGACATCAGCAAAGAAATGAAGTGCAACATCAGCATAATGATGAGAGACAAAATGTGAATGATGCTAGGATACCACTGAACAATGTAGGAAACTAGAATGCAAATAGAAATGTTAATGTTAATCAGTTAAACAGACAGCCCATGCAGTTAGATAGATTCAGGCAGCTGGTGTTTGATGGTATTCCTGGGTATCCTAACCCCATTGACAAGCATCTGAGGCTGCAAGTGCCTAAATTTTTAGGAAACAACACAGTGTTAGGAGAAGATCATCTAAAAGCCTTTCAAAATGTCATGGATAACTTTGAGGTTGAACATGAGGATGTTTTCATGAAGTCATTCATGCAATCCTTAATAGATGAGGCAAGAGAATGGTACAAGAATCTGCCTGACCGGAGTATTTCATCATGGGATGATTTTAAAAGGATGTTCAAGGAGCAATATGGTGACAAAACTGACCCTAGCTTTTTTGTAAATGAGTTCACCAGTATCACTAAAGGGTCAAATGAGCAGGTTACAGATTTTAATGCAAGATTTACTAAAGTGTTAAACAAATTGCCACACCACATGAGGCCAAATGAACCAATGTGCATAATATTGTATATCAATGCCTTTGATGCAAAAACTGCATATGGATTAAGAGATAAAGGTCCTGCTACTCTCAGGGATGCTTTCAGAATTGCAGTGAATATTGAAAACAACAGGAAAGCATCGGGCAAGACAAATAGAAGGGATGATATAAAAATTCTGCAGAATCCAAACAAGCCTCAGAACACTCAAGGTAGTACATCTGCCCCTGAAGATAAGATAGACAAATTGGCAAATGTTGTTAAGGACCTAAGCTATAGATTAGCTAGAAGTGAAAAAGGGATGGGTCCTGATAGGCAAGTCTATCAAAGGCAGGAAAAGAGGCCATCATTGCATGATATGCCTTATAACACTAATTGGCATGATGGTAAGCCTGTATTCCCACGTAACAACACAAATCAGAGAGCTCAACATGTCAAAGAAACTCCTGATCCTCTAAAGAAAGCTATAAATATTGTTGATGATGCTCCATGGTGTATAATGTGTTAGATGCCACATTCACAGTCACAGTGTATGATTGCTCAATCCTTGTATGATAATGCTACATCTTGTAATGAATGCAATGAGCCACATCATGTGCAAGATGATGATGTTAATATGATGTCCATAGGAAATGGATACACTCTTTATGATGCTGATGAGAATACAGATCATCAAATTCAGGCCTGCCAACAGTTCCCATATGATGAAGATAATGAAGATAACTATGTGTATGCTCAGAGCTCACATAATTTTCTGAGTAACTTACAACGACCTTCTGATGAGGAAATTAGAGCCTTCACAGCTGCAGCAGTTGCTCAAGTCAAAAGCAACTACAATCTCAGAGGTAAAAATCAAGTAGGCAGCCCACATCAGCCAGAAGATATTTCTGCAGGTCAGCTAGTGCATGGTCATAAAGGAATTGAACCACAAAGAAGGCAGTGGGTAAATAATAAACAGAATTTTAGACATAGAACAGGTCATGAATCTCAAGAACCAGAAAACAAAATCCCTCAGGCTGAAGATCAAAGTAAAGGTTCCCAAGACAAGAATGATGATCAGGGAACTATGAAAGTAAGAGCTAAATCAGCTCAGGATAAAAACAAGATTGTGGAGCAAGCTACAACTGTTATACAAAATTATGCTCCATTTGATATAGCTCAGGTCCTCTCTCAGGTAAAAGTCTCTGTTCCACTTATGGAACTCATGAAAGTGGAAGAGATCAAGAATAGGACAATATCCCTAATCTCAGGGGTACCTTTTCAAGCTAAACAAAATGTTTAGACCCAGGGTGAAAAACATATCATGTGTAATGAAGAAGATGAGACTCCTGAAGTCTATTTAGGAGTGACTATGACAAAGTGTCCTTCACAAGTGGAACCATTTTATGTTTCCCTGGTTATAAATGGAAAAATAATTAGAAATTGTATGCTTGACTCTGGAGCATCTACAAATGTCATGCCTTTGGCCATCATGCAACAAATTGGATTGAAAATTGACAAGGCATGTGGAAAATGTTATGCTATGGATGCCAGAGAGGTACCAGTTATTGGAATCATGAAGGATGTAGATTTCAAACTGGCAGCATTTCCTGAAAAGAGATATAAAATGAATATAACAGTGGTTGACATCAAGCCACAGTATGGTATGTTGTTGTCAAGAAGATGGGCAGCACTAATTGGTGGAAGCATGCAGCTGGACCTGTCATATGCCATGATTCCAATGAATGGCAGGGATGTTAAGCTAATCAGAGAACAAAGATCATCAGAGACAGTGGAAGACCAAGAAGCAGAGGAACAGGTATGCTTTGTAGACACTGACTGTGATAACTTCAAGGTTGTCTCAGATGATACAGAAGATAAAGAAAAAAATGTCTGCATTGAAGAGCTGGATCAGCAAGGCTTATGGACCATGTTTTTTGATGGAGCTTGTGCAAAAGAAGGCTCTGGAGCTGGAGTTGTTTTCCTGTCTCCAACTGGTAAGCTCCTCAAATTCTCTTTCTTGCTGAGGTTTGATTGCACAAACAACATTGCAGAATATGAGGATTTACTCTTAGGCCTAAATATTGCTCTCAAACATGGAATTAAGATGTTAAGAGTATTTGGGGATTCTGAGCTGATTGTATCCCAAATTAGAGATAAGTATGCTGCAAAAAATAAAAGATTGAAACAATACAAGCATGTTGTTTGGGATACCATTGAACTATTTGATGCATTTTCAATAGGCTGGGTAGAGAGGTCAAAAAATGTTATGGCTGATTTCTTAGCCAATGTTGCAATAAGGCCAGATGACATCACTCTGTCAGGTGTTACAAATGTAGAAGTTAAAATTAGGCCTGCAGTACCAGAAAATATATGCAGTTGGCAAGTGTTTAATGATGATAGGGATTTGTTGAAATTTTTGCACGCATAGATGAATATGAGAATCAAGAAATTGATTTCCAAGCTTTTGTAGAGACTATAGATGGAAAAGAAACTCTTGTGGGAAAAGAGATAATTCAATTGAAGACTAATAAAATCCCTAGAGGGTTGGTAGCTTTGGAAAGAGCTTTTGACAGTAGAGATAAATTGGTCGCAAGGACATCTCCCACAAATAAGGAAGATTTAGAAGAGATAAATTTGGGGACATCTCAGGCCCCTCAGAAGGTATACATTGGTAAACAGCTCAAACCACACATTAGGAGTATGCTGATTGCATTACTGAAAAGGTATAAACATGTTTTGGCTTGGTCATATGAGGACCTAAAAGCTTATAGGGAAGATTTATTCCAGCATGAGATCCCATTGAAGCCTGGAGCTAAGCCATTTAGACAAAAGCAAAGACCTATTAATCCTACCTTAGCTCCCAAGATGCAAGAAGAACTCAAAAGGCTCAGGGAAGCTGGAATAATTGTGCCAATCAGGCATTCAACTTGGGTGTCTAACCTTGTCCCAGTCAGAAAAAAGAATGGTGATATTAGGCTTTGTGTTGATTTCAGGAAATTGAATGTATCCTCTTTAAAGGATAACTATCCACTGCCTAATATGGAAGCTATGTTGCAGAGAGTGACTGGTTGTGAACTCTTATCCATGATGGATGGATTTTTAGGTTATAATCAGGTGAAGGTAAAGGAATCAGAACAGTATAAGACCGCCTTTACCACTCTATGGGGAACTTATGTGTATGTTAGAATGCCCTTCGGACTGACCAATGCAGGTGCTACATTTCAAAGAGCCATGGATGTTGCTTTTGCAGGGCTGATTGATTCAATCCTGGCTGTATATCAGGATGACTTGACTGCTTACTCAAAGAAAGAAGAGCAGCATTGTTTGCATCTGGAGTAGATTTTCATAAGAGCACTAGAGTATGGTATTTCTTTAAATCCAAAGAAGTGTGCCTTTGGGGTAGTTGAAGGAAAGCTCCTGGGACATATTGTTTCCAAGGATGGAGTCAGGATAGATCCAGAGAGAGTGGCTGCTATTGACAGAATTCAAATGCCAAAAACTGTAAAAGGAGTTCAGTCCTTCTTTGGACAGATAAATTTTGTTAGGAGATTTGTTCCCAACTTTGCAGAAACCACAAGGAACATTTCCAAGATGATGAAGAAGGATGCAACTGTCAACTGGGAAAGGGGAGCAATAGAATCATTTCAGAGTATCAAAGAGGCAATCAAGATGGCCCCTGTTCTTAAATCTCCTAATTTTTCTAGGCCATTCCAAGTATTTTCATTTGCTTCCTTTCATACTGTTGCTGCATGTTTGCTACAGAAAAACGAAGATGGTTTTGAACAGCCCATCGGTTTCTTCAGTATGTCCTTGCAGGCCTCTGAGTTGAAGTATGATATTATGGAAAAACAGGCATATGCACTAGTCAGAGCCATCAAAAGTTTCAGACCATACTTGGTAGGATCATATATAATTGCATATGTACCTCATGCAGCAGTCAAAGACATATTCACTCAGTAGGAGGTGACTGGAAGAAGGTGCAGATGGATAAACAAACTGCAAGAGTTTAACATAGACATACAAGTTACCAAGTTGATAAGAGGACAAGGATTAGCCAAGATGATGGCACAGTCAAACTTGGAAGCATGCCAAGTTAATGCAGTCCAAGATGAGAATGTAAATGTATCAGGATCTGAATGGTACAAGGATATTATCTACTACTTGCAAAATCTAAATTGTCCTTCCCATTTCAGTGACAGTCAAAAGAGGACTTTAAAGTTACATGCAATCAGGTATGTTATCGTTCAAGGTGAGCTATACTGGAAAAACCCTGATGGTGTGCTGCTGAGATGTGTGGATGAGGATATGGCTAACAATGTTTTGATTGATATGCATAAAGGATTGTGTGGTGGACATTATACTGCCCAAACAACAGCTCATAAAATTCTCAGGGCAGGATATTGGTGGCCCACTCTCTTTTCAGATGCACAAAAGTTAGTGAGGAAGTGTGACCCTTGCCAAAGATTTTCAGGAAAGCTGAAATATGATGGTGCTTTACCCCTCAGAACTGTAACTGTGGATGCTCCATTTCAGCAATGGGGAATTGACTTCATAGGGGAAATTGCAGACAAATCAAGTGGGGGACACAGTTGGATTTTGGTGGCAACTGATTACTTTACCAAATGGGTTGAGGCCATTCCAACTAAGAGAGCCACAAGTAAGGTGGTGACAGATTTCATGCTAGAAAATATTATCATCAGGTTTGGAGTACCATTCAAGATAGTCACTGATAATGCTATGTGCTTCAGATCAGGTGAATTTGTTGATTTTTGCAACAGGTATGGGATAAATCTATCATATACATCACCATATCGCCCACAAGGGAATGGTCAAGCAGAATCAAGCAATAAAAGCATCATGAAAATTATCAAGAGGATATTGGACAAGAATAAGAGAGCTTGGGACTCAAAATTGAACTTAGCAATATGGGCTGACAGAGTGACAGTAAAAAGGGCTATTGGGATGTCACCCTTTGAGCTAGTATATGGTGCATCAGCCAGATTGCCCATAAACAATCTCCTACTAGTTTACAGATTCATTCAGGAAAATGATGAGGAGATTGAAGACTCCATGACAGAAAGAGTGAACCAGCTGGTTGCATTGGATGAAAACAGAAGGAAAGCCCACCAGATCAATCTCAAAAGACAACAAGATGTGAAATATCAGTTTGACAGGAGAACTACAAAAAGGAAGTTTCAAGTCAATGATCTGGTGCTCATTTGGAATGCAAAAGGTCAAGAAAAGGGTAAACATGGTAAATTTGAACCCTTATGGATGGGCCCATATCAGATTTGCAGTACTCATGGGGAGGATTCTTATTTCCTCCAGGCCCTAGATGGTGAAGTTCTGGAATTGCCTGTGCATGGCCAATTCCTTAAGTTCTATTTTGCATAAATGACTTGTTGTTGTGCACATTTGTAAAAACATGTATGTAGTGTAAATGCCTTGTACAGCTCGTGCTTTTTGGCTTTTTGTCTGGTCTGCCCGGAGATCTGGTTCTCGCTGCAGGTTTTCACCTGCACGTCTCCATTCGGAGCCAGTGTTAGCACTCATTTTGACCTGGGGGTTGATTTTTCATGATTAGGGGGTTTCTTCATTTGAACCCTTTTTCTTCTTGCCCATTTTCCTAAGTGTTGGACCTCCTCGGCATTTTTCAGCTGCAGCATCATTTTTTTCTTCGAGGAGGAAGTCATCATCATCATGTTTGCTTCGATGGTGATCAGCATCATCATGTTTTCTGTCGACCGGTTTTTCATCAGGATCATCATATTTCAATATCGGGTGATGTTTGGATATCATCCTGATCCTGCTGATAAGCTACAGTGTGCCCTGATTTGCTTGCGGAGGTGATTTTTCAAGTATCCGGTGATCTTCAAATTATCACCTTGCCCTTTTATGATGATGATGTCACCCCGATCTTCTGAAGGGGTTATTCTCTGAGTTGTTCGGCCTGACTTGTTTTTTCCTAAGGGTTGTCATCATCATCATCATATTTCCAGTTATCACCGTGTTGCTTGCGAGGGTCATCATATTTTCTGCCTGCATGATATTTCGCCAGGGTGATATTTTTATCATCGGGTGATCTTGGTTATGATCATCCTGATGATGTTGTTGAAGAGTTCTAAGTATGACCCGATATTCACTGGGGTCATCATATTTTGAACGTCAGGATGATCTTAGTCAATATCATCCTGATGTTGTTGTATCACTTCATGTTCGTTGTTTTATCATCCTGATGATGCTGACGTCATTCTTATGTCGGGGTGATATCTATTTCTCTGCCTATCTGCATCATGATATTTCCGAAGGAGGGGGTGATATTTTCATTTTTGAATATCACCCGGATGTATGTTTGTTCCAGCGTCATGATGATGCTGATATCAAGGAGATATCCGCCTGCCGGCTTCGTGCATTATCTAGTGGGGGGTGATCTTCTCAAGCATCATCATATTCATCTATCACCCCGATCTTATAGTGGAGCTACAGTGCAGCATGATATTTGTGCATCAGGATGATATTTCCAAATATCCAGTTATCTTCCGAATATCATCCTGATGTCGATATGATGATGACGTCATCAAGGTCCGGGGGGGGTCATATTTCTAACATGGATCATCTTGTGAAGATCCCCCAATATTTGCAGATATGATGATGACGTCATCCGGATATGACGATGATGTCATCAGGATGTTCATCGGCTAAGCAGGAGGATGTTCCTCCGATGGATCAGGTTGTGCCGATGAAGGTGATTATCATGCAGGTTATATTGCGATATGATGCTGACGTCAGGGTGATATTTCAAGCGACAGGATATCATGTTGTTGGAGGATGATGATGAAGTCTTATACTAGTGTCGTCAGGAGCAAAAGCACCGACATTATATATGCTCGTGGCCTAGTATATAAAGTGTTGAAAAGGTCGCCGCGGGGTGCATGTGGGATAATTGATATCCTGCATATTTTCAAATATCATGACGATGTATCTTGGCGGGAAGTGGTTGCGATCGACTGTTAGATGTTTTTCCCAAGGCCGCGGGTTGGTGCGCCATTAATGGCGAAGGTTGCAGAGGTATGGGCGGATCTGGTACCCGATTGAAGGTGTACATCAATGGACAGTGGCGCAGGGCTCGAGATTTCTTCCTGTCTCCTCCCCTACCTGCTGCATTCATGTTTGGGCGCCAATCTGGTAATGCGTTGAGCGCCATTTTTCTGATACTGTGTATCTGGCAGGATTTTTGGTCAACCATGTAATTAATTGCTGTGGTACACTACCTGGCTGTTATAAGCAGGAAGTGTTACTCATTTGTGGTTGTTGAAAGTTGAAGATTTTTGGCTCTGTAATTCAAAACAAGCTGATCTGGTTGCTCTGTACAGCTTAACCTGTGAGTTTATGTATCTCTTGTTGTATGTTTTTGGCATGAACCCACTGATTTCATGATTAATCTTATATGAGAAATGCTATCTTAGCATGTGTTGTGTTAATTCTGTCTCCAGTATTGCATGTATTCTTCTTCTGAATCTAGATATTTGGGTAATGTTTAGATTCTAGAGCATAGAATTCCTATGTTGAATGTCTGATCTTTTAACTTCTGCTCAAGGGGTAGATTAAACTGTTTTCAAGTTGAACATTGGGAAGGGTATACTGCAGTAGGGATGCCATAAGTAGAGATAACTTAACACTCTGTATTGGGAGATATCTGTAAGGCAGGTATCACATATATTCCCCTGAAATCTAGTTTTAGTTGTTCATGTTGATCATTCACAGGTGTATGTCTACTGACTCCAGGCCCTGGATAGGCACCAATCTTGCTTTGTGTTTGTGTTACAACCATGTTCAGCTTTGCATCCAAACTTAAAATCTAAATCAAAATCCAAAACAACCATTAGGACATTAGAATTAGTTTTAGGATCCTCAGTCCTCTGTCTACAACTGCAAATAGGCCCAAAGCTAGCCCCTTTGCTCTTATCTTTCAGTTTTGGTCTACTTACAGGAGGACTTATCTGCTTTCTGTCAGCATCCCAGCCTTTGTATGCATATCCTCATGGATGTTGAGTAGGGAATACCCCCCTAGGTTTTGCAGAGCCTGAAGAAGAAGAGGAGATAAAATATAGAGTCTATCTCCTACACTGTTGGCCCCTGGCCCAGAGATCCTGTTGATCACTGATGGCTACCTTGTAGGGAAATCTGGGAATAAGCATCCAGTCTGGGAAAAAGTCAACAAGATGAATGGGTGATTGATAGTGGATGTTCTCATCATATGACTGAAGACAAGAGTAAGTTTGTGAATTTTGAAAATTATGAAGGAGGGCTTGTGAAATTTGGAGATAACTTAGCTGGTAGAATCTGTGGCAGAGGATCCATCTCTTTTGATAGTAAGAATAGCACCAATGATGTTCTATATGTGTGATGTAGAGGAAAATGATAAACACATAACTTTTACCAAATTTCAAAGTTTGTCTTCTAGATTGGACCTCACAAGACCATATAAGGAAACTTCAATGAACTAGTTTTAATGCATTGCAATGAATTCAACCCTTCCACCAGGGTATAAGAGGCATCTAACAACATTAACTCCACTCACCAAACACATTCAAATGACTCCAAGAGTCAGGGGACTCCATCAATGCCCATTTCATAGATAGGCTGCTCCATTCCTAGTAGCCCTGTTTTATAGAATAGTCACTCATAACTTTTGCCATAAGACTCTTCTTAGAACTGTGGTGGGTGTTTTGAGTACCCATTACCAAGCCTTAAAACATATATAAAACTCAATGTATATTGCTTTGTAAGAAATTGTCCAAAAATGGACTAACAACGAACAAATCAGGGCTATTAGGCCTTGTCAACACAAGGGCTTATTGAAAGAGGACACTCCACGACTCCCCACACCTTGCATGTGCTTGGAACACTTCTCATAGGGTCTGCACAAGCTTATTAATCCATCAAAGGTCCATTCCCATCAATACTTTAACAAACTCTAAGTCCTATAACTCAAGAGTGTCCTCAAAACTCTATTTTCTAGACTGTATATAGAAAAACAGTCATAAAACTTGGATTTTCTCACATCAATATTAGATACTTGGTCAGAGACCTCTAGAATATGGAAGCACATACTACCATAAGCATTTACACCAAGGATCAATAACATGCAAAAGATAAAAATGAGGGAAACACAGATATCTCAGTCACTGTTTACCCTAACAGAGGGTTTTGACTGTTTTTACAAAAAATGCAACATCTTGTTTAAAACTCCACCAAAATGCATGGGACAAGAAGCAAATGGAAGGTGGTTGAAGTAACTCACACTTGCAATCTACTAAGCATGCATCCTTGCTTGTACAGGGCCGTACAGTACCAAGAAACAGTAGATTTCTGAAGGAATACAATAAAAACAGTGTTCTTTTATTCATTAGAACTTTCCAATCAACCACCCACGAGTTTACAAAGGTAAACAAGGCCTTTTAAAGGCATTATAATGATCTTTTAGTTTCCAACTGATTTGGGATGAACCAAGAGCCAAATGACTCTTCACATTGTTTTGAAAGATAACTTTCCTAATTTGCAAATGAAGACAAATCTAGAACATTTAACCTTCCTAATGACTTCATCCTCTGAAATATGACATAATTTATCTTATTACAATATTGAACCATTCAAATTTAATCCAACTCCTATGGAAGTCTCAATTTGTCAAGGTGCTCTTGCACCAATGTGGAAGGACTGAAACATAATCTTCTCAGTGTTGGACAGTTGGTTGACAAAGGTTATGCTCTTCAATTCAAGGATGGAAAATGTAGAATCTTGGAGAGCTCCAGAACTGAAATTGCATCTGGTACTCAAACTAGAGGTAACATCTTTCATTTAAGTAGTTCTAGAAAAAGTTGTTTGATTGCTTAAATAGATCAAATTTGGTTATGGCATAGGAGGATGTGTCATGTGAATTTTGATAACATTGTCAAAATAAGTACCACTCAGGCTGTAAGAGATCTTCCAAAACTTGTGAAACCTAATAGCATGTGCAAAGAATGTCAATTGGGGAAACCGAGAAAAAGTTCATTCAAAAGTAAGGAACAAGCTTCAAGTGGACGATTGGAACTGGTAAATACTGATCTCTGTGATCCTGCTATAATTAGGAGTGTACAAGGTGATAGATATTTCATGTTGCTGATTGATGATTACTCCAAAATGATGTGGGTAACTTTCCTAAAAGAAAAATCAAAAGCTCTTGACAAATTTAAGGTGTTCAAAGTGATGGTGGAAAATGAGATTGGTGAAAATTTGAAATGTCTGAGATCTGACAGAGGTGGAGAATTTACTTTCAGTGAGTTTGATGCTTTCTGTGAAAAGCATGCCATAAAAAGATAGTTATTTGCTCCTAGGACTCCCCAACAAAATGGAGTTGTGGAAAGAAAGAACCAGACCATTCAAGAAGCTACTAGGACCATGATGATGGAAACAAATGTTCCTCAAGTTTATTGGAGAGAAGTTATAAGTACTTCTATCTACACTCTTAACTAGGTGCAAATCAAAGGCAATTCCGGTAAGACCCCTTATGACCTATGGTTTGGTCATCCTCCTACTATGAGATATTTCAGAGTTTTTGGTAGTAAATGCTATATCAAAAGAGATGAGAATTTAGGAAAGTTTGATACAAGAAGTGATGAGGGAATATTTTTGGGGTACTCTACTCAAAGTAAGGCTTATCGGTGCTTTAACAAAAGGCTGAAAAAATTGTTGAAAGTGCTAATGTTAGAGTTGATGACAGCAAGGAAGGACATTCTAGTTTCTACGGATATGATTCAGATGATCAAGGTTAGTTCAAACTCTAACTCAGGTTAGTTCAAACTCTAACTCAGATTTAGATTGATCTGAAAACTCTGGGAACTCAAGAAAATAGTACAGATGTTGAGGAACAAGCTCAAGAAATAGAAGTTCAAGCAATTCCCAAAACCCCTAGGGATGTAAGAATGGATCATCCTGAAGATCAAATCATAGGAGATAAAAATAAAGGTGTATGAACTAGGAGAAGAGTTGTTGAAGATCAAGAAGAGATTTGTTTGATTTCAAGGATTGAACCTAAATTAGTAAGTGAAGCCTGCAATGATGAAAATTGGGTAAAAGCAATGGAAGAAGAATTAATGCAAATTGAAAAGAACCACACTTGGGATCTTGTTCCTAGACCTGAGGACAAAAATGTGATTGGAACAAAATGGGTCTTCTAGAATAAACTAAATGAACATGGTGAAGTTGTAAGAAACAAAGCAAGGTTGGTATGCAAAGGCTATTCTCAAGTAGAAGGAATTAATTTTGAAGAAACTTTTGCTCCGGTGGCAAGAATAGAGGCAGTTAGATTGTTTCTTGCATTTGCTACTTTTAGAGATTTTAAAGTGTATCAGATGGATGTCAAATCAACATTCCTAAATGGAGATTTGGAGGAAGAAGTCTACATTGAGCAACCAGAAGGATTTCAATTGTCTGATCAAAGAGATATGGTTTGTAGACTGAGAAAAGCCTTGTATGGACTCAAGCAAGCTCCAAGAGCCTGTATGCAAGATTGGATAAATATTTTCTTAAGATAGGTTTTAGCAAAGGTACTGCTGATAGTAATCTTTACTTTAAGATTAATTATGAGGACATCCTAATTGTCAAGGTCTTTTTTGATGATATCATTTTTGGTGGAAATGAATGTATGTGAAAAGCATTTGCTGATCAGATGAAAAGTGAATTTGAGAGGTCAATGTTTGGAGAAATAAATTTCTTCCTAAGTCTACAAATTATTTAGTCAGATAAAGGTATCTTTATATCTCAGTCCAAGTATGTAAAAGAATTGCTGAAGAAGTTTGGAATGGAAGATTCAAGCCCAGTAGGTACACCTATGGTAACTAGATGCAAGTTAAGTAAAGATGATGACTCCCCCAAGGCAAATCAGAAAAGGTATAGATCAATGATTGGAGGATTGCTCTATTTGACTCAGACCTGACCTGACATCATGAATGTCATTCGACTTGTTGCTAGATTTCAAGCTGATCCAAAAGAATCCCACATTGTGGTAGTCAAAAGATTTTTCAGATATCTCAAGGGGACAATTGATTATGGATTGTGGTATCCAAAGGACAATGATTTCACTCTTCATGCACATACAAATGCTGATTGGGTAGGAGATGTGGATGACAGAAAAAGTACTAGTGGTGGTGCATTTTTCTTGGGAAGAAGATTGGTCTCTTGGATGAGCAAAAAGCAAGAGGCAATATATTTGTCTACTATAGAAGAAGAATATAGAGTAGCAACAAATAATTGTACTCTGGTTATGTGGATGAAGTAAATGTTGAAGGACATTAGAATTGTGTTTGAGGAACCAGTCACAATCTTTTATGATAATTCTAGTGCAATAAGCATCTCAAAGAATCCAGTGTTGCATTCAAAGACAAAACATATATCTATCAAGTTTCATTTCTTGAGAGAGAAGGTAAATGAGAATGAAGTCAAGTTGGAGTTTGTGTCTTCCAAAGATTAGATTGTAGATATCTTCACTAAGCCTCTTCCCAAGGATACCTTTGAGTATCTTAGAGAGAAGTTAGGGGTTATTACCCCTCCAAATTAGAACTAAGATGCACTGAGGTGCATCAGTCCAATGGAATTCTCAGTCATATCTTGAGATCTAGATTGATGTTGAGAAAATACTACTCTAAGGAGTAGTCAGTATGTAAATGTTGGAGATCAGTTTAAAATAAAAAGGGGGAGTAAAGATTGCAAATATGTGCCCTTTGCCATTGATGTCAAAGGGGGAGAGAAGACATGTGAAAAACTAATTGCTGATGACAGGGGGAGCAATGAAGCAAGTGGTTGCAGAAGTCAGGGGGAGAAGTTTTTGTCATGATGGTTGAATTAGTTTTTCACAACATATGTTGCCATCAATGACAAAGGGGGAGATTGTTGCAAATATGTGCCTAAGTGGTGTTGTCATTGATGTCAACATATTCTTATTGTCATTAGTGTCAACTGTGCCTTATTTTGTTGCCTATTCAGGAGACTAGAATGTTGAGGATATTGAGAAAATTAATGAAGACTCAATGTTCATAGACCTTATGGCTGTGTAGAGGATTGTCAGAGGTTGTTCCAGTTAAGAATTGAGAAGTCTGCATGAAGATTTGAAGAAGTTATGGCCATTTGAGTAGAACCAGATCTTGTAGTATTCAGAAGAGATAGAGTGACATTAAGTTGGTCTGGATTGCTTCATAGTGAAATATTATAGTATGTGGATCTGAAGGCATGTTTGGGAAGTCAGTATGTACCATCAACTCCAATAATTTGTTGTTTGGAGGTCTGCAAGCCATCCTTCTAGTTTGATAGTCATGGGAGACAGTGTTCTTGAGGTTCTAGAGGAAGATACAAATGATTCTAGTATTTTGGTTTAGAGTGGATGTTATTGGTGAGTTTAATGTGCTTGTGGAAGTCTCTGGATCGTGTGGCTACTATGTTGGAGGTTTGCATTAGAGTTTGAGCTTGTTATTGAAGATTTCCTCTTTGAAGTTGATGTTCTTCCCAGTTTTGGCTGACCAGATGTTCCTAGCATGTTGCAGATGATCTAAAGATCATTTTATGAAGTGTAGAGTGTTAGTAGAGGAAGAATTCAAGTCTCAGCTATGTTTGGCCGACAGTGTAAAGATCCACATTAAGTTTGGCTAACCTTGTTGATCATTCCAAGGTTGATGAAGTGTATAAATACTTGTTGAAGAGTTGTTAAAGATCATCCTTGAGCAAAATAGATTAAATCTGAATAAAGGATCAGAAGCAGAGTAGAGAAGAAAAGGAGCCAGAGCAGTGTAGATTGAAAATTTAGTGAAGAAGAATTTGGGGCAAAGGAGAAGTTTTATGAGCATTCATTGAAACTGAACCAGGCATGAAGTAGATCATATTTCTTAGTTAATTCTTTCTATTCTAAATAAATTTTGTAGGCAGTGAGCCTCTCTTTTAAGTAGTGAGCTCTGGGTAGTGCACCCAAAGGCATGTGCCTTCTATTTTTCTAAAGTACTTTTAACAAGGTACAAATCTTTGTGGGTTAACCCCCACCGTGGTTTTTCCCTTAACTAGGTTTCCACATCAAAATCTTGGTGTCAAGTGTGTTGATTATGTTTCTTCTCATATGTTGTTGATCTATACTTTAATGTTTATATCATTAATCTAATAGTAAGTTAATAAAGAAGGTTAAAAGTAGAAAAAGTTTACTTTGTGTGACAACTTATTCATGCCCCCTCTTAGTTGTTTGGTCTAATTCCAACAGGGACAAGCCTTGGGAAACCTGGATCTTGGTATGCGGGAGAAGTGAGTGTCGTGGATTGAGCCAGTGCTACCAAGATCCTGAAGCTATCTACTTTGAATAGGCATGGCAAGGGGACTCAACAAATACAGTCCTTTCCTAGCCTAGGTTGTACAAGCTTGTGATTGTTGTGAGTGTGAGTGACTAAAATCACTATTTTCTTGTCAAAAACATCATTCAAACACATCCTCTAATAGACACAAATTGCCTCTAAACAATAACTGCTCAATTTTAGAAATCTAGATCACTTTTAAACAATAGTTGCTTGCCTTTTCCATAATCTAGATCGCTTGTAACTAACAGCTGCTTGCTTTTGGAAAATGTTGCATCACTTTTAAACAACAGTAGCTCACTTTTGATCTATAATTGGTCACCTCTGGTAAAACTACTCGCCTCTGGTTCATATTACAATCTATCATCTGAAACAAATCCAGATCACTTCTGAGCTATTAACCATCGCTTTTAGCATTATCTGAGTTACTTCCGAGCTATTATCTGTCACTTCTAGCCAAAACATCAGCAATCCATATCAACCTAGCCCAATCAGTTGCACTTTTAGACTTCTTGACTCTGTCACTAGCTCTCAAACATTCCCCTGATCATTTGTAGCCACTTGAACATCTTCCTATCTTAAGCATATCAAAAACATTGGACTTTTGAGCTTTCCATCCTTTGAGACCCTAAACAACAACCAAACATCAAAACAATCAACTCAACAATAGCAAATACTATCCCTTTGGCTTTACTTAGCCCAACAACACCAGCAAACAGCATCAGCAACTAGCTTTCCCTTGAGTTTGTGAGCTATTCTCTAGGGAGTTTACCCAACACCAATAACCAACAAAGCAACCCAACACCAACAACCAACAAAGCAACCTAACAACAACAAACAACAACCAAACAAACAATTAACAACCCATTAGCAAACCAAGAAACCAACAAACTACCAAAACAAACCATCAACAAACAAACAACAAACCATCAACTTTTGGGTCTCAACATTGACAAGCTAGTCCAATCTAAAACATCAACCATCATGCCTCAAACTAGGAGACAATATAGAGCTGAAATGGAAGCAAAATTGTGAGCTGAGATGGAAGCCAAAATGCAACAATCCTGATCAACTCCCCTTAGAGATGCAACTCAATTCACAACTGGTATTCTTTCTTACATGTTTGTGCCTGAAGGATACACTGCTGGACCATCATCTTCACAACAAATGCAACCTCAAACATTTTTAGAGACCTATGAAGAGCAATCCCAAGAAGACTTATCAGAATTTAGAGACACACACCTATGGGACCAAGTTGAGAAGCTTATTTTATCTGATCCTAATTGCTATTTCTTGCAATTAGCCAATATGGGAGCCAAATTACCAAGTGAATTTGACATATCCACTATTCAAGAACACGAGATCCAAACACTCCTACTGTTGTTGCAAAGGCACCATCCACTATAGCCACACCATCTCATACCATGTCCATGCTTCAAAATCCACCTTCCAACCCATCTCCTTCATTGTCTATTGCTACACCATCAAACCCACCATGTTTGAAGTACACTCTAGAACCTTTGATAACTCCAACCGAGGTACTTCCCTATCTTTCACAAAATTTGAGCTTTCCACCTTTCGATGTTTCACAACACCCCCCCGCTCCTACCATGACTGTATCTATGCCTCAAGTTTCACAAGCTGTCCATGTTTCACAAGCACAAATTTTGCAAGTTTCACAAGCTATCCCAATACCACAAGCTATCCAAGTTTCACAAGCTATCCAAACTCCACAAGCCATACAAGTCTCACAACTATTACAAGTCTCTACTCCTATTGCATTACATGTGGAAACCACACCCCAAACTAATGTTCCTATTACCCCTAATATGGTCTCCACAATTTCCACAAATCCATCCAACACACCATATAACCCCAATGTTAGTCTCATTGACATGACTGACCCACCTATTGTGTCACAAGCCAATCCTAGTGCCACTGTCTCTTATGTTGATCAACTTACATCACTCACTCCACCTACATATAATCCTTCACAAAACATCAATCTGTCTTATGCAACCCAAGGATTACCTATTGTCACCCAACATATGCCATATACCAATCCATCTCAAGCTACTCATGTTGTCCAAAACATAAACCCAAATGTCCATCCTTCTTCATCCACCAATCCTTCCATTGCTTACCATATTGCAAATCCAACTCCCAATCCTCAACCATTGACCAACGTCAATCCATCCTCTACTTCCCATGTGATGCAAAATCTTGGAGTCAATCCATTGCAATATACCCAACCGCCACTTGTGTCTCAAGGACAACAATCTTCAAACACATATGTGTCGCATACCAATCCTTCGACATAAATGTGAGCATGCAACCTTAACAAATGGTCATACCCTCATACATTCGACAACAGCAACCACAATATACACCATATTACATTCCACTTCCAAACCATCAACCCCCTTTGCAACAACAACAATTATCTCAAGTGGATGTTGAACAAATGATTAACAAGGCGGTAGGACAAAACAAGAAGACATTTTCCTTGGGAAATATCTGCTCTTATCCATTTGACAAGTCACTTCACATGACACCTTTTCTGCCACATTTTAAAATCCCACAATTTGACAAATTCGAAGGCAAAGGTAATCCAGATGACCATCTTAGAGCATTCTATGTTGCATGTCTCAATGTTGCTCAGGACGATACATATCTTTTGAGACTATTTCCCCAAAGCTTAGCTGGACAAGCTCCTGAATGGTTCTCTCACTTACCTCTGGGAATCAAGACTTTTATGAAATTAGCAAACAAATTTTGATCTCATTTCACTTTCAACATTGAACATGAAGTGAATATGAATGACCTTGTCAATAACAAACAATGCAATGGTGAAGCTTTCTCCTCATTTGCCCAATGATGGCGTAACATGGCTAGCAAACTATCATGGAAAATACTCGAGAAATAGCAACTTGACATTTTTGTCCAAAATCTTCATCCAAATCTTTCATTCCAATTGCAATTGCAAAGTGCTAGCACCTTTGATGAACTTATATCCAAAGGAGCCACCATTGAGCGCACTTTAATATCTAAGGGCAATATCAAGATTTTCAGAGACAACAAAGACAATCCTTAATCTTCCAATGACAAATCCTATTTTTGGAACAAGAACAAAAATGTTGTTAATGATGGCATTGTGGACGCAAAGAACATACAAACTGTAGACACCTAAAATTGACTTGCTCTGCAAACTAATTTCTCGTATCTCTACACCACCAATTATCCCTCCTATTAATTAAATAAATTCATTTTATTTAATTAATTTATCCCTAATCATCTACCTTTGATTATTTACCCATCCTTTGTGATCAATTAATTCACTTAATTTATCACTATACATTATAACTATATCCTCATTAATTAAATAAATATTCTCAATATTTATTTAGTTAATTTGCCCATCTCTCTAATCCTTGTTAATTAGATAAATCATGTTTATCTAATTAATCTATCCTATTAATCAACCTATCCCTATCTTAGTTAATTAAATATCAACTATTTAATTAGATATCCTAGACTACCTATCCCCTAGACCTAATTTAATTAAGGTAAACACTTAATTTTATTATTCAAAGGGTCAAATCTTCCTTACACCTCATTTATCACCCTCTTACACATGTAAGTGTACATGTGTCCTTCAACCTTCACATCTCCACATAAAAGTGATTTTTTAATTCACACTCCCCCATGAGTTGAATTTTTAATTCACTTGTCATATCCACTCTTCTCAAAAATGAATTTTTAATTTATTTTTATCCTCCACACATTTCCCCATTGGAATTTAAAATTCACAAATAATGAGAGCCCTCCAAATCCATTGACTTAATCTCAACCCTTCATCTCTCTCATCCACTCCCCTTGTGACACTTGTCACAAGGCTATGACTTTAATCCAAACCCTAATTCTCAACCATTTCTAGCCCTTGATCTCATCGTTTAATCCTCACCCTCCATCCATTTTCCAAAAATCTATAAATGAGACCCTTCACTAAGCCATTTGGAAGAACTTCTTCTTGCATCCTTACCATGCCTAAATTTCTCTCAAATCTATTCATCATACCATCATAATGCCAAAATTATTCCCCATCCCATCTCAATCTCCATCTAAATCCAAATCCCTCATCCTATTGTGTTGAATCTCAAAGAGCAATCCACATTCATCTACTTAGGTAAATCTAAGGAGTTTGGGTACAACTCCTTCCACCCTTGGATTTGTGGGTCACATGTGAAGGTATATCATTTGTTTTTGCATTTGATTTGTGTTTTTGACTTTCATTTTGACTTCATAGATCACATTGGCATGCCCAGTGTGACCCACAAGGTCCCAATCTAACAATCTTGTGAGTTTTTTAATTATTTAAGACATTTTTTTGCAGATTAGCGCTATCTCTTTGCATAGTGGCACCATTTTACCTGCATTTTGGCGCTATTTTTAGACTGTGGTGGTGCCTTCTTACCATGACATTGCTTGATCATTTGGACTCACATATTTTGTGTTCTTTCACCTTTTCAACATATTTTGTCTTTTGCTCTCTGTTTTGTAGGATTTAATGCAAGGACAAGGGGAGACTATGTCAAATTTTTCCTAAAATCAGACCCTTGACCATCTCTGTGTTGTTTTGGTGCTAAACACACCCAGTTCGGCGCTATCTTTCTCACTGCAGAAGATAAACTAAGGCAAAAACATAGATTAGTGCTATCTTGCCTCTGTATTGGCGTTATCTTGTATATTGGCGCTATCTTGCCTCTGTATTGGCACTATCTTGTATATTGGCGTTATCTTGTATATTGGTGTTATCTTGTATATTGCCTCTATCTCGTATCTGTATTGGCACTATCTTGTATATTGGTGCTATCTTTCCTCTGTATTGGCACTATCTTTTATATTGGCACTATCTTGTGTATTAGTGCTATCTTGCCTCTAGATTGGCGCTATTTGCTATACTAGCTTAGGGATCTGTGCAGGGTTGGGCCCCTTTTCTGTAGGATATTTCAAATCATCTTGGGGCACAATCTAGAAGCTACTAACATCTTTTGTAGGGGTTTCTTAGCATAGAAAACACTTTATCTTGTTGCACCTAAAAAGAACCTTTGTGTGTTTAGCTTAGAAAATAGTTAAATTTGGTGCATAAAATCAATCTTGCTTACAAAACAATCTACAATCAAACATTTAATTTTGGTGCACCTAAAAAGAATCCTTGTGTGCCTTAGTATAAAGAACATTTGATTTTGGTGCAACTAAAATTAATCATTGCTTGCAACAAACAACTTTAGGCACATTTTTTATTTGGGCTTAAAATGAACATTAGCTTTTGTTTGCCATGTCTTGTGCACTTGCACGTTTGTGTTATCCCATAGGGTAGAATCAAAGTATCCTCTCCCCTTGCCTTTAAAATGATCTTGGGTGAAGAGAAATGGTTCTATTCTATTTTTCTTTTTAGGACGTGGGCCTGCCCTTGAGACACATCCGTTCGGAGAACTCATTGGCGACCCCAAGCGGTACTTTCATCTAGTCTGCTATACAAAAAAGGAAAAGGCAAAAGCCAAGTCTGAATCAGTATGAGTGCTTACCATTCAATGCTATCTTGAAAGGGAGTAGTACCTTGTGTATATGAAACCCCTAGTAGAGCTAGTCAAAACCTTAAGTAGTTTATCAGATGCTCGTAAGGTGCCAATCCCCCGGATGTTCCCCCACTATGAACCTTTGTTTTAGTGGCCCAAATCCCTCTACTTGTTCTACAAGTATTGTCCTTGCCTCTCCTTAGGTTGTACATGCTTGATTATCACATTTTTTCATAAATCAAACTTATGGCCATTGTGTTTTCTTGCTTGATTATTTGTCTATTTGCCAAGAAAAAATTAAATTCATCCATCAATCCAACTATTCAGAGTCTTTTAGCACCTTCTTTCCTCTGTTTAGCACCATCTATTCATCCTTTAGCGCCATTTTCTTCTATTTTAGCGTCATTTTCCATCTATTTTAGTGCCTTCTTCATCCATGTCCAAATATCAAATTTTCCCATAAAAAACATCAATTTTATAAGCCCATTTTAAAAAAAAAATTTGGTCGAGCCGAGTTTTCCTCCCAACACCACTAAAACCATCCCCTCCATTTATCAAACCCCATAAGTTGAGCTTATCTAATCCCTTTATTCGAGCTTGATCAAATTCTAATCCACTTCCTCTCTAGTCATAATCTATCTTCATCATCCTAATCATTCTTATCCACTTCATCTTAATCCAATCACCCATCTATCCTAATCATCCTAACCACCTATCTTATCCACATTATCATCTAAATCATTCAATCCAATCTTATCCTAATCACCCTCATCATCCTTAATCCAATTCATCAACATCATTCTAATCCCATCTCATCCAAATCAAATCCAAAATCCAACCAACATCAATCCATAATCTTCCAAACCATATTCCAAATCCAATCAAAAATCAACATCGATCCCAACCATTATCCAAATCCCCCAACATAATTATCAAACTCCAAATCCAAATCAACCCAACCAAAAATCAAGGCCTTAATTGATCATCCAATCCAATCAACCTAAATCAACTCTATTACTTAAGTGTCATTAGTCCACCTTAAGTATAGAGAATCATCCATCCTTTGAAGCAAATCAAATCATCCTAAGGTCTTGAATTTTGATCCCTAACATCACAATCATCCATTTCATCCCATACCTCTCCAACAACATGGATCCTTATGTAGCAATGCAACAATTACAAAGACTTAGAAAAATTTATGAGAACATGGATCCTAATGCTAAGGAAAAATGCAAAAATGGCATTATAGATATACCCTTAGCAAACCTCATTATTGGGGAATCCCAAGCCCTTACCCAACCTTCATCATATCAACAAACACCCTACATATCATCCCCATCCACATCATATTAATCTTCATTCTTTCAAGCTTCATACCAACCTACATCTTACATATCCACACCATCAACTTCCTATCAACCTTCGTCATATCAACCTTTACCCTCATATCAATCTTCATCCCCTTACACATTCATGCCATCATACCTATCCAACCAATCAATACCTCCACCTTATCCATCCCCCAACCTTTGTCATAATAACTTTGATCAAGGGAACACCAATCTAGCACACCTTATCTCTGAAATCCAAACCTTACATCAACAACCATTTCCCTATACAAATCCCCTCCTATAATCCCCATCCTATCAAACCTAATCCATCACCCTACCTACCTTACAATCCATCAATCCCAACTCCCCCCAACATAATGTTCCTCCAACCTTATCAACCTTAATCCATCACCCTATGTATCTCCCAATCCACCAATCCCTATCACCCATCCACCATCTAATCCACCATAAAATCTTCCAAATCCTAACACCACGACATCCAAAGAATCATTGTGGGATTTCCTCCAAAGAACATCACCAAGCAAAGCAAAGGAATCCCCCAAATCCTCCACCCCTCCAACACCACCATCTAGTCCAACAGCTATCCTTGAACCCATCCAAGAACCATTACTACCTAATCCCATCACCCCCCTATCCAATCCCAATCCTAATCCTACACCATCCACCATCATTATCCATCCATTACATTGTTCTTCAACCCATACACTCATGAAGGATACCATCCATTGGCTATTAGCAAGGAATCAAACACCCTCATGCAAACCAATATCCACCAAACCTCTTGAACAATCTCCTATCATAACTCAAGAACCATCATGCAGCCATGTTCAAGAACCCATACGTCAAGCACCTATCACATCCATCCAAGCACCTGCCACATCTATCCAAGTCACTCCCACTTCTATCCAAGCACATGAGCTATGTCAAGAATCAAATCTAAAGCATGTTGAAACATCATCCCCTTCTCCTAATCAAGATCTAACCATCCCATCTATTCCCATCCCCTATCCTCTCCCATCTATTGATCAACTTATTGATCTCACACCATCTTCTACCACCCCTTTACCATCCCCCATGAATCCTTTACCTCCATCTACCAATCTCACCCCAAATCCATCCTCCTATTCACTTGGAAAAAGCACCTTCATCCATGGTGAACCCCTTGTAGGAGGTGAACAACTTCCATCCACCACCTATCCTTCTCCAACAAATAATGGACTCACGTCTTGTTTTCAAAGCACCAAACATCCCATTGCATGTCGCATGCTCCAACACATGAACTATCAAGGAAAAGGTTTAGGCCTTCACAAACAAGGCATCTTGGAGCCCATCCACACCACATTCCATCCATCCTCACATGGCCTTGGCTATACATCCCAAGGCAAACAAAATAAACATGTTGGTACCACCCACGTATCCTCCAAAATCCATTCACCCAATTCCAAATCCGGTGCATCACATCGTACCCCTAAATCATATGTCGCCATCCCTCCTCCATCATCATATCATTTGCAAAAGCATGTGACCGTCCATCTTCCTCCATCAAATTCACCTCCACTACTTCTAACTCCAAATATCCCTATCAAATCCACTTTACATTCTATCCTACCAACTCCAAACATCTCTATCCACAAATCCTCTTATCCTCCCATCCTCCCAACTCATAATATCCCCATCCTCAGATCTCCTTATCCATTTATCCAAAAAATCACTTTTTACCCCTCCACCCATAAACCCCCTAAAATTCTCAATCAAGACCAACAAAAGCACACATCTCTCAAACATGAAGCTTCCCCCAAATCCATGGGATTTGAAAATAAAAATTTGAATGCCTTGACTCATAAAGAACAAAAGCCTAAAGATATTATCCCTTCCAAGAAAAATCAAAAATCCAAAAGGCTATCAAAGCCCACACCATCACAAGAAAAAGAAAAAACAAAAATGGTGTGGGTTCCTAAACAAAAAGCACCAGACTCTAATGAGGCTTCCACATCCCAATCCACCCCAAAATCCCAAACATCCCCCTCCCCATCTAAAAATCCCCCAAAACCTAAGTCTATTTGGGTCCCTAAAACCCCAAATCGACCATCCAAAAATCCCCTACCCTAATCCCCATTACTACCCACCCCCCATCCAAAATATAGGCTTCAAAATCCAAAATGGTGTGTGCAACCATTGGTCTTGGTTCCCTTCCACCACTTGACATTCCCACATACCCCCATCTCTCCATCTTTCATTCACTATCCTACATATCTCCCCCATCACATTCCTATGGTCCATGCTTTCGCATAATCCACATCATAATCCACATCATAATCTACATAATCCACATCATAATCCACATAATCCACATCATAATCCACTATCCACCATCCATTCCATCTTCTCCTATCTACCAACATCCATGCAATCATCACCTATAATGCTATCCAACATGGGACCATCTTGGCCTTGCTATGGAAACAGACGCTAGAGTCCCCACTCCATCAAAAAAGCAAAAAATCAAAAGAATAAAAAAATAAGAAAATAGTAAAGAGAAAAATCCGTCCAATGGTGAAAACCACTCCTTGTGGCGCCTTGGGCAAGTACCATGAGGAAAACCCCTTGTGGGCATCATGTGTAATCCCCTCTCCATCCATTTTGTATCTCTACACTTGGGGGCAAAACCATATCCTTCATCCACATCCATAATATCCTTTGCACTATCTTATCCTTACCCTATCATATCCCTATCCACTATCCCCTATTTATCCTATCATATTCCTATCCACTATCCCCTATTTATCCTATCACATTCCTATCCACCATCCCCTATTTATCCTATCATTCCCCATCCATTCTATCCACTATATCCTCCTCCTTATATCTTGATAAAGACAAGGGGCAAAATATCAACAATATGCTTTGGACACCTCTTGGCATACTCCTTTTCCAAGCCCATCCTCCATCCATCTACTACAAAGTCCATCCATTCAAATGTGAACCCATTAGGCAAGATTCTAAGCATTGGGGCATATGATTCCTTGCAACTTAGCCCTTGGAGAAAATCCTAAAACCCTCCATTCATCTATCATGTATCCCTACCCGATCCTTTATCCCTCATCCTATCCCTTATCTACATGTATCTATCTATCTATCTATCAAAATCTCCTATCCATTACCCTTTCACCGCCAATTCCCCTGTACATCCCCCATCATCTTCACCTCTAGACTTGGTGTTCCCTTGTCATTGAGCGCAAAGGCTATCTAAACTAAATCCAATGGAACCATCTCATAATAAACCATTCCCTTTCCAAAATAAAAAATCCAAAAAAATAAAAAAATCCATAAAATCCCAAAAATATCCATCACAAAATCAACATCATTCTATCAACATGTCATCATCTTCCAACATCCTCATAATCACCCAAATCATCCAACACATCATCTCCCCACATCATCACATCTATCCTCAATCATCCCACATCATCATCACAAATCAAAACTACATATCATCACCACCCGCATCTTAATGTGTCTTGATCCCGTGGATACAGGGTATGTAAGCTGTCTGGAATACGAAGGAAGTTTCCAATGCTTAGGTACATAAGATGCACCCATCCAACCCACTTGGATGGTCCCTACCCACTGATCTTACACAAGATCCAAGCATCGCATAACCTATCAAAGCATCATTGCTTAACAAAAATCATCAACATCAACCACAACTTATCACCATCATATCTTGCACCAACACCAACTATCCAATCATCTATCGATTCCTGCCTTAGGATATATCGTTCCTACGATACGCAAAATCGATCAATCATCATCCATCTTGGCAAGAGATACAATGGCTATTTATTTGGTTCATTGGTCTTTTGGTTTTTGATTTTTATCTTTTGTCCTATTCGAAGATCACATCAAAACTACCTTGATCTCACTATATCATGGTATGTGGTGAAAACATCTAGAATGGGGCATAGTCTTGCTTTTGTATGCTATGCTTGTGGTTTGGTTTCATTAATCCAAGCTAGTGATCATATCTTGTGGATCGTAGGGTCGGTTCTATCATATTGATCTCCTTGTGCATCTAAGGTTCATCATACCTTTTGTGTATTTAAGTCTTATGCTATGAGTCCCCTTCCCTCATCTAGACAAGGTTGTACTATCTTGGGCATGCATTGGATCACCCTCTTGTTTGCATGTCTAGTCCATGCAAATGTTGGATAAATATCATCACCCTGGTCTTCTATACCTTGGTGAAAATATCCACTTTGCTATATCAAACCTAGGATTGCTCTAAATCATTTTCAGCACAATGATCATCCATTAATCAATATCCCAACATCATCATTCTTTCATCTCACCCCTTATCCTCCAACCAGTTCAACCAATCTGTTTCATCCATTTTGAGAGCACACCCATGTTCTTGCAACCCGCATGTCCTCTTGAGGGGGCATCACCCTTACCAATTATCCCTAAACCTTACCATATTCTTCTAAGACAAAATCTTTTTTCTATCCAATCCAACTCTATATTTTAACTTCTTTGAAATAGCATTACTTAGACGCAACACCATTTCAAAGAGGGGCAAATGTAGACACCTAAAATTGACTTGCTCTGCAAACTAATTTCCCGTATCTCTACACCACCAATTATCCCTCCTATTAATTAAATAAATTCATTTTATTTAATTAATTTATCCCTAATCATCTACCTTTGATTATTTACCCATCCTTTGTGATCAATTAATTCACTTAATTTATCACTATACATTACAACTATATCCTCATTAATTAAATAAATATTCTCAATATTTATTTAGTTAATTTGTCCATCTCTTTAATCCTTGTTAATTAGATAAATCATGCCTATCTAATTAATCTATCCTATTAATCAACCTCATGCTTATCTAATTAATCTATCCTATTAATCAACCTATCTCTATCTTAGTTAATTAAATATCAATTATTTAATTAGCTATCCTAGCCTACCTATCCCTAGACCTAATTTAATTAAGCTAAACACTTAATTAACCTTGCTTAACCCATCCTCCCACACACCTTTGAATAAAAATCAATTTTTTATTCAAAGGGTCAAATCTTCCTTACACCTCATTTATCACCCTCTTACACATGTAAGTGTACATGTGTCCTTCAACCTTCACATCTCCACATAAAAATAAATTTTTAATTCACACTCCCCCATGAGTTGAATTTTTAATTCACTTGTCATATCCACTCTTCTCAAAAATAAATTTTTAATTCATTTTTATCCTCCACACCTTTCCCCATTGGAATTTAAAATTCACAAATAATGAGAGCCCTCCAAATCTATTGACTTAATTTCAACCCTTGATCTTTCTCATCCACTCCCCTTGTGACACTTGTCACAAGGCTATGACTTCAATCCAAACCCTAACTCTCAACCATTTCTAGCCCTTGATCTCATCTTTTAATTCTCACCCTCCATCCATTTTCTAAAAATCTATAAATGAGACCCTTCTCTAAGCCATTTGGAAGAACTTCTTCTTGCAAACTTACCATGCCCAAATTTCTCTCAAATCTCTTCATCATACCATCATAATGCCAAAATCATTCCCCATTCCCATCTCAATCTCCATCTAAATCCAAATCCCTCATCCTATTGTGTTGAATCTCAAAGAGCAATCTACATTCATCTACTTGGGTAAATCTAACGAGTTTGAGTGCAACTCCTTCCACCCTATCTTGGATTTGTGGGTCACATGTGAAGGTATATCATTTGTTTTTGCACTTGATTTGTGTTTTCAACTTTCATTTTGACTTCATAGATCACACAAACAATAAAATCTCACATTGACGTTCAATCTGCATCTACAGCTAATCAACCTTTTCAACGAAATTGACCAAGAACAAACCTAGCACCTAGACAACAATTTACTCCTTTACTGGAACCCATGGAGGTAATCTTTCGAAAACTAGTCCAAGCGGGAGATATCACATTACCTAAAGCTCCACCCAATGCAAAACCTATCTTCAAAGCTCCTTGGTACAAAGAGAACAAATATTGTGAATACCATAGTGTCAAAGGACATAAAACAAATGGTTGCATGCGCTTAAAACACGTCATTCAAGATTGCATCGATCAAGGTCTAATTAAAATCACACCACCAACATCACAACCGGCACAACAACCAACTTTGAACTATGACCTATATTCTTTCAAGAATCCACTTCCATCTCATGACAAGACACGTAACCCTCATACTGGGAATGCTATCCATTACAACTATGAGTCATCCATGATTGGCCGCATTGACCAAGCTCACATTTCTACCATCACTACCCAAGGCAAAGCACTTGATTGTGCTGTAACTACTAGAAGAGGCCGTGTTACTATTCAAGGAGCACCTATCAACCCTCCTCAATCACCTTCTAGTTATAATATCCTTAATCACCTTGGCAAAACTCCCACACACATCTCCATCCTAGAATTGCTTCGTATATCCCCCGCCCATAAAGCTATCCTTGAAAAAGCATTGCAAGTGTCTTCGGTGCCTAATGATATCGATACCACACAATTTCAATCTATGGTAGCCATCATTGCAGCCCCTTGCCATCTCACCTTCTCTAACAAAGATCTTTGACCATCCATCAACCCATCACATAATGAAGCCCTCCACATAGAAGTATTTGTAAACCAACACCGTATCAAATGAATCCTAGTGGATGGTGGAGATGGTCTCAATATATGCTCTTTAAAACTCATAAAACAATTGAGATATTTTGAGAAGAACATTGACACTTCCAAGGTCATTACTATCCAAGCATATGATGATGCCAAGAGATATACTGAAGGAGTCATCCATCTGCCTATCCAAGTTGGTCTTGTCACTATTGACACCCGCTGTCAAGTCCTTGATATTGAGCTTCCCTATAACATCATCCTTGGCCATCCATGGATCCATGCCCTTAAAGCCATTCCTTCCACATACCATCAATGTCTCATGTTTCCACATAACGGTGTCGAAGTTACTATCCATGCCAATCCCAATCCATTCAAGTTTTGTCATGCCTTTCAAGCCAAATATCAAAGTCCTAGCCGTATTCCTATTAACACCAAAGCTTATCCATCTTCATCCTATATTGATCCATCTACCTTACTCCAACCATCATCTAGCAAAGCCACTTCAAATCTTCGTATCAAGTACACTGAACACGGTCTGGGTGAGTACACATTGCAAGAATCTTGTTGTGTTGGAACTCTTCCCTTATCTCCTAGATCTCATGGTTAACCTTCTACATCCAAGGTATCTTTGTCCACAGCCATTATAAAAGCTCCACCAACAATATTCATCAAAGGTGGATTCCTTGATGATGAAGACATCGATGACATTAACTCTTGGATATTCTATGATGAGAACGACCAAGTGCAACTTGAAGTGGAAAGATATAACAATGGGTTCCACATTATTAAGAACATGGGTTACAAAGGACATGGCAGATTGGGATCATAGGAATAAGGACCTATTGAACCCATTGTTGTGTCTAAGAAGTTCAATAAGCAAGGCCTTGGCTATCAGCCAGAGGTACCACCTTCCAAAGATATTAAGTGTATTTCCAATAGAGAAGTTGGACCTTCTTCAATAGGAGAGACCTCTAATTCAGATATCATCGATGACTCCTCCCTTCATATCACTAACCTTATCTAAGAAACCTCCATCTTCATGATCTCTACCAACTCATCTAGCCGTAACCCTTCATACATTACCCTTTCACTCATATATCCTAACCTCGTCGATTGGGACCAATAGGGGGCATCGATATTGGACACATTTGAAAATGATGAAGCTATTGCCAAATTCATGGGTTTACGACAAGGCATTCCATTGGGTAATCACAAAGTAGGCTTCATGATGGACCTCTTTAAACTAGCATACTTTAGCGGAAGCATCAAATCCTTCAGTCGCAAAAGTGAAATAAATAGAATCTAAAAAGATAGGTCACTAGGTGAAAACTGAAAGGCACCTCTTGACCGCAAAAAAGTAAAAATAAAGAATGTATCAGAGGGTGAAAATCTCTCTGAGGTGCCCAAGCATGGGGGATTTGATCTTCCTATCACCACTGATTATCATGAAAAATCAATAGTGCTAGTTGAAAAATGTCAAGAAATGAACTTAGGCACAGAGCAGAATCCGAAGGTCACATTTTTGGCAGCATCACTATTAAAACAAGAAAGAAGAAACTTCACAGCATTCTTCATAAAAAGAGCTATCAATTTTGCATGGACTTATGCCGACATGCTGGGACTAGATCCATCACTTGTGGTACATCATCTAGTAGTATCTCCTAATGCAAAACTGGTTAAACAAAAGCTGCACAAAATGCACCCACAAATAGCTCTTTTGGTTAAGGAAGAGATTCAAAAACTATTATAAGCAAACTTCATAAAGCCTATTGATTATCTAGAATGGGTTTCAAACTTGGTACCTATGGCAAAACCTGATGGATGAGTTCATTGTTGCACAAATTTCAGAGATCTCAACAAAGCATGCCCTAAAGATGACTTCCCACTACCAAGCATAGACAACATTGTAGATCTCACAGCTGGACATGAAATGTTATCCTTGATGGACGGATTCTCAGGATATAACCAAATCAGAATAGCATAGGAAGATCAAGAAAAAACATCATTCATTTGTCCATGGGGTACATACTGCTGGGTCATAATGCCTTTTGGTCTTAAGAATGCTGGAGCCACTTATCAATGAGCCATGATAGTTATTTTCCATGACCTTTTTCACACTATCATGGAAGACTATGTTGATGATATTCTAGGGAAATCCAAAACAAGAGAAGGACATCTACAAGTACTAGCACAAATCTTTGATCGACTCAAAAAGTATCAAGTCAGGCTAAACCCAAAGAAATGCGTATTTGGTGTGACATCTAGAAAATTGTTGAGATACATTGTGTCTCAATGAGGTATAGAAGTGGATCCTAACAAAGTAAAAGACACCATGGAAATGACTCCACCGTCAAATCTAAAGCAACTTCGTAGTCTACAAGGAAGGTTACAATCCATTCGCAGGTTTATCTCACAACTAGCAGACAAGTGTCATCCTTTTCAATATCTCCTTCGCAAGGGTGAACCTTTTAAGTGGGATGAAAAATGTCAACACACCTTCGAAAAAATCAAGGAATATCTAGCAACACCTCTTGTGTTATACCTCTTGTATTGGATCGACCACTATTACTCTACATATCTTCAACAACAGTAGCATTGGGTGCCCTTTTAGCTCAGCATGATGATTCAGGAAAAGAACAAGCCATTTACTACATCAGCAGAACTCTTGTGGGATATGAACTTAACTATTCATCTATGGAAAAAGTATGTTTAGCATTGGTGTTTGCTTCCCAAAAGTTGTGACATTACATGCTGAACCAAACAACAAAGCTCCTATCTAACTTTGATCCACTCAAATATCTTCTCTCCAAAGCAATCCTTATGGGAAGACTAGCATAATGGGTTATAATCTTAAGTGAATTTGACATACAATATGTGGATCGAAAGGCCATAAAAGGACAAGTTATCACTGATTAGTTAGCTGCAGCACCCATCACAGATATTCATCCAATACATCCATAATTCATTGATGAAGAATTGTTTAATCTAACTTCTCCAACATTGTGGCAACTATACTTTGATGGATCTTACACACAACATGGATTAGGAGTAGGGATATTGTTTGTCACCCCTTAAGGAGATTGTATCCCAAAGTCATACCTGATTGCATTCCAATGTACCAACAACATAGCAGAATATGAAGCCTTAATCACAGGATTACACATGGCAATACAGTGGGCTATTAAACAACTATATGTCTTTGGTGATTCCCAATTAGTCATCAAATAGGTCTTAGATGAGTATCAAACAAAAGATGTGAAGCTCCTTCTATACAAGGTAATGGTTGATGATTTTAAGAAATACTTTGACAATATCACCTTTGAACAAATTCCAAGGATACAAAACAAAGAAAGAGATGCTATGGCTATGATAGGATCTCTTCTAGACATGCTTTCCAATGCACATAAGTGTGAGTTTCTAGTTGAATAGCTTCTGATCCCAGCATTTGAAGTTCCACAGTCTGAGCTTATATGTGAGATTGTTGGTCCCAATTCACCTTGGTATGAAGACATATATGAGTATCTCCACAAGCAAACCCTACCCTTCCAACTATCTAATACCCAATGAAAAACCTTTATCCGTGGAGCCTCTTGCTACACTATCCTAGGAGACACCTATATCATCAGAGTCTTGATGGTATCCTTCTTAGATGTCTTGATTCTAAGGAAGCAAAAGTTGCCTTACGTGAGGTACATGAAGGTGTCTGTGGATCGCATTCTGTTGGCTCTAGTCTTGTTAAGAAACTTCTACGAGTTGGATACTATTGGTCAACTATGGAGAAAGTTGCACAATAGTTTGCAAAGAGATGTCTACAATGTTAGAAACATGGAGATCTAATACATGCACTAGCACATGAACTTTAGCCTATCACTACTCCTTGACCATTCTCGCAGTGGGGACTTGATCTCATAGGTAAAATTAACCTACCTCATCAAATGGTCATAAGTTCATTATCACTGCCACTGAGTATTTCACAAAGTGGGTGGAAGCAATACTAATGACCTACATCACTGGCAAGAAAATATCCAAGTTTATTTTACATTATATCATTTTCTGATATGGAGTTCCTTAAGCCATTGTCATTGATAATGGTTGTCCCTTCAAGAACCAAGAGGTTAGAGATCTTTGCAACAAGTTCCATAGACAACATAGATTCTCTACACCTTACTATCCTCAAAGTAATGACCAAGCTAAGGCTTCTAACAAAACAATCATCAAAATCCTTAAAAAGACAGTCAATGAAGCTAGTCATGATTGGAATTTACAACTTAATCCTACACTATGGGCTTGTAGAACAAGTGTCAGAACTCCCACTAGTGCTACACCTTATGCCCTTGTGTATGGTATTGAAGCTATTTTACGTATTGAGGTTAAGATTCCCTCACTGTATCTCTACAATATATTATCTCAGATTAAGAATATAGAGTATCCAGACTCCATGATCTTGAGCTATTAGATGAACGATGTCTTACAAAACTCAATCATCTCCAAGTTTATCAAAATCGTCTACATTGTAGTTACAACAAAAAGATTAGAGAATGAAGGTTCCAAGTTGGAGGTCTTGTCCTTAAAGAGAATCAAAGAAATTAGCAACATCGTGAAAAACAGGGCAAGTTTGAACCTAATTGGCTTGGTCCTTTTGTCATCACATTAGTCTATGGATTAGGTGCATACACTCTCTCAACACCTGAAGGTATCTTCTTAGATGAACTAGTCAACAACATTCATCTAAAGAAGTTCTACCCATGAGTCTCAACATATTCCAAAAAAAATTAAAAAAAACCATCCAATAGTGAAAACCACCTTGTGGTGCTTTGGATGACAAAAAAATAGTACAAGATAAATAATTCATCCTTTGGTGAAAACTTGGTAAACAGGCACCATTGATAAGTACCATAGTGAAAACCTGGCAAACAGGTGCTATGTGTAGAGACTAGCGTCCATCATTTACTTTGTTTGTTTGATCACGGCTCTCCATAACATCATCCACTATCTTGCCTCCATAATCCATATCATAATCCATTATCGTTCCTATCCATATATTGCAAGCCATTATCCCTTATCCATCCATAATAAAATTCTTTTCACTCTTACCTCTGTCGTGCTAGTTGTCATCGTTTGGACTTTGTTGAGGTTAAGATATCATTGGGCACCTTAGCATACTATTCGCATAAACACATCCATCGCAGCCTCTCCCTAACAAACTTAATCCCACACTGGGGGCACTTGTTGAGCCTTATTTGGAAGTGGATATCCATAGCTCTAGCTCATATCATCCAAACCAAAACCAAAACACAACAAACAACCAAAAACATCAAAACATAGCAAATATCCAAAAACAAAATTCAAAACATCACAAAAATCCAAGCAATAAAGTTGATCCTTTGACATCAACCATCAACACAATAAACAAGAACTACATCACATCTCTATCATTCAAAGCCTTGATCCCGTGGATTCAAGGTATGTAGGTAATCTAAGATGTGAAGGAAGCACTCTAATTCAGACATAGATGATAGCCTCTCTCTCATCATCCATCTTTAATCTTTCTTCTGATCATCCTTCAATCTTTCATCTCCTTTCTCCTTTCTTTCATCACTTACATCATCAATAAGCCCAAAACTACATATTCATCATGTCTCATCACTATCATAAAAGTGCTTTGATCCCATGGATATAGGGTATGTAGGTAGTCTGGAATACAAAGGAAGTATCTAGTACACAAGCATAGACAATCCACCCCATCTTCAACTTCTTTCATCTTCCATCTTCTTCTAATTGACCAGCTAAAGAAAGAAGCAGACTATGCACATCAACGAAAGCTCAAGTACTTTAACAAATCAGGGGTAAGCTGAAACCTATTTATCCGCATGCCTTAAGCCAACATTTGCTATAGCATTTTATCAGCATCTTTAGCCTTCAACAGAATACAACTTTCCTCTCAACAAGGCGCAAGCTTAAATCCATCTAAAGAGCACTTAATTTTGGCAAGAGAACATGATGACAGTATCTTTTGTTTTATCTTTTGATTTTTCTTTTGTCCCTTTCTTATGCCTAATCAAGACTACCTTGATCTATCTATATCTTGGTACGTTGTGATGAAGTATGGAATGGGGCATGGTCATATTGCTTTCGTATGCTGTGACTATGGGATGATCTTATTTTCTTCCTATACATATTGGTATCTTGTATGTGTTGGGATTAGCATCTTGCATATCAATATCTTTTGCATTTGAGAAGCTAAACAGTCTCTTATGCATTGAGACTATTCTATGCTAAGACTATTTCCATACATATAACTAGCAAGGTGTCATTATGATTTTGGTTATCTATGTGATGCTATAATGGTGATGGATGCACTTATGTTATGATGTTATGCATTTTTGTATTTTCATGGTTTATATGGATGTTTATGTAAATGATATGAGTATGCAAATGGAAATAATGGAAATGTGTTATGCTAATGGTATTATGATAATGGAATTGCACATAATGGTAATGCAAATATATAGATGGCAAATGATAATGATATGGACCTAAGTATGCCTAATACACTTGTTTTGCAAGGTGAAGACGAGGGAAATGAGGATGGACACTGAAGGGAAGATTATTGATCTTGGTTGAGGACTATATATTATGATAATGGAATGGATAAATGATATGACAAATTTTAAAGTAATTGTCCAAAAGTAAAGAAATGCAATCCTTATTTTTGATATAGCATATGGATTTTATGCACCAGGGTATAGAAGACCAAGGTGTCGAGGTATCCAATGCATACTAGCATACTACAATCTTGTCTAAATGTATGAAGTCAAGATGTTGAACCAACATACACAAGATATGAATAGCAACCAGTGTTCTGAGATAACTAGCATAGAATAGTCTACTATATTCATATCTCAGAACACTGGTTGCTATTCATATCTTGTGTATGTTGGTTCAACATCTTGACTTCATACATTTAGACAAGATTGTAGTATGCTAGTTATGCATTGGATACCTCAACACCTTGGTCTTCTATACCCTGGTGCATAAAATCCATATGCTATATCAAAAATAAGGATTGCATTTCTTTACTTTTGAACAATTACTTTAAAATTTGTCATATCATTTATCCATTCCATTATCATCCTATATAGTCCTCAACCAAGATCAATAATCTTCCCTTCAGTGTCCATCCTCATTTCCCTCGTCTTCACCTTGCAAAACAAGTGTGTTATGCATACTTAGGTCCATATCATTATCATTTGCCATCTATATATTTGCATTACCATTATGTGCAATTACATTATCATAATACCATTAGCATAACACATTTCCATTATTTCCATTTGCATACTCATATCATTTACATAAACATCCATATAAACCATGAAAATACAAAAATGCATAACATCATAACGTAAGTGCATCCATCACCATTATAGCATCACATAGATAACCAAAATCATCGACCAAGTCAATATACAAGTGTCTACATATACAAAATGGGCTATCAAAACTTTATGTACAATCAGCTCATAGGCCTCATCATGATATAAAAGATACATAAACAAGGAAGCCCTGGTGACTACTGGCAGTAACCTCACTCTGTCCACCACCACTAGGTCATGTACCTGGTCTACCATCTCTAGGAGGCCCCATCACTAAATCTATAGACCTTGCTCCTCCTGTAATCTGTAACTCGAAGCCCCTGACCTGCTCCTAAAGCTAGGCTGCCTTTGCTCTTGCTAGTCACCCATGTGTCCTCACTCACTCGGCATGATGATCACTGCATGGAATCACCATCCTGATAGCTCTCTGACACCCTAAGCACTATCACACTCTCGAGCTCTAGATTTCTACAAGACAACAAGCACAAATGAGCCTATTTGCCCTTGAGGGACCTACTTATACCCCTTTCCAAACCCTAATTCTTCTATACCAAAGCCTATTTTCTTCTGAACCATCCCCATTTATCCCTTCCACCCCATTTTTCTTTGTGTCAATCTTGTTTTTAGCCTTTCATCTTATTGCGAGCCAACCCAACCCTTCTTGGTTAGCCTAGCTTACCTCTCAAGGGGGCATCACCTACAAGTTACACTGGGGCATAACCTTGTTTATCGAGTGAATCATCGTATCTTCTTTGACACAATGTTCTAACGAATATTGTATCAAAGAGGGGCAAAATGTAGACACCTAAAATTGACCGAGTTATCATTAGTATCAATTATTGCATTAGCTATTATCTGCATTTTTCTAACACACTTGAGCAATTTCCCTATTCTATCTAAATCACCTATTTCTTCTATTAATTAAATAAATTTATATTTATTTAATTAATTCATTATCTATTTCTTCTAATCTATATATAAATAATCTTTAATTATTTAATTATCTCTATTTCTATCTATTTTAATTAAATAAATCTTATTTATTTAATTAAAATCCCTTCATAAGCCCACTTTTCAATTAATTAAATAAATTTTATTTATTTAATTAATTTTCCTTATCACTTATCTTTATCTTTTATCATGAGCCGACATGTGTGTATCTTTTATTTAAAAACATGTGTGGTACTACATCTTTTATTTAATATCTTTCACATGTAGTACTTTTTTATGTACACGGTCACACATAAACCTTATCTTCCTTCCACTTGTCATCTACACATTCACCTATGATTATCAATTCATCCTAACCATTCACATAGCTACCAAATCTCCACTATTGATTAATTTTGGTTGAGTTCTATATAAACACCCTCTCATTCCATATTTGATGGATCCATCATTTTTCATATAGCGTCTACATTATCATCTTGAGCATATTGAGCATTTTAGCATCCATCTAGCATATTATCATTATCATCTATCCATCATGACATCTTTTATCTTCATAATCATTCATTGTTAAGAAGCAATCCACATCACAAACAAGGAATCATACAATCTAGGTGATCTTGTTCTTGAAATTGCATGTTTTGATTTCACTTGGATTCGATTCTTTGATGGTGGTAGGATTAGGTTTTCATTTATATGCTTGATCTTATTAACCTGATTTTTACCTATCACACATGCGATAGGTGGAAGACTTGACAATGAACGTTGAAATATAATATGGAATTGGCGACAAATGACATGGAAGAATATGATATGGCAAGAGTTCGTGCATTGTTTTCTCCTTCTATCATTATGCTATTAAATTAATTCTTTTAGCATAATGAAAACAAATATGAGTAAACATAATAATATTTAATTTTCATGTATTTCATCTATAAACTAAATTAACTATTACTTATTTTTATTTAATCATAAGCAGCTTAAAGTGGTAAAATGGTATGATAAGGTATGAAAATAGAACATGGGAATGGGTATGAAGGTGTATGAAATGAGCTAAACTATGGCATAAAATGGGATGATAATGGCTCTCATCAGTTGGAATCATTTAAATTCTAAATAATCTTTTATGGGTTGTTTGTTTAGTGAAAGTGTAATCATGTTTCATTAGGAAGACTAATGGAAGAGGTAGGAAAAGGATACATTGGAGTTGCAAAGACCATCAATACATGAAGAGAATAGTGAGTAGTTGAGATGATGTCTAATGTAGAGAGATTTAAAAGGACTTATAGATGCAAGGTTCCTTATTACATAGATCAAGAGATCATCCCCAAGAGATGTAGAAAGGAACAATGAACATTGAGTTTTCCACAACCACGAAAAGATAGTGGATTGAGCCAAAAGGTCTTGTTTACTATCTTTGATAGCTATGAAGAGTTTTGAGATCATTGTCAAGGAGTTGGTTTAATGAAAAAAGGTAGTTTTGTTTGGAACCTTTTAAAACCTGCTAAGGTTTTGAAAGATACAACAAGACTATCACACAAGACCCAAACTCTTGTAACCTCACCACAAGACTAAGTACTCTCATGTTGTAGACAAAGATGTAAAAGGTTCTTACACTGTGAAGGTACTAACCTGTCACACCACAAATCCTCACAAGGATATGACACATGACTACATTGAAGAATCTAATGGTTAGCATGGTACTCACCAAGTTTTAGTGCTACAAATGTATGCATTATAAATGGTATAAAAGCTACAAATTAGTGGATAAGGAAGAAATAAAAATGGAGGATTCCAATCATCTTAGAGGCTGCAAAACTTATTTTAGGGACATATATAAGCTTTTTTAAACCTAGTGAAGACCCTACAGGGGTAGTAAAGGGAATAAGTAGTGTTTTGAGAGCCTAAGGGAGCTGTTTAGAGTAGTTTGGAGTCTAAAAAAGACTAGACACTTGATTTGCACACCCTCCAAGGAGTTTTTAGTCATCAAACATATGAAAACACATGTCCTATGAAATGTCAAAGTAGTTGAAGGAGTTATGACAACATCTTCTCACCTTGTAAGCATCTAGGAAGGTGGAGGTAGTTGTTGGAGCCTTTCAAGGAATAGTTCCACTTCTTGAGGATGCACATCCCAACCACTTCCACTTTTCATGCATCTGGAGCATTTTAAGGAGTTGAGGAGGTCAAGCAACTAATTTTTGAAGACCAAGTGAAAATTGAAGTTACTTGGGAGTCCAAAGTTGGTTAGCTATTTTTTATGCCTTGTAACTTAGTCTTTTCTAGTTCCTATATTCTCTCCAATGTTTGTGATGAGATATACAACCCTTCTAGGATGAATTTTTTTAGTTCTTTCATGTTTTTGAGCTCTAGAAGCCTAAAACAACATATTGTAACTCAAGTTTTCATTGTACAATAGCACATTGTAATACTTTTTCAGAGCAAACAAGACAGCTTTGTAAGTTTTTCAAATAAATGGTCCAGTTTTGACTTGTATTCAGTTGTCAGGATTCCTTTTTATCAATAAAATCAGTTATTTTGCCTTCTCATATATGTTGTGTTGAGTGTTAATTTTAAATGATTGATGCAAATCTTGTGATAAACTATGCACATCCTTGAGTTATGTCTCATTCTAGACACCTTCATACAGAAACCCACATGATTTATACTGGTCATAGGTTGTGTTAGTGTTATTAATAGTCTCTAGTTTTGAAAACATCATATTTTCCTTCAATAACTATGAATTTCAACTTTCCTATGAAATACCAAGGTATAAAATTGTCAAAAAACTCAAGTTGCACATGAGAAAGCTTCTTTTATTGAAACAACTTGTATGTCAAAACAACAATAAAGGTCTTATCTTCAGTTTGGTGCATCACCTCTATAGGTAGAGTTTAGTTTATGTCATTTTCTACCCCTCTTTTCTTACAAACAATAGTAGCTTAAGTCACTTTAGGTGAAGAACTAAGGGAACCAACCCTCTCTAGAGACTCACTCCTATCTATGAGCAACCCACAAGATCTGGAGTGTTTCCATGCTTATCAACTAAGTAAGAGAGTCGTCCATTACATGTGAGTTGGAGATATGGCATATTGGAGGGGTGTTATGGATGACATCGACACCATGATATGGAGGCCATGGAGAGATTGCAAGGTGTGGGATGAGGATGCAGAATAGTTGGCTTACGTTTGGTACACCAGATATATTTTGGGTCACACATAGCACATAGTGGAGAGGTACATGCCAAGTAGGATACTATAGTAGTTTGGGGAGTAGTAGACAACTCTAATAGATGAGTCTATCTTTTTTATGTAGGAGCATCCCAGGTTGCAGAGCAATCTTGCATCAACCAAAATATTTGTATTCTTTCTTTGTTTCTTTCATTTTCTAGTTTAGTACAGTCAGTTCAGTCAGAAGCAGTTTCAATAGATTGGTCCACATTCTGCTGCAATTTCATTTCAGACCTTGTGGATCTGGACTTAGCATCTCGACATTATCATGCACATCATATCAAAAATTTAGATAATTTGGATCAATTTTTAGGAAGATAACACTATTAAAAGATCAACTATTTTCTTGGAACAGAGCATTCAGACAATCTTAGACAACCAGCTGAAGGAGAAGACTTGTAGAGCACTTCCATGACCTGCAAAACTAAATGACACATCATTCAAGATAGCTTGGGACATGGCTGATGTTCCTCAAGATCTACACATTATTTCATTGACTTGCGGAGGAGTACAAGTTGCTTAAGGCTGACCTATCCATGTATAGACATTAAATCTCTTTTATTGGAGTTTGTAATCTGTCTTGGCCAATGCAGAGGATTCGTGTGATCTGGAGATGATATATAATCATGTAATAGATGCATAGGAAAGTAGTCAATCAGTGATAGATAGTTTGTAAGTTAGATTTTCTTCTGTAAGGCACTTCAAAGCCATATCTTGCACATGTGTTATAACTGGAGAGATAGGCCTATGAGCCCTAAATTGTGAGCCCAAATGTTTCTGACATGTTTGCATTTTGAATCTATGATATATTAAACATCTGAATCTGTATTTGTATTCTATAATTGAGTTGCGTTCATTGTGTTTACTCTTGCTGCATGGTCTGGACTGTTCACTCTATAGACCCTCCTATCTGTGACTACACCAAGTGGTATCAGAATAATGTTTGAATCCATTGGGAGTGAATTGAGTGAAGTTTGGAAGACAATCCATAAGATCTTGTTGTGAACAAATTGCTAAACCTGAGGCAGACTACCTGTATTGTCAATCGGTTGCCGATTGTGAGGTAGTTGTCACCTTGTAGCCTGATCACCAAATTTGAGGTAGTTACACTTGATCCTAGGAAGAGATGCCACTGAGGAGAATACCTACTATTGGTACTATGGTAGAAGAATGAATGAGATGATGGATATGATGAAAATAATGTGAGTTTGATTGGATGTTGTTGAAGAAGATTAGAGAAGAGGACTAACAGCTCGACCTAATGTTGAAAGTGATGAAGAATTCTAATCCACTAACCAAAATGAAGAAACCCTATAAGAAGAAGAATCAGATCAAGTGAAGATGTTGAGAGCTAGTTGGAAGATAGGAAAGAGACTTAGACTGGATGTACCAAACTATACTGGTAATTTGAATCTAGAGGAATTGATTGATTGGATAAATGACCTAGAAGAATACTTTGAGTATGAAGAAATTGAAGATCTGGAGAAGGTAAAATTTGCAAAGACTAAGTTGAAAGGACATGCTGCTATTTGGTGGAAAGAAGTTCAGTTGGATATAAATAGAAGAGGGAAAGAAAAGATCACAAAATGGGATAGAATGGTGACAAAGTTGAAGAATCAGTTTACACCTGCTAACTATGAGTTGGAACTATTGAAGAGATTGAAAAACCTAAGACAAAAGGAGAAATCTATGAAGGAGTATACTGAAGAATTTCATAGATGATTATAAGGATAGGACATAGTGAAGCAAGCAAAGAGAAAGTGATGAGATACATCAATGGATTGAGATTGAACATTCAAGAAGAACTAAGTTTGGTGAGGATGACAACATTGGAAGAAGCATATTAGTTTGCCCTGAAAGTTGAAGAAAAGTTGAACAAGAAGCATGAGTAGAGACATAGAGGTAGAGGAGGTAAATTTTAGAGAGGTAGAACATATTCTAGAGGAGAAATACCATATGCATAGTAGAATAGACAAGATAACACATTCAAGAAGGACAAAGATAACAATGCATACCAAAGAGATGACAAAACTTTCTACCATAGAGGAAATCCTAATTCTTACCAGAGTGAAGGACATAGAAGAGATGAAAGAGGACTTGAGAGGAGAACATTCAGAGGAACCTATTTTAAGTGTGAAGGTGAAGGACATAGAGCAATTGAATGTCATTAGGGAAGTACAAGAAAGAAGATAGAGAATAGTGGAAGAACAACTTATGTGGAAGAAGAACCTGTTGGATCACCTAGTTCAGTTGGTAAACCTAAGAAAGGAGAATCACTAGTCATGAGGAGAGCACTATTTCAAGTAGAGACAAATGAGGAACCACCACAGAGGAAAAGTTTGTTCTAGATCAGATGCAAACCAGGAGGTAAATGTTGTAAGGTTGTAATTGATAATGGTATTTCTGATAATTTGGTTTCATAGGAGATGGTGACTAAGCTAAACCTAGAGAGATTGAAACACCCTAAGCCATATCAGATAGCATGGATTCAGGATGATCATAAGGTACTGGTGAGTGAATAATGTTTGGTAAAATTTCATATTGGATCTTATCATGACGAAGTATTGTGTGATATTATGCCTATGGATGTATGTCATATATTGTTGGGTAGACCATGGCAGTATGATAGAAAAGCTATACGTGATGGGAGAAAGAATACCTACACTATAACATCAAATGGAAAGAGAATTAACTTGATTCCTTTGGAAGATGAACCTAAGGGTGAAGTATGTGGGAATGCTAGAATCTGTTTGGTTGATGGAAGGAAATTGCTAGATGGTTTGAGACATGAGAATATGTGTTGTGCTTTGATTCCTAAGAAGCCTGAAACCCTAAAGACATAGACTGAAGAATCACAAATAGAGGAGATAACTAAATTTCTAATAGAGTATGAAGACATCATATTAGATAATGTATCTGAAGGATTGCCACCAATCAGGAGTATCAGTCATCACATGGATCTTATACCTAGAGCTAGTTTGCCTAATAAAGCAGCACACAAAATGACACCAACAGAGAATGAAGAATTGAATAGGTAGATACAAGATTTGTTGAGGAAAGGTTTGATCAGAGAAATCTTGAACCCTTGTGTAGTACCTGCAGTGTTAGCATCAAAGAAGGATGGAGAATGGAGAATGTGTACAAACTCTAGAGAAATCAACAAGATCATAGTTAAGTATAGATTTCCATTGCCTAGGATGGATGACATTATGGATTGTTTGAGTGGATCAAAGTATTTTACAAAGATAGACTTAAAGAGTGGATACCATCAGATCAAAATCAGAGAAAGAGACGAATGGAAGACCGCTTTTAAGACAAATGAAGGATTGTATGAATGGTTAGTGATACCTTTTGGATTGACAAATGCACCGAGTACTTTCATGAGATTGATGAATGAAGTCTTGAAGAAATTCTTGGGTAAGTTTGTTATTGTATATTTGGATGATATTCTAATTTTTAGTTAGACAAAAGAAGAACATTTGTGGCACCTGAGACAAGTATTGTAGAGGTTGAGAGAAGAGAAATTGTGGATAAACATCAAGAAGTGTAGTTTCATGAAGGAAGAATTGGTTTACTTAGGATTTGTGATTTCTACAGAAGGATTGAAGATGGAACTTGAGAAAGTTAGAGAAATTGTTGAGTGGCCTACACCTAAGAGTATTGGAGAAGTCAGATCATTTCATGGATTAGCTAGTTTCTTCCAGAAGTTCATCAGAAATTTTAGTTCAGTATGTAACCCTATGATGGAGACAATGAGAGGTGACAGAAAAGAATTTAAGTGGACATCAGGAGCAGATAAAAGTTTTGAATTGTTGAAGTAGAAAGTGACACTAGAGCAACTAGTATTGGCATTACCGAATTTCAACAAAGTATTTCAAGTAGATTATGATGCAAGTGGAAATGCAATAGGAGCAATGTTAAGACAAGAAGGTAGAACTATACCATATTTCAGTGAGAATTTGAATGGTGCAAGAAGAAGATATTCAGTTTATGATCAGGAATTCTATGCCATAATTCAAGCCTTGAAGAAGTGGAGACATTACTTTTTGCCTAAGGAGTTTGTGTTGTATATAGATCATCAAGATTTGCAGTATTTGTACAGTCAATGGAAATTGAATCAGAGACATATGAGATGGGTAGAGTTCATGCAGAGTTATGCATTTGTACTGAAGCATAGAAGTGGGAAATCAAAAAAAGTTGTAGATGTTTTGAGTAGAAGAAGTAATTTGTTGACAGAGATGACAGTTGAAGTGTTAGGATTTGAAGAACTGAAGTACATGTATGAAGAAGCCTAGATTTTGCAAAACCTTGGAAAGCATGTAAAGAACCTATTGTGATAGACAGAAGTAAGTGGTTGGATTATTTCATTCAGAAGGATATGTTATTCAAAGGAAGTTAGTTGTGTATATACCTAGGAGTTCAATGAGAGATAATTTGATCAAAGAGAAGCACAGTGGTGGAATGGCAAGATATTTTGGAATTGACAAGACAGTGGCTTTGGTAATTGAACATTACTTTTGGCCTTAGATATATAAGGATGTTAGGAAGTTTGTGCAATGTTGTAGAATATGTAAAGTTGAAAACAGAAGTAGTCAGAATACTAGATTATACATACAAATCTTTGATAGTACCAAAGAGACCTTGGGAAGACATAAACATGGATTTCATATTGGGATTACTGAAGACACAGAGAGGACATGATTCTATATTTTTAGTGGTGGGCAGATTTTCAAAGATGGCACATTTCATACCTTGTAAGAAGACAAACGATGCAGTTCATGTGGCTGGCCTATTTTTCAAGGAGATTGTGAGATTGCATGGATTACCTAAGAGCATAGTTTCAGACAGAGATAAAAGATTCCTTGGATACTTTTGGAGGACACTTTGGAAGAAGATGAAGATAGATTTGAAGTTCAGTTCAACATTTCATCCACAGACTAATGGATAGATAGAAGTGGTAAATAGGAGTTTAGGAAATTTGTTGAGATGTTTGGTTGGAGAGAAGGTAGGAAATTGGGATTTGATTATATCACAAGCAGAGTTTGCATACAATAATTCAGTGAATAGGAGCACATGGAGAACACCATTTGAGATTGTGATAGGAACTAACCCTAGAGGAGTAGCAAAGTTGAGAGATATCAGTATGGAGAATAAGAGAAGTGTATAGGCAATAGAATTTGCAGGACACATGGAGACAGTGTATAATCAAGTTAAGAAGCATTTGGAGGAGATGAACAGTAAGTATAAGGAGCACACAGATGAGAAGAGAAGATAGAGAATTTTTAGTGGGAGATGAGGTAATGGTATATCTGAGAAAAGAAATATTTCTAGTAGGGACATATAACAAGTTGAAGATGAAGAAGTTTGGACCATGTAGGATACTCAGAAAGTTTGATTTAGGAAATGCATATGAAGTGGAGCTACTGAAGACATTAGATATATCACCTATTTTCAACATTGTAGACCTATATTAGTACCACGAAGGAGAGTTCAGTGATAGCATTGAAGAAGACTTGAAGAAGAAGTTACCACAATAAGCACCGAAGTAGATTGGAGACATCTTGGACAATAGAGTTGGACGTAGCACCAGAGGCAAGCAATACAAGGAATATTTGGTAAAGTGGAAAGGTAGACCAGAAGAAGATTCATCTTGGATTTCTCAGGTTGAGGTGGACCATCTTGGTTTTCCTCTAGCCCTAGCAAAGTGAGGGACTCACTTTTTCAACATCCCCGAGTGTCTAATGCATGAGCATCCTAGGTTACAGACCAATCTTGCATCAACCAAAATATTTGCATTATTTCTTTGTTTCTTTCATTTTTGAGTTCAGTACAGTCAATTCAATCAAAAGCAATTTTAGTAGATTGGTCTGCATTCTACCATAGTTTCATTTCAGACCTTGTAGAGCTAGACTCAGCATCTAGACATCATCATGCACATCATATCCAAAATTTAGATCATTTGGATCAGTTTCTGGAAAGATATCGCTATCAGAAGATCAATTGTTTTCTTAGAATAGAGCATTTAGAGTCTCAGATAGCCAGCTGAAGGAGAAGACTTGCGGAGCACTTCCACAACTTTTGGAGCTAAATGACACATCATTCAAGATATCTTGGGACATGGCCAACCTTCCCTGAGATCCACACCTTGTTTCATTCACTTGTGGAGGAGCACAAGTTGCTTAGGGCTGACCTATCCGTGTACACACGTTACATCTCTTTCATTGGAGTTTGTAATCTATCTTGGCTAACGTGGAGGATTCTTGTGATCTAGAGATGATATATAATCATGTAATAGATGCATAGGAAAGTAGTCAATTAGTGATAGATAGTTTGTAAGTTAGATTTTCTTCTGTAAGGTACTTCAAAGCCATATCTTATACATGTGTTATAACTGGAGAATCAGGCCTGTGAGCCCTAAATTGTAAGCCCGCATGTTGCCAGCATATTTGTATTTTGAATCTATGATATGTTGAGCATCTGAATCTATATTTGCATTCTATAATTGAGGTTATTCTGTTGTGTTTACTCTTGCTGCACGATCTAGATATTCACTTCGTGGACCCTCCTAACTGTAACTGCACCACTTTCCCAGGGTATGGCGGGATATAGGTGTTGATGCTGAAAAATGAAAACTAATGAATTCTCAAACATAATCACAATATTTCCAACATCAATCAATGAAGTATCTCCTAAATGAATACTAATGCAGAAATGCATCCTAAACTATGAGAAACCAAACATAAGCATTCAAAAGGAAAAATAACTCCATTGTTTCCTATCATCAAGATCTTAGATTTCACATTTGATGCTCTCAAATTTTTATAAGCACAAATATCAAGAAGCTATGATGAATGGATGAAAAGTCGTGTGATCAAAAATCCCATCTCCCAATGGTGAGAAGAGAGAGGGTTTATACAGATTTTTGGGAGAAAAGAAGTTGGGAACAGTTTCCATTTGCAATGGAAGATCGTTTGAAGTTAAGTGATGTGGATTAGAGAAAGTTTTCATTATGAAGAGGAGAGAGAAAATAGAAATGTCAAGGAGAGAGAGAGAGAAGAGTGGGAGTTTGATATGATAAGTTTATTTAATTAATTAAAATAGGATTGTAATTAATTGGTGGCATATATGAATAATTAAATAAATAATAAATATTTATTTAATTATAGAATGAAAGGTTGGATAAAATTAAATAAATATAAATATTTATTTAATTTGGAGGAAAGATTAGGATAAGGATAATTAAATAAATTTAATTATTTATTTAATTTAGAAGAAAGATTCTAGGCAATTTTTAGTGTCTACATTTTGCCCCTCTTTGAGCAAATGCAACCTGTCACGTTGTTTCAAAGAAAAAGAAGAATTAATTAACTGATACATGCCCCAGGGATATCCTGGTAAGGATGATATGCCCCCTCGAGAGATTGATCGAACAAGCTGTGATAAGATTAATCTCTCGATAGATCATAGGGAGAGGATTTGATAATCGATATTGCACGAGTGATAAAATGGAGATGCACATTTGATGAAAATACACAACTGATAAGTGAAGATGTACATTTGATGAAAATGCACAACTGATAGGCGTAACTAAACAATTGATGGAAATGCTCAGTGTAGCTAGGTTGATAAGCTGATTAAGTTGATTGATACTAGTGCAAAACAATGATTGATTAATAGATTGAGTGATTAGGGAGCATTAGAGGCCCATGCTAAAAAGCAAGTTGATTGATTTGATATTTGGATTAGAAGACATGTATCAGTTGGATATATAAAGCGATTAATTACTCCTTAAGACAAAGAGCATGAAGAAAAATGAAATGATGAAGGAAATGGATGGAAGAAATGATAGATGAAAAAGGAAATGAAGGTGATGAAAATTCTTGGGCATTACATAGTGCTTTATCATCATTGAGCTTATTATGTTGCAAATTAGTATAAGCATCTGTCTAGACGACCTGAATACTGTTTGCATTTTTATTTAGCAATAAAGTATAAGCATCTAGGTATAAGGACCTTAGATGACCTGAATACTTATTGCATGGAAGACACTATTAGACAAGGAATGCTCTTATCCACATTAGACTCATAGGTCCTCGATGATTTTAGACATGTCTTAAGACGAGTCATCATGTGAATAAGGAATAATCCACAGACAACAAACAAGTGAACATGCCCCATCCTCACCTCTCTAGTCCAAGACATCCTTGAGAAGCTAAAATACATGCCACCAAAGATAAAATCATAAAAAATCAAAGATTGACAAACAAACAGGAATCATGCTTCAATGTAGAACTAATATTTGTCATAGTGTATGCATTTGTTTGGATTTGAAAGATGGATTGATAGGTATGTTGTAATGGCCGCTTGATTGCCAATCTTGGCGTGTTTTGATTTTATTGAAGTATAGTGTTGTGTGGCGATCTAGAAGTATCACTATTTTGGAATTTTTGAAGTTATTTGATTTTTTTGGATTTTTGGAATATTTGATTTTTTATTTTTGGATTATTTGATTTTTTTTGGATTTTTGAAATATTTGATTTTTTTGGATTTTTGAAATATTTGATTTTTTTGTATTTTTGGAAAATTTGATTTTTTTGTATTTTGGAATATTTGATTTTTTTGGATTTTTGGCATATTTGATTTTTTTTGGATTTTTGGAATATTTTGAGAAATGGGATGACAATTTGGGTAGCCTTTGTGCTAGATACTAATGACAAGGGGGAACCAAGTCTAGGTGCAAGGATGAAGGTAGGATGGATAAATGAATGGGCGATAATAAATGAAGTGGATATATGCATCATAAGGGGGGAGAGGATGTGATCTCCATAGACTATGTCGCATAGGAATAACATGCCCCAATCTAGTTAGGATTTGACATGACAAAACTTATGACAATAGGAATAATAATATGGATTGGTTTGGAAAGGATGAGGTATATCAAGGGATGTCTAAAGCATGTTTCAACATTTTGCCCCTATCTTTATTGAGAACAAAAAGGAGGAAAGGAGGATGAATGCATCAAGGGGATAATTATGTAGATATAAAGGATAAGGAAGTTATGATAGGATGGATAGGTAGAAGGAATGATAGGATGGTTAGATGAGACAACATACCCCCAAGTGTAAGGTACATAGATAATCGACCTACACATGATGCCTATTTGCCAGGTTTTCATCATGGTACTTATCCAAGGCACTTGTTTGCCAAGTTTTCACCATTGGATGAATGATTTCTCTTTACTTTTTTTTTGAATATTTGGATGGGATAGGAGGGACTTAAGTGTCTAGTGCCATGAATGGTGATAGTCCCATTAGAAAGGAATGTCATTGCATAGACCATGTCAATTCATTGTGCTCATCAATGTTGGTATGGGGATTGTATGAAAGTGAGATGGAGTAGGTAGATAGTGGATTATGTATGGATCATGTAGGGCATATGCAAAGGGATGGATGAATGACTTATACAAAAGCATGGACCATAGGAAGGTGATGGGGAAGATATGTAGGATAATAGTTGAATGATGGGGAGATGGAGGTATGTGTAAATGTTATGGAATGGAATGGTACCATGACCAATGATTGCACACACCATGATAAACTTTGAATCTTTTGATGGGAAGGTGGTGTAGGAAGTAATGGCAATGTTTGCTTAGGAGATGGGTGACGTAGTGACTTAAGTATCCACATAGACTTAGTATTTTTATGATTTTTGTTTTTCTTGTGGGATTTTTGGAATTTTTGAATGGAATGGGAAATTTGGATGGAAGGGGATGGTTGGGATTTTTTAGAAGAGGATGGTTGAAATTTTTGATATGTGGATGCCTGATTTGACTTGCTTTCTTTTTGCTTAGGTACCCATACCATTTTAGTTTTAGACTTTGCTTGTGAAGGTATGGGCTTGGATGGCCTTTTGGATGAATTTTTCTTTGACTTTTTGTATTGATGTCCTAAGGCATGAGGAGCTTTAGGATCTTTGGCTTTATAGGTAGAGACATCCATTTTTATATTTTTGAATCCCATAGGTTTTGTGATAGCTTCATGTTTAGGTGATGTGTGCATTTATTGATCCTGGTTAGGAATGTTAGGGGATTTAAGGGAATGAGATTTGTGGATGGAGAGATTAAGGGACTTGTGGATGAAGGGATTAAGGATAGGAATATTAGGAGTTGGAAAGAGTGGAGGGAGGGAAATGTATGGTCACATGTTTTTGAAATTTGTAGGATAATGGAGGTGGAATGGTAACATATGTTTTAGGTACATGATGGGACTTGTGATGGAAAGTGTTGGATTTAGGATGCATGGAGGAAGTACCAACATCTCTTGATTGTTTACCTTGGGGTGTATATCTAATTCCATATGACTGTGGAGGGACTTTGACATGGATTGACTCCAAAATACCTTGTTCATGAAGGCCTATGCCTTTACCTTGGTAGTCCATGTCTTGGAGTATGTGGTGGACTATGGGACTAGGTGTAGTTTGGACACTAGACTTGAGCTAATTATTGATGAAGAAGGTGAAGTGATAGACAATGGTTATTGCTTTCCTAAGGAGGAACATTCATGGATGAAGGTGGTAAGACCAAGTGGACATGTTGGTAGATTTAAAATGGGGTTGATAGTGTACAAGGATGAAGGATCATTAGGATCTTGATTATCATTGTGTTCACTAAGATCTAAGGTATTGGTTTGATCTTCTATGTTTGCTTGGGAGGCATGTGTCTCATAATGACAAGTGGATGTTTTCTCATTAGGGCTAGATAGAGGAGGAGTTTCCTGCTTTGAAGGAAGGCCATGAAATAGGGTAAGTACTTAAGGAGGTCAACAAGACTTTTCATTAGATGGAGTATGTAGGTCTTGGGTATCTTGCTCATGAATAGGATCAAGTTTCTCATGCATAGGTTCTTCATCATAGATATCTTGATCATGGAAATGATATAGGTTATGTATGGGTTGGATGAAAGTGATTTGATTAGAATGAGGGTTTGATGTTTCCATGTGCTTAGGATTGTGATCTTGACATACCTCTTGGTTTTCTTGAATAGAAGTGGATGACTCTTGGATAGGCTCTTGGTCAACAACATGAGAGGGCAATTAACTCATGGGAGGAAAATTTTCAATAAGCTCAAGGGGTTGTGGACCACATGATGGGCTTGAAGAAGTGGACATGGCATCCAAAGGTTCTTTGGTAGCCTCATTAATGGGTGCTTGACATGGGGATGGTCTATTCCGTGCTAGTAGCCATTGGATCACATCCTTTGCAAGAGCATGGATAGATGGACAATATAATGGATGAAGAATAATGGTAGAAGGTGTAGGCTTATGTGTAATATTAGGATTTCTTGTGCTAGATGGAGATGAAATTGGATGAGTGAATTTGGATTTCTCCATAGATTTTCTTTTGCTTTTAGATTTTGTAAAGATTCTTTGGAGAAAATCATCCAGCTTTGGTATAGGCATTCTATTGGATGGTGATGAAGGACTAGTAGATGGAGTGGTGTATGATTCCAAACATGAAGTGGTATTTCCCTTGTCAAAGGTAGCATTAAGATGGCTTAAGGATTCTACAAAGTTATCATCATCATTAGGAATGAATTTTGACCCACCTCAGAGGATATACAGTTTTGGCTTTGATACCTTTGTAGTAGAAAACTTATAGGATGATGTCTTAGCATTCTTGAGAGTGTCCAATTCTTGTCTTAGTGCTCCAATTTCATCCAAGATAGGATAATTTGTAGGTGTTGGGATGGAGTTACACGTAGGTTGAAGTCTTTGGATTTTAGTTTGTTCCTCCAAGTATGCCTCAAAATCCACAAGATCCTCATCATTATTAGAGTTAGGAGAAGGGTCTCCTTGGAGTATGTATGGTTTTGGATTTGGCCTAGCTTTGTTGATGATCACAACCATTTTGACAAATAAAGATTGGATTACATTCAAGAATGCAAATATGAGTAAGATGACACCAACTAAACTTCAAGTGGTTTGATGACAATTCAGAAATAGATCAAGGTAACCCTAGGTCTGACAATGATATTGTAGACAATAATTTCTTGTGCTATGATGGATAGACACAAGGACAATGATCAAGAAAGTGTACGCTAAAGTAGGAGATGATAAACTCCAAGCAAGTTACCCTATCCTAATGATATGTTTCCCCACTCAAGTATGATAGACCTCAAGTGGTAAAGAAATATGATAGCCAATGTTGATTGAAGACCAAAGAGAGCAACCTAGATGCAAACTGAGAGTTTTGTTTGAATAATGATGGATATGCAAATGTGTATGATTGACTGGGATGTTCTAGATATGCAATGACTAAAGGATGAAACCCTAGAAGATCAGACTTTCAAGGATGATGCCCAAAAGAAGGATATGACTGTGTTTTTACTTCTCTATTTAGGAACAAGGATCATAAACTCTGATGATAAGTGATAGTTTTGTAGTTGTTTGATTTTTTGACAAAGCTTTTGAGATTTGCAAGGTTGAAATGTTATAGATTCCAGATGTGATGTTTGATTGAAATGGAAAATGTTTTTTTTGAACACACACACACAAAACACAGCAGATAGAAAGCTTTGGATGATTTTGATACAAAATTAGAGTAAAAGTCTAAATGGGGGCCTAGATTAGCCCCAACAATTTTCACTGGTCTCAACAAATTTGAAAACACTCATAAGCATGCACAACCTAGGCTGGAAAGAGGATACTACTTGCTGAGTCCCTACTTGGATTACTCCATATATTGAGACAAAGCAAACAACTAGAGATATTGGTGACACTGGCTCCCCCACCATGGCACGGGCACACCAAATCTCTTACCCTGAAGATCTAGAGATCTTATGAACCGAGGGATTTTCTATCTCCACAATGAGTAGTACATGTAGGGTAGCTTCGGAGGTCCGACCTCCTACACTAGCAAGCAAAAATGGTTTTTGGCCTCAACAACAAGTGGTTTCTAATCATTGTTTTGGGATAATCTGGTGTCTATACATGCAGTAGTTCACTCATTTAGGAGGCCTCCCAGCCCTCAAAAAGGGTTTTTTACGTATCTCATGGATACTGAGGGAGACTTCTGTTGGTATAGAACAATAGCACCAGGTGATTGATGACTTTCATCACAACCACAATTATTTATATAGCGGACCAAAATGAAAGTATTGCTTGGGTCATTCCCTCTCACAAATCGGGAGGAAGGCCCTCTAAGGGATTAAAAACATAAATGAGATGGGCCTAGCTTTTGATCACTAAGTTTGTACAAGGTGAGAGCATACACCTACCATCCTTACAAGCATAGAAAACAGTGATTGATTAATTGCCAATTAATCTATGTGTAAATAGACATTTGAAAAAGATATCTAATCAATGAAAGCCCTACAAAACCACCATTAGTAGTTTGAATTCTCAGTCTTCGACAAATGAACATCAAGTTTCATATTCAAATCTTTAGCATGCAATCCTGCACAAAAGCAAAGTCAACATGGATTAACCACAAAATTAAAAACTAAACTAAAAAGGAAAATAACATTATTCTAACTAGCAAAAAATTAACAAACAAAATTTAATCTAAACCTAACTAATAAAATTAATTCAACTAAATTGACAAATCAAATGATTTAGCCAACAAGATCTAAATTCTAAAAAACCTAATTAAAACTAGGAAAATATCCCAGCTAATTAACACTAATTTAAGACTATCAAATTAAAAGTAATTAAAACTAATTAAGACTATCCTAATTAAAACTAGTTAAAACTGTCTAATTAAAACTAAGTCTATATTTTAGAAAAGCTAATCATTATTCAGGTCAACCTCTCCAAATCAGATCTTCTACAAATTCGAAGGTGTGTCAATTTAGGATGGAGATACGGTTGTTTGGGTTTTTGTATTTGGCTAATTCATGGCCTAGATTTGGATTTTATTGCAGACTAATTTGAAGGTTCCTATGTTAGGGTTTGAGTTATTTGGAAATGGATTGCAATATACCAAACAAATGCTTTGTAGATCAAAATCTTTAGAACAAAAAAGTGAAAGACCTTTAAGTCTTTATCTAAGTAGTGAACAAGAAAAGCATGAGATATTAAAGATTCTTTGCAGCTGGATGTATTAGAAAAGGTGTGGACTTCATTCAAAGTTGTCGACTCTGCTAAATTTGTAAAGGCAACTAGGGTGAATACTTATGTCGAATAAGTAAACCCTAAATAGCTCTTCTCTAATTTTTTTAATGAAATTTTTAGTGCCTAGTCATCTTTACAACTTTGAGCCGCTATATCGATAGAGAGATCAATGGCTTCTAGCAGGCGAAGAGGAGAAATTAAAATGAAATGTGCCTAGCTCTAGCTATGGTCCGTGATCAGCTAGTGGGGTTCTTGACATGGAATGCAGTCTATGGAAAAGCGCTGGTGGAAATCGACAGAGGCTTAGGGTTTGACTATGGCAAAGCTTAGAGATTCATCAAAATTTTAAACCTGTGACACCCATATTAAATCTGCAACCAGTAATGTAAAATCTGCCATAGAAGGATATAAATAACATTAACCTGTAGAGAGAGATTTAAAACCTTAAACCCATGATGCAAAACTTGTATTGTAAAACCCACATGAAATTTAATCAAACAAACTATGCAAAAGTGCATGTTACTCTAAGTCATGTTGAGTTCACCATTTTGTTGATGCTAAAAAAATGAAAACTAATGAATCCTCAAACAGAATCACAATATTTCTAACATTAATCAATGAAGTATCTCCTAAATGAATACTAATGCAGAAATGAAATACTAAACTATGAAAAACCAAACATAAGCATTCAAAAGGAAAAAGAACTCCATTGTTTCCTATCATCAAGATCTTAGATTTCACATTTGATGCTCTCAGATTTTTATAAGCACAAATGCATCAAGAAGCTATGATGAATGGATGAAAAGTAGTGTGATCAAAAATCCCATCTCCCAATGGTGAGAAGAGAGAGGGTTTATATAGATTTTTGGGAGAAGAGAAGTTGGGAAAAGTTTCCATTTGCAACAGAAGATCGTTTGAAGTTAAGTGATGTGGATTAGAGAAAGTTTTTGTTATGAAGAGGAGAGAGAAAATAAAAATGCCAAGGAGAGAGAGAGAAGAGTGGGAGATTGATATGGTAAGTTTATTTAATTAATTAAAATAGGATTTTAATTAATTTGTGGCATATATGATTAATTAAATAAATAATAAATATTTATTTAATTATAGAATGAAAGGTTGGATAAAATTAAATAAATATAAATATTTATTTAATTTGGAGGAAAGATTAGGATAAGGATAATTAAATAAATTTAATTATTTATTTAATTTAGAAGAAAGATTCTAGGGCAATTTTTAGTGTCTACAATAAGCACTTAGGGAGCAGCTTTGGATCCTCATGTGGTTCTAGCAAATGTTCAGGGGCTACAGCCACTACCTTGGGTGCCTCTAGGAAACACTATAGAGAATGCATGTACCAGATGCATGGTGGGCCACTTATAAGCTAGTGAGACTAATTATGCCTAACACATAGGAAGGATAGGTGGCAGAGCCTCCCATTCAGAGATAAGTTAGGCAGAGAGTGGAGGGAGGCCACGTGGACATCCCTAGAGATGCAGACAGAGATGGAAGGGATAGAGGATAGGTGCAGGCTGAGATGGCGATCCCTAGAGATGAAGAGGACTTAGCGATTTTGAGAGCCTCCAAGGATAGCCTACAACTAGAGGTGGTGTGACTACATGGAATGGTTACATGGCTGACTATGGAGATAGATAGTGCACTCCTCTAGATCCAGACCTTGTAGGGACAGGTATAGGTGTTACAGGCACAAGTATAGGCATCAATTAGGGATGGTAATAGAGATGGGTTATTACAGTAGGTTACAATAGAGCATGATGCCCTCTAGATAGAGAGGGATACATTCGTGACCATAGCCGCATGATACCAGTAGGAGCATGACACCATTCTAGTAGGTGGGGGGATGTAGTAGATGTTGGGTGACATGATGAGGATCTAGGATGAGCTGGCATAAGTAGGATAGAGAGTAGAGTACTATTGTACTCTATATCATGCCATAGTTCTAGAGGGATAGAGATTACCTACATTTAGCTCATGGAATAGATCGGGGATAGTGAGGTTAGTGAGATCAGGGCCATCAGTGATGGGACCCCCACCTTTGAGAGTTACTGCAACACATGCTCCTCCACTGCCGGGGCCACCAGGGTAGAGTGTAGGGACACAGGAACCATGCCAGCCTTCCCCTCTAGGATCCAACCCACAACCTTCACCATCGACACATTTAGAGGGAGGTAGTTCCACATGAGATGATTATTTATGATGTTATGTATTTTGATCCATGCAGACTGATATGTATTTTGTACACACAAACATTGTATTATGGACATTTTTGTATTATATATGATGATGTCGATGTTGTGATGCTTTTATTGATGATGTCATGATGATATGGTAGTACGTGGTGATGCTATGTTGATGATTATGTTATGGATGCATTATGTGTTTGGTGATTATGCGATGCTTAAGGATGTATGATGTAAATGGATTAGAATAGATGATAATTTATTATTGATGATGATGTATATGATGACTTAATGATAATGAAAATGGATAAGAATGGATAATGATAATTAAATGGATAGACAATGATAATAAGAATGGATAATCAATGATAATGAAAATGGATAATGATAAGGAAATGGATAGACAATGATAATAAGGATGGATAATCAATGATAATGAAAATGGATAATGATAAGGAAATGGATAGACAATAATAATAAGAATGGATAATAAATGATAATGAAAATGGATAATGATAATGAAATGAATAGACAATGATAATGGATAACAATAATAATAGACATGGATAACAATTGATAATGAGAATGGATAATAAATGGATAGACAATGATAATAGAAATGGATAAGAAATGGATAATGAATCTGGATAAACAAATGATAATAGAAATGGATATAATGATAATGAATATGGATAATAAATGAAATGATAATGTAAATGAGAATGGTAATGAAAATGATACAGAAAAATGACCTTAACATAGGAAAGTGATGAAGAGAAAGTTAGCATGGATATAAATCGAGGAAGATTAGGATGAAATGTTTTAGAAAAAACTTAGTATAGATAGACATAGAGATGTAAGGATGATGGATTTATTGGGAGTAGTTATGTTGACATTATGTAGAGCAATCCAATGCATAGGACATTGACTCTACAAACAAAGGCAACGATGTATCCAATGCATAAGACATTGACCCTACAAACAAACGGTTTAACTTATTTCTACTGGACATAATGGAACCTTGCTAGATATGTGAATGGAAAATAGTCTTAGTGGAGAATAATCTTAATACACATAAGGCCTTTACAAAACCTTAGATGCAAAAGATATTGATATGCAAGATGCTAATTCCAACACACATAAGATAAATATTAGCCATAGTAGGATAATAATATCATCCCACAAACACAACATACAAAAGCAATGACCATGCCCCAATCCATACTATATCACAACATACCAAGATATAGAAAGACCAAGGTAGTTTTGAGTAGGTATTAGAAAGGAACAAAAGATAAATCAAAATGAAATTGATCAACTGATAAAACAAATACACAACCATCATATTCTCTTGCCAAAGAGGGTGCTCATGGTAGATTGGGACTTATTGTAGGAAGGATTTATCTGTTAAAGGATTTGGATCTAGGATAGGTGGATTTAGAAAATATGGCAAATGGTATGCAAGTAAGTGTATTGTTTTAGGAGTAGTCTTTTGCTTATGATTTGATAAGTGTTTGAGCTTTCAAAGGATGTATAGTTATGTTTCTTCTTGAGTTAGTCAAGTTAGTGCGGTAGGTGAATAGGATGGATTGTGGTAGATAGATGAAGTGAAAGTTTGGATTTATTATGGATTGAGATGGATAAGTGATGTTGATGGAAAGTGAATGAAAGTGTGACAATTCCTCTCGAGTCAAAATAAGGATCCATTCCTAGACCTAGGTTAAGGAAACGTGCCTCCATTCAAGTAGAGATTTTATTATGGAGAATGATGGATGAATGGATGAATGGACTAACTATGGATGATGCTAAAGGATAACAATGGACATTGACAATTTCCAAGCCATGAGAGCTGGGTATGTGGAACTACAAAGGTCAATAATTTTATTATGGATGGATGGGGCTTTATTATGAAATGTGATGGATGGAATGGATGGAAGACCTAATAGATGGTGGATGCTAAATTTTACACATAGCATCTATTTGCTAGGATTTCACTATGGTACTTATCCAAGGCGACTGTTTTCTAGGTTTTCACCAGAGGATGGATTTTTTTTTCTATTTTTTTATTTTTCTATTTTTTTGCTAGGGATATTATGAGGATTAGGCATAGAACTTCCTAAGATGAACACTATTAATGGGTTCATCTAGAGGAATTCCTTTAGGTGTTGATAATGTATATGCACCTGATCCATAAACTGTTGTGATAACAAAATGCCCCAACCAGTTAGACTCAAACTTGCCCTTTTTATCTCGATCTTGTTGATTTACCTAATTGTCCTTAAGAATGAGATCACCCACTTGAAACCGCCTTTCCTTGATTTTCTTGTTATAGTTACGATGAAGGCAGTTTTGGTAGTCTTGGAGATGATTCAATGTTGTGAGGCACCTTTCATCCAGTAACAAGATAATCTAGACACTCTGTATTCTTAGCCATCAATAAGATGCTGCATGGAGACTCGAAGAGATGGAATTTCAACCTCGATAAGTAAAATGGTTTTGGTGCCATAGACTAAAGCATATGGGGTAGCACCCATTGGAGTTACGATACTTGTGTGATATGCCCATAAGGTGAGATTGAAATGCAAATGCCAATCACGACCAACTTCATTGACTATTTTCTTAAGTATTTTAAATATAGTTTTGTTTAAAGCCTCAACATGGTCATTTCTTTGCAGATAATAAAGCATGGAGAAGTGATGTTGGATATTATATTGAGCACACAAGGCACAAACATCCTAGCTCTTAAAAGGTTTTCCATTATCAGTTACTATAGCCAAGGGAATACCATATTGACAAATGATATAGTGCAAGATAAACTTAGCTATTTGTTTTCCAGTGATGTAAGTCATGGGGATGGCTTCTACCCACTTCGTGAAGTACTCAGTGGCAATGATAATGAATTTATGACCATTGGAGGATGAGGGGTGGATTTTACCTACGAGGTCGAGTCCCCACTATGAAAATGGCCATGGAGTAGCAATTGGTTGTAACTGATGTGTTGGTGTGTGAATTAGATCTTCGTGTTGCTGACACTGAAGACATCTCTTGGAAAATTGATGAGCATCTTGTTCTATTATAGGCCAATAATATCCTACGCGGAGAAACTTATTCACTAGGTTAGGACCAGTGGAATGTGCTCCATAGACACCTTTGTTTATGTCTCTTAAAGCAAAGTCAGCCTCTTCCAAATTTAGACATTTAAGAAGGATACCATCAAGACTCCTTTAGTATAATAAGTTGCCAAGGATAGTGTTGGTTTTTCTTCTGAATCAGCATTAGGGTTTGCCACTTCTAATGCACAGGCAGATTCAGCCAACTAAATACAGGAGGTTGCGTGAGCTACCTCCCCTTCACTTCTGGTTCTGCCGCACCAAGGGGGGGATCCCTATAACTCAAGATGTAACCTTGACTAGCTCAAAGATAGAAAGATCTAACTTGACAACAACAGGCAGAATACTCTCATGCATGGACCAAGATCTGTATGATAGATCACAAGGCTGGCAACATTCTTGGACATGATGTCTGGTTGGGTATGAGAGCATGCAGGGGGTTCCTAATCCTACTCCTACAACTAACAGGTGGAAGTATGAAATGGTTTAGTTTGAATTTTGGATGCAAAGCTGGACATGGTTACAACACAAAAACAAAGCATGATTGGTGCCTATCCAAGGCCTGGAGTCAGTAGACATACACCTGTGAATGATCAGCATGAACAGCTAAAACTAGATTTCAGGGGGATATATGTGATACCTGCCTTACAGATATCTCCCAATACAGAGTGTTAAGTTATCTCTACTTATGGCATCCCTACTACAGTATACCCTTCCCAATGTTCAACCTAAAAATAGTTTAATCTACCCCTTGAGCAGAAGTTAAAAGATCAGACATTCAACATAGGAATTCTATGCTCTAGAATCTAAACATTACCCAAATATCCAGATTCAGAAGAAGAATACATGCAATACTGGAGACAGAATTAACAAAACACATGCTAAGATAGCATTTCTCATATAAGATCAATCATGAAATCAGTGGGTTCATGCCAAAAACATACAACAAGAGATACATAAACTCACAGGTTAAGTTGTACAGAGCAACCAGATCAGCTTGTTTTGAATTACAGAGCCAAAAATCTTCAACTTTCAACAACCACAAATGAGTAACACTTCCTGCTTATAACAGCCAGGTAGTGTACCACAGCAATTAATTACATGGTTGACCAAAAATCCTGCCAGATACACAGTATCAGCAAAATGGCACTCAACGCATTACCAGATTGGCACCCAAACATGAATACAGCAGGTAGGGGAGGAGACAGGAAGAAATCTCGAGCCCTGCGCCACTGTCCGTTGATGTACACCTTCAATCGGGTACCAGATCCGCCCATACCTCTGCAACCTTCGCCATTAATGGCGCACCAACCCGCGGCCTTGGGAAAACGTCAATTCTGCATCGCAACCATTTCCCGCCGAGATTCATCATCATGATATATGAAAATATGCAGGATATTAGTTATCCCACATGCACCCCGCAGCAACCTCTTTAACACTTTATATACTAGGTCATGAGCATATATGATGTCAGTGCTTTTGCTCCTAACGACACTAGTATAAGACTTCATCATCATCATCCTCCAGCAGCATGATATCCTGTCGCTTGAAATATCACCCTGACGTCAGCATCATATCGCAATATAACCTGCATGATAATCGCCCTCATTGGCACAACCTGATCCATCGGAGGAACATCCTCCTGCTGAGCCTATACCAAAAGTCTGGCCGATGAACATCCTGATGACGTCACCGTCATATCCTGCTGACGTCATCATCATATCTGCCTACTGCGCACCTCCTCATATCCGGATGACGTCATCATCATGTTTGCAAATATCGGGAGATCTCCACAAGATGATCAGTGTTAGAAATATGACCCCCCCGGACCTTGATGACGTCATCATCATATCGACATCAGGATGATATTCAGAAGATAACCAGATATTTGGAAATATCATCCTGATGCACAAATATCAGGTTGTACTGTAGCTCCACTATAAGATCGGGGCGATAGATGAATATGATGATGCTTGAAAAGATCACCCCCCACTAGATAATGCACGAAGCCGGCAGGCGGATATCTCCTTGATATCAGCATCATCATGACGCTGGAACAAACATACATCCAGGTGATATTCAAAAATGAAAATATCACCCCCTCCTTCGGAAATATCATGATGCAGATAGGCAGAGAAATAGATATCACCCTGACATAAGAATGACGTCAGCATCATCAGGATGATAAAACAACGAACATGAAGTGACTCAACATCATCAGGATGATATTGACTAAGATCATCCTGACGTTCAAAATATGATGACCCCAGTGAATATCGGGTCATACTTAGAACTCTTCAACAACATCATCAGGATGATCATAACCAAGATCACCCGATGATAAAAATATCACCCCGGCGAAATATCATGCAGGCAGAACATATGATGACCCCCGCAAGCAACACGGTGATAACTGGAAATATCATGATGATGATGACGACCCTTAGAAAAAACAAGTTAGGTCGAACAACTCAGAGAATAACCCCTTCAGAAGATCGGGGTGACATCATCATCATAAAAGGGCAGGGTGATAATTGGAAGATCACCGGATACTTGAAAAATCACCCCCGCAAGCAAATCAGGGCACACTGTAGCTCATCAGCAGGATCAGGATGATATCCAAACATCACCCGATAGTGAAATATGATGATCCTAATGAAAAACAAGTCGACAGAAAACATGATAATGCAGACCATCATCAAAGAAAATATGATGATGATGACCTCCTCCTCAGGAAAATATGATGCTGCAGCTGAACAATGCCGAGGAGGTCCAACACTTAGAACATTTTTTGGATACTTAGGGAAAGTGCCTGCATGAAAATTGCTCAAAAACTGTCAGTCAATTCAGGCACTAACAGATAGTAAAAAGGGAAGCGCGATGGATGAAGGTTTTATTTTGGGTATTAGTAAGGTTTGGTAGAAGGGTATTATTATGAAGGTAGTTATAAATGTCTTGGTACCAAGGTGAGTTGGGACCAATAAGTTCGTAGATAATCTCAATAGGTGGAACATCAATGGTCAGTATCAGGAGCTGTTTGACCAAGAACTCATAGTGTTAGTGTTAGATTTAGGGCAGACAACTGAGAGGGGGGGTGAATCAGTTGTCCAAAACATTTCTTGTTTCAACACTTGCATTCACTTTGCATTAACAATAAATCAATCATGAAAACTTAATGTAATTAACCAAGAGCAAAAAACACATCTACACATGAGAGACCAAGATTTTGACGTGGAAAACCTAGTTAAGGGAAAAACCACGGGGTGACTAACCCAAGATATTATTCTCTGTTAGAAGAATAGAAAGAATAAGATGACACATGCCAATTAGGGCTCACTGCCTGAGCACACTACTCACAAGAGGCTCACTACCTACAAGAGACACACTGTCTACAATAAATGAGTATTACATACTTGAACTAGTAAATAGCATCGTCACCATTCTTGAATCAATTCCATTAAAGCCCAAATCCTTCTGCTCTTCCTTTCACTCTTCTCCTTGCTACCACACACTCATCTCCACAAGTACACTCCTGAAATGACTTCGTAAACCTTTATTTATACACGACATCAACTTAGGAACAAACATCTAAGTCAGCAAGCAACCACAAGAACATTCGCAAGGTGTATAATTCATCCGATCAGCCAGTTACAAAAAGAACACCTTCATCCGGAAGTATTTCTTCAATTTCTGACTCCAATTCTAATGTGGACCATCTACATGAACTGAACATAATCCAAGGACCTTCACAAGCTTTCCTGAATCACCAGGAACATCCGTACTTCCTCTACTTACTGAAATCCTTCCCTACATCTGGAACCTCAAGAGCATAGTCTGTTATCACTATCACAAAGGAATAGGTTCTTCCGGACCTTCAAACCACAAACTGATCTACTTGACACTTCACAAGGATGTCCTAAATACTTCCTCAAATCTACAGAGTGGGATAATGCATTACTGGACCTTATCAGACCTATCTATCTCACTCTGTCACCATTGAGCACTTGTCGGAACTGGTTCTACTTGAGCAACCATAACTTCTTCAGATCTTCATGTGGATCCCTAAAAACTTGACTAGAGCATCTCAAGACTTATATCTACAAACCCTTTAAACTGCATCCTCTGATCCTCAACCTATCTTGGACTTTTACCTTGTTATCATCACTGTTCTTCACTGTTCCTGATTGAGACTAATTTTCTCAATATCCTCAACACACAGCTCATCCAATCCTTCTCATTAATGCAACATGAGTATGTTGACATCAATGACAACACCGCTTCAACCCATACTTGCAACAATCTCCCCCTTTGTCATTGATGGCAACATATTATGTGAAAAACCATCAAGACAAGAACTTCTCCTTACTGTCATAGCTCCCCCTATCAACAACAACTATTCACATACCTTCTCTTCTTGTACTACTCCCCCTTTGATCATCAACCACTTGTTTTTCACATCTTATCTCCCCCTTTGACATCAATGGCAAAGGGCCCATACTTGCAACTTTATAATCACGCCTGCTGCTCCCCCTGAGTAGTAGCTCCCCAACACCAATCCAGACCACAAGATATGACTGTGATATCCACCGGACTGATGCACATTAGTGCATCCTAGTTCATCACCGGAGGGGCAATAACCCCTAACTTCTCCCTAAGATACTAAAAAGAGTCCTTGGGAAGAGGTTTAGTAAGGATATTTGCAATCTGATCCTTAGAGGGCACATACTCCAATTTGACTTCATCCTTGTTCACTTGCTCTCTCAGAAAGTGAAACTTGATAGATATGTGCTTGGTCTTAGAATGCAACACTAGATTCTTAGAAATATTTATTGCAGTTGAATTATCACAGAAAATTGTGATAGGCTCCTTATATTCTACTTTAATGTCTCTTAGCATCTGCTTCATCCATAAGATTTGAGTGCAACTACCTACTGCTGCAATGTATTATGCTTCAGTTGTAGACAGAGATATTACCTCTTATTTCTTGCTTAGCCAAGAAACCAATCTTTTTCCCAAAAAGAATGCCCCACCACTGGTACTCTTCCAGTCATCCACATCTCCTACCCAATCTACATCTGTATATGCATGAAGAGAGAAATCATGATCTCTAGGATACCATAGACCATACTCAACTATCCCCTTTAGATATCTAAAAATCCTCTTAATTGCCATAACATGAGATTCTCTAGGATCAATTTGGAATCTAGCAACAAGACCAACAGCCTGCATAATATCTGGTCTAGTTTGAGAGAGATACAACAGTCCTCCAATCATTGACCTATATTTTGTCTGATCAACCTTGGGAGAGTCATCATCTTTGCTTAACTTGCATCCGGTTGCCATTGGAGTGTTCATTGGCTTTGAGTCTTCCATCTCAAATTTCCTCAACAATTCTTTCACATATTTTGACTGAGAGATAAAGATTCCTTTCTTTGTTTGAGTATTTTGTAGACCCAAAAAGAAATTCATTTCTCCAAGCATTGACATCTCAAACTCACTTTTCATTTGACTTGCAAAAGTTTTACACATACTGTCTCTTCCTCCAAAAATGATATCATCAACAAATACTTCAACAATTAAGATATTTTCATGATCAATTTTGAAATACAAATTACTGTCAGCAGTACCTTTATTGAAACCAATCTTCAAGAGATGCTTGTCCAATCTTTCATACCAGGCTCTTGGGGCTTGCTTCAGTCCATATAGTGCCTTTTTTAATTTACAAACCATGTCACTATGATCAAACAATTGAAATCCATCCGGTTGCTCAATATACACTTCTTCTTCCAAATTTCCATTTAGGAAGGCAGATTTGACATCCATCTGATACACCTTAAAATCCTTGAAGGCAACAAATGCAAGAAATAATTTGACTGCTTCAATTCTTGCCACCAGAGCAAAAGTTTCTTCAAAATCAACTCCTTCTATTTGAGAGTAACCTTTGCAAACTAATCTGGCCTTGTTTCTGATTACTTCACCGGCTTCATTCAATTTGTTCTGGAAGACCCATTTGGTTCCAATCACATTTTTGTTTCTTGGTCTGGGAACAAGATCCCAAGTGTGATTCTTCTCAATTTGCATCAGTTCTTCCTCCATTGCCTTAGTCCAGTTTTCATCATTGCAGGCTTCATTTACTGTCTTAGGTTCAATCTTTGAAATTAGACAATACTCATCTGAATTTTGAGCAATTCTCCTCCTTGTTTGCACCCCTTTGCTTTTGTCACCTATGATCTGATCTTCAGAGTGGTTTAGAGTTATATACCTTGGAATTTTGGGAGTCTCTTGCACTTCTAACTCTTGATCAGTCTCATTGAGACTTATCTCTTCTTCCTATCTTACCGAATCAACTTGACTTTGTTTCTCAGAAGAGACTTGGATACCTTGAATCTGAACACCATTCTGATCATCTTCATCATGTTCAAGAATTCTTGAGGGTCTTTCAATTTCTTCATCAACCTTCACATTTATACTTTCTACAATCTTTCTCAGTCTCTTATTGTAACACCGATATGCTTTGCTTTGAGTAGATCTTCATCCCTTTTAATGTAACATCTGCTACCAAAAACTCTAAAGTATCTTACAGTGGGAGTAATGCCAAACTAGAGTTCATAAGGAGTCTTACCAGTATAGTTTCTAATTTGAACTCGGTTGAGAATGTAGACTGCAGTGCTGACAGCTTCTCTCCAATAGATCTGAGGAACATTTGCTTCCATCATCATGGTCCTGGATGCTTCCTGGATGGTCTAGTTCTTTCTCTCAACAACTCCATTCTGCTGTGGAGTTCTAGGGGTAGACAACTGTCTCTTTATTCCATGTTTCTCACAAAAGTTTATGAACTCACTGGATGTGAATTCTCCACCTCTATCAAGCCTCAGACACTTCAATTTTAATCCGGTCTCATTTTCCACCATAGCCTTGAATATTTTGAATTTTTCAAGAGCTTTTGATTTCTCTTTCAGAAAGGTTACACACATCATCTGGGAATAGTCATCAATTAGCAACATGAAGTATCTATCACCTTGCACACTCCTGATTCTTTCCAGACCACATAAGTCAGTGTGAACCAAGTCTAATAATCTGGTAGAAGATTGTTCCTTGCTTTTGAATGAGATTCTGCTTTGTTTTCCCAACTGACATTCTTTGCACAAACTATTTGTAGGTTTTACCAATCTTGGAAGATCTCTTACAGCCTGAGTATTACTTATCTTGATGATATTATCAAAGTTCACATGACACATTCTTCTATGCCATAACCAACTCTGATCAATTTGAACAAATAAGCAACTTTTACCAATACCAGCTAAGTGAAAGATGTTACCTTTTGTTTGGGTACTTGATGTAATCTCTATTCTAGAACTTTCAAGGATTTTGCACTTTCCATTCTTGAATTTGAGATCATAGCCTTTGTCCACCAACTGTCCCACACTGAGAAGATTGTGTTTTAATCTTTCAACATATAATACATTGTCAGTTTTGTTCTTTCCATCAAAAGAAATAGTTCCTCTACCTCTGATTCTACCTGCAGAGTTATCACCAAACTTTACCACTCCTCCTTCATACCTTTCCAAATCTATGAACTTGTTTTTGTCACCTGTCATGTGGTGAGAGCAGCCACTGTCAATGATCCAATCATCCTTTTCTTCAACTTGGGTAGCCAGAGCTTTATGATTTACAGATTCAGAGGGTATTGGATCTTCTTCCTTTATGGCAATGAACACCTAGTCACTTCCAGATTTGTCTTCTTTCTCTAATTCATCATCTGTTACTCCTTCAACATCTCCTTCATGAGCATAGTAACAATTCTTCTGGAATCTTGGTCTATTACTGTTTGGCCTAGAAAATATTTTCGGACACCTTGATGCAAAATGACCAATCTTGTTGTAGTTAAAACACTTAAAGGGCAATTTTCCCTCATACTTACCGGATCCTCTTGATAGTCTTTTTGCAATAAGAGCTTCAAGATGAGCAGTTTCAGCTTCTTCTTCTTTCAAGTCTTTTCTTGCATTTTCATACCATGATGATTTCCTTGAAGAGTTTTCTCCCAGATCAAACCTTTGTTTTCCTTTTACCAAGGTACTTGCTTTGAATGTAGATTCAGTCTTTGGAGGATCATCTCCAAACTCAGGCATTTCAAAAGTAGCTAGCTTACCAACCAATTGATCCCTTGTGACTGTTGTGTGAGCTCTGAATTCTTCGATTGCAAAAGCTTTGATTTTATAAGACTCAAGAAGGGATCTAAGAAATTTGCCAACTATCTCATCTTCACTCAGGGTTCCACCTATGTTTCTGATTCCACAAACTAGCTCATTCACTCTTGGCATAAAAGAGGTAATATTTTCATCATTTCTCATTTTCAATCTTTCAAATTTCCCTTTTAGACTCTGTAATCTTGCACATTTAACAAACTGGTCTCCTTCATGCAAAAGTTCTAATTTCTTCCAAATCTTAAAGGCAGTTGGTAGATGAATAACATTAGAGAGTTCTGAGTCATATAATGCACTTAAAAGAGCCTCTCTGGTCTGCAGATTGTTTTCAGCATCTGTGATTTCATTTAGGGTTGTCGGACCACCCTGTGGAGGTACATAAGCCTTTGTCACCATGGACCAGTATGCAAATCCCATGCACTGCAAGTGACATTCCATGCGACCTTTCCAAAGAGCAAAGTTAGTTCCATCAAACTTCAGACTATCCTTCTTGTAGGACAACATCCTGGATCTCCTCAAGCGGTTAAGCTCCTTTCAGAGGAACTTGGCTCTGATACCAATTGTTAGATTTAGGGCAGACAACTGAGAGGGGGGTGAATCAGTTGTCCAAAATTTTTCTTGTTTCAACACTTGCATTCACTTTGCATTAACAATAAATCAATCATGAAAACTTAATGTAATTAACCAAGAGCAAAAAACACATCTACACATGAGACACCAAGATTTTGATGTGGAAAACCCAGTTAAGGGAAAAACCATGGGGTGACTAACCCAAGATATTATTCTCTGTTAGAAGAATAGAAAGAATAAGATGGCACATGCCAATTAGGGCTCACTGCCCAAGCACACTGCTCACAAGAGGCTCACTGCCTACAAGAGACACACTGTCTACAATAAATGAGTATTACATACTTGAACTAGTAAATAGCATCGTCACCATGCTTGAATCAGTTCCATTAAAGCCCAAATCCTTTTACTCTTCCTTTCTCTCTTCTCCTCGCTACCACACACTCATCTCCACAAGTACACTCTTGAAATGACTTCGCAAACCTTTATTTATACATGACATCAACTTAGGAACAAACATCTAAGTCAGCAAGCAACCACAAGAACATTCGCAAGGTGTATAATTCATCTGGTTGGCCAGTTACAGAAAGAACACCTTCATCTAGAAGTATTTCTTCAATTCTGGGCTCCAATTCTAATGCAGACCATCTACACAAACTTAACATAATCCAAGGACCTTCACAAGCTTTCTTGAATCACCAGGAACATCCACACTTCCTCTACTTACTGAAATCCTTCTCTCCTACATCTGGAACCTCAAGAACACAATCTGTTATCACTGTCACAAAGGAATAGGTTCTTCTGGACCTTCAAACCACAAACTGATCTACTTGACACTTCACAAGGATTTCCTAAACACTTCCTCAAATCCATAGAGTGGGATAATGCATTACCAGACCTTACAGGACCTATCTGTCTCACTCTGTCACCACTGAGCACTTGTCGAAATTGGTTCTACTTGAGCGACCATAACTTCTTTAGATTTTCATGCGGATCCCTAAAAACTTGAATGAAGCATCTCAAGACTTATACCTACAAACCCTTTAAACCTCATCCTCTGTTACTCAACCTATCTTGGACTTTTACCTTGTTATCATCACTGTTCTTCACTGTTCCTGATTGAGACTAATTTTCTCAATATCCTGAGCACACATCTCATCCAATCCTTCTCATTAATGCAACATGAGTATGTTGACATCAATGACAACACTAGTTCAACCCATACTTGGAACAGTTAGGTATTTGTAGGCATATCCAAGAGGGATCTAAAGTTGCCATAGCATCAACAACCTTGTTATTCACTCTAGGAATCTGTTCAAAAGAGAGTCTAGAAAAGTGTTGCTTGTAGTCATCAACCATCCTTTTGTAAGGCATCAACTTGTCATCTTTGGTTTGGTATTCATTTATGACCTGTCGAATGACTAGTTTAGATTCTCCATAGACCTATAATTTTTTGATATTCCACTATACTACCATGTGGAGCCCTATAAGTAAAGCTTCATATTGGACAGTATTGTTTGTGCAAGGAAAAGCTAGCTGATATGACATAGGAATGCAATCACCCTATGGTGTGATAAAGATAATTCATGCTCCTAAACCTTGTTGAGTGTAGGATCCATTGAAATATAGCTTCCATTCAACTAATGTAGATAGATTGAATATCCTTTCATCTAGAAAATCAGAAAGCATAGGGTGTGTATCTATAATAGGAGTCTTTGCTAGTTGATCAGTGATAACTTGTCCTTTTATAGCCTTTTGATTAACATATTCAATATCAAACTCACTTAAAATCATGACCCTTTTTGCTAGTTGGCCTATGAGAGCTACCTTGGATAGAAGATATTTCAAGAGATTTATCTTTGATATGAGCTCTATTAGTTGGTTTAACATGTAGTGATGCAACTTTTGGGAAACAAACACCACTGCTAAACATGCCCACTCCATGGGAGTATAACTAAGCTCATATCTAACCAAGGTTTGACTATTGTAATAGATTGCTTGTTCTTTACCAGAGTCATCGTTTTGTGCGAAGAGGGCACCAAGGCTACTGAGGTAGTGGAAATGTATAACAATAATGGTCTCCCTGAAACTAGTGGCATCAACACTAGAGGTGTAGTGAGATATTCCTTTAGTTGCTCAAATGCTTGCTCACACTTACTATCCCATATGAATGATACATGTTTAGGGAGTAAGTGTAAGAATGGTTGATATTTATTGGCTAGCTCTGATATGAAATGCCAAATAGACTACAATTTTCCCTGGAGACTTGTCAATTACTTGAGATTGGAAGAAGGAGACATCTCAACTATAGCCTTGACTTTTGTAGGATCAACTTCAATCCCTCTATGAGATACAATGTATCCCAATAGTTTCCCAGATGTAACACCAAAGACACATTTCTTAGGGTTGAGTCAAACTTGATACTATTCTAATCTTTCAAAGATCTACTCCAATAAATGTAAGTGACCTACTCTAGTAGTTGATTTACCCAATAGATCATCAACATAATCTTCCATAATGGTATGAAAAAGGTCATGAAAAATAACGGTCATCCTTCTCTGATATGTGGCTCCTACATTCTTCAGGATGAAGGGCATGACTTGCCAACAATATGTTCCCTAAGGACATGCCAAAGTTGTCTTATGTTGATCTTCAAGTGTGATCATAATTTGATTATATCTGGAAAAACCATCGATGAGGGAAAGCATTTCATGACCAGCTATTAAATCTATAATGATGTCAATGTTAGGTAGTGGAAAGTCATCTTTTGGACATGCCTTGTTTAAATCCTTGAAGTAGGTACAAATGCAGATGCCCCTAGTGACCTTTGACATAGGTTCCAAGTTAGAAAACCACTCTACATAATCAATAGGGTGTATAAAATTTACATCTAGCATCTTTTGAAGTTTAACTTTTACTAGTAATGCTATTTGGGAATGTATTTTTAGAGTTTTTGTTTGACTAGTTTAGCATTAGGATACATCGTTAAATGATGGACCAATAGTGAAGGATCTAACCCAATCATGTTTGCATATGTCCAAGTGAAGTTAACCACTCTTTTCATGAAACACACTATGAAATCCTTTTACTCTTACTCTAAGAGAGAAGCTGCTAAGAAAGTGATCTTGGGATTTTGTGTTGTTCCTAGGTTCATCTCCTGTGATTGTTCAACCAAAAGTGAAGACTTTTCTTGATATTTCGAAGGTAGGGGAAGGTCAAGTCCTCCATCCTCAAGTGCCTCAGAGAGGTTTTCACCATTGGATATGTCATTTATTTTTACTTTTTTGGAACCCAAAGGTGCCACAAAGTGGTTTTCACCAAGGGATCTGATATTTTGATTCTTATTTTTGCAACTAAAGGATTTGATATTCTTGCCAAAATATGTAATAGGAGATAAGTCCATGAAAAATCCTTCCTTATGGTTGCCAAGTGGAATACCATCATGGAGTCCCATGAATTTGGCGAGGGGTTCATCATTCTGAAAGGTATCAAGAACGGAAGCCTCTTGGTCCCAATCGACAAGGTTCAGGTACATAAGTGAAATGTTCTAGGTTTTACTTGGGAGGTGAGGGAGATGAAGGATATCATAAATATGGAAGTCCCCTAAAAAAAATTAGTAAGGTGTAAGTAGGATTCATCAATAGTATCCTTTTCAGAAGTCTTAACCATGTGAAAATCCTTCGCTACTTTGTTAAGAATAAATTGAATGTCTGAGGAGCGTGGTACCTCCTTTATGTATCCTGAACCATGCTTATTATTTTTCTTAATTACAAATATGGGTTCTAAATTTCCTTGTCCATGCATACTAAGCCCACCTTGTCCTTTGTATCCCATGTTCTTTACAATACAGAGACCTATGTTGTATTGTTCAACTAGTAATATCACTAGGTCTTTATCGTCTTGGAATATCCAAGAGATGTCTTCAATAAACTCATCTTCTAGTCTTCCCCAATGAATGAACAATGTTGGTTTAGCTTGTATGACTACCTTTTCACTTGCCTTTCCTATTGGTGGTTTTCCATATGACTTGGGTGATAAGGGCAAGTTCCCCACACAACAAGACTTGTGCAAGTCATATTCTCCCAATCCTGTATCCTTGTACTGAACCTTAACCTCAGGAAGATGTGTATCAACGGGGGCTTTGGCTAAGGTGGATGGATCTATGTAAGAGGATGATGGTTGAGTTGTGACATTATTTGGGATTTGATTTGAATTTTGATATCTACCTTGCATTGTTCAACATAATTCAAAAGGATTGGGGTCTCCAAGAATAGTAATTTCCATACTATTAAAAGGAAACTTTAAGCATTGATGGTATGTCGAGGGTACAACCTGCATGGTATTGATCCATGGGCAACCTATGATAATGTTGGATGGGAGGTCAAGGTCCAGTACTTGACACCTAGTTTCTATTAAGGCAGGACCAACTCTAATTGGTAGATGAATAACACCTTCTGATTCTCGCTCGGCATCGTCATATACTTTTATGGTCATAGTTTTATTAGAATCAATGGCATCCCCAAAATATCCCAACCATTTCAATAGTTTCAAAGAACAAATATTTAGACCAACACCACCATCTATAAGGATATGTTTGATTTTGTGTTGATGAATATAAACTTCAATATGTAGCGCATTGTTATGACAGGTGTTTTGGGATGGAAGGTCTTTTTTAGTGAAGACCAAGTGGTGTGGAGAAGCAATGTGCCCTATCATGGCCTGAAATTGTGCAAAATCAAGGTTATCTAGGATAGATAATTCTTGGAGGGCTTTCTCAAGTATGGCCTTATGCACGGGTGATGCTTGAAGGAGATTGATAATGGATATTTAAGCTGGCATTTTTCCAAGGTGATATAAAATGTTGTATTCTGAATTAGGATGGATGTTTCATGTTGCCCCACAAAGGGTAACATGACCATGATGAGTAGTGATAGAACAATCAAGCACTTTACCCTTGATGGTAAGAGTAGACACATGACTTTCACCTATATGGAAAACAATGGAATCATATGTGTTGGGAATTAAGGTGTCTCAACCTTTGCAAATTCCTAATGTTGTATTTATTTATCCCATGTTGAGTTGGCATAGTCAGCACCTTGTGTATATGCAGGAGGATAAATTTTGGTGACTTTGGCAGCCGCAGTTTCCCCCTTGAATTATTAACGGGGGTTTGGGGGCAACGCCCCCAAGACAGGGTCAAGGGGCGTAGCCCCTTGCAGGATCCAGGGGCAGTGCCCCTGGCGCGCTCCCTGTCGTGGTATAGGGCAGGGTCGAGGGACAGCGCCCTCATGGGGGCTCAGGGGCAACACCCTTGAAACATGTAAGAGGAATATGATATTTAATGACAAGTGTTGGTGAGTATCTTTGCACAAGAGAAAGGCATCTTTGGGTGGTCAAGGGAGGTTATGACATGTAAGAGGAATATGATATTTTTAGTCAGTGTATGATAGATTCTCTTATAGCTGTAAGGTGCGTAAGAGCATCTGTCGTAACCTATCTTGGGATTAGGCACCCACTTTGGGATGGGATGTTGGACAAGTGTCCTTAGGCGTGGGTTTTGGGGCATGAGTCCAATATGGACACCCATCTCTAGAAGGTTCCATATTTGCCTTGTAAACTCTATATAAACAGGTGCTTGGATGGGAGATAGATAACTTTGGTACAAGTATTGTTATACTTCCAGAATATCTCTAGATTTGACATTCGAAGACTCTTGAAAGAACATTGGCTTTGAAACTATATTGTAATCTGTTATTGTTTACTATAATACATTTGAGCTATGTTTTGGAGTGTGGGGTTTTTCACCCGTAAGGGTTTTCCCCACGTATATATGTTGTCTCTCTTCTTCTGTCTTCTTTCTGGTTCTTGTGTTTTTCTACAATATCTCATGCTAATGGTTTAACATTGCTATAATAGTTAGGATAAAGTTGAATTTGCATAGCCCTCTCCTCATTAGATTAGTGTAGGAAGCATTTTCCGCACACCTAGCTTCCTTTCAATATGGACCTGATAGATTATTGAGCCCTTTACCTTTATTGGAAGTGTTTCCCTTACCATGTGGTAGGAATGGATCATTATAGATGTTGAAATCATTGTTTGACATTGGTTTGGGAGCATCATCTATAGTAACATCTCCTCGATCGATAAGGTTCTGGATGAGATTTTTCAATTTCATACACCCATGTGTTTTGTGTCCCTTGACTTTGTAGTATTCACAATATTCTTTATCCTTATACCAAGAGGGTTTAAATGTAGGTTCATCATATTGTCAAGCTTTAGGTAATGTGATGAGACCATGTTGGACAAGTTTCTTGAGAATAGAATCAATGGGTTCTCCCAAGGGAGTGAATCTACATCTAGGTGTGAAGTCTTGTTTAGGTTGCTCCCTGGGAGTGGAGGGGATATTTTTTGCTGGTGCTTGAAGATGTTGGCAACATGGAAAACATAACTAAGAGAGAGACACTACATGTATGATGGTGAATGATTATGCATGATGTTTGAAGATGTTGTCATTGATGGCAACAAGGAAAGGAATAAGGTTGAGATGAAGTTTTTGGTTCAGTGAAAAATACTTAGTCATTTTTGACTAAGTATTGGCAATATACAAGAGATAGTGACAAAGTAGCAATATAATGGATGGCATTGGTCCATAGTTGAAGATTAGATAATGTGGTTTTGGTATGTTGTTTACAGTCCTTTGATGATCCTATATCTAAGTTTTTAGCTCTTGATGATTACCGAAAGCATACACTCAAACAGACTAAGTCTGAAAGAACAGAATACATTGTGATTCAGAGTAGAAAACTCATTTGTTTTGGTCCACATTCCTCCACTATTGCATATCTTGTTATGTGGCTTTAAGGTGTTGTAAAAACATGTATGGAGTATCTAAATCCAGAGTTGCAAGTTATGAGTTCCACTAGAAAGATAGTTATGGGTGCCTAAGTATTGCTACTTGGTCTGACAAAACTTGACTGTGAAAGAGCATGTGTTTTTATGGTCTGCATTCTACTGCAAAAGAATATTTTGCTTTGCAGTTCTAGAGGTATGATCTATGATATGTAAAGAGTCTCTGATATAGATTTGAGCAAGTCTTGTGGTCCACAGTGGAAGATGTAGTCTGATAGTTGAATTGAACCAGTGACAATATGTGGTTAAGGTTGACATGATAGTATGATGTGTGTGAGGTAAGTTTTGTTGTTTGGAATCTTATCCTAAGTGATTATATGGATGAAGCTGACATATGTGAATATGATTCAAGTGTTGTTTTGGTCTTCTGTGTATTTTGGTAAATGATTTTGGTCAAGTTATGACTACATGCTACATCTTAGTATGCAGACCTAATGTGTAAATTTTAAATATTGCAAATATATATATATATATATCTATGTGTGTGTGATCAAATTTGGTGCTTGGAGGGTGTAGTGTACAAATGTGATTGTAAATTCAGTGTGTGAAGAATCATAAGTGTGATAAGAGAAGAAGAGAGATCTTGTTTGATGTAGAAGCAGAATAGTGAAATAGGGCAGTCAAAGATGAAGAGTTTTGAGACAGTATTTCTAATCTTCATTGGAATTGTAACCATGCATGTGTAGATGCAATTAGAGCAGTTCAAATTGGCAGTGTGCCACCCTTCTTTCTTTCTTTCTCTAGGCAGTGAGCCTTTCTTGCAGTGAGCATCTCTTTGGGTAGTAAGCCCTGGGCAGTGAGCCCTAAGGCAATGAGCCTTCTTGAAATTCGGTATTGTTATTACTGTATACACCTAAAATTGGCTCGTGTCAAACTAAATAAATATTTTAAATATTTATTTTAATTCTTGTTCTTCTATCAATTAAATAAAAATTGATTTATTTAATTAATATTCCATAATTCCTCTAAATGTCTCATCTAATTAAATAATCCTAAATTATTTAATTAATCACAAACTCCTCTATTCCAAAGTCCTAAATTCCATAATTCCACATCATCTCATACATGTCATTCTTCCACCTCAGCTTCCACCTCAACATGTTGCACACATAATTAAATATTTTAATATTTAATTAGCTAATATCTCCTCACCCACATGTCCTATTTATCCTCGAATCAAGATCAGTTAACTCATCACTCAAATCAGTTATCTGATCAATCAATTTAGTTAACTCATCACTCAAATCAGTTATCTAATCAATCAATTCACTTAACTATTCAGTCTATTCAGTTAACTCCTCAATCTATTCTGTTAACTCCCATAACTCATGAAAGAGGCCTAGACAGTTGTCCTCTTCTGATTTGCACACATTCTCTCAAGCTTCCTCAACTATACATGTCACAGGTAATTCCTCCAGTCATGGATCTATTGACACTTAGATTTGGCCTCTCCTTAGCCTATATAAACAAGGTTCTCACACACATTTCAGATACCACTCAAGCTTTAGCAATCTTACTCTACAGAAATACTATCAATGTGCCTTTAGAAAAGTATCCTCATTACATTTGCATAACCTCATTATCATCATAATCATCAAATCATGTCCCCATTTCTCCACCATCCATCTTTATTAGAGTTGCATTGTTAGTTTAATCTCCATTGCACAATCCAATCATAGCCATTCTCCTATTGTCATCTTCAATAGCAAGGAAGTACAACTTTTGAGAGCTCAACTCATTCACAAGATCATTACAAGATAGGCAACAATGGAAGTTATGAGGTGAATTGGTCTATGAAGGTAATATCTTTGTTTATTGTTTTTGCATCAATTTCATTGAAGTTATTAGATATTTAGTAGTTTTTACTATGATTCAGAAGTTCAACAACATTTTGGTGCCCACTGTGGGGCCACTACCCTATTTTTAATCTCTATTTTGAGTTTTTGGTCAAGTTGCAGTCGTGATAGGTCATTCCGGTGCATTCATCTTTCCAGTTGTGCGCATCTGTGACAAAAATGATAGTCCGACACATATGAAGATTATTTCTACGCATCTGATCACTATTTCATCGCATTCATTCTGTCTGCACATTTAAAACTTACTTCTGTGCATATGTTGGATCTTTTTGCGCATTTGTATTCCTACGCATTTATTCTGTCTTTTGGTGCATCCATTCTCTATTTCAGTGCATCTAATTCCTGTCAGAGAGTTGTATGGAATTTGTAAAATTTAATACTAACTTTTGTTGCAGGTGTTTTGATCATCAAGTGGAGGCTTTTGACAGAATGATCTTATAGGTGTAGAAAGTTGGTTTAGTCATTTAGATGTATTGTAAAATCGTCTAGATTTAATTAGGGGAGAGTAATTTGATATCTTCATGCAAATCTTCACCTAGATCTAATTAGGAGGTAGTAAATTGTATTGTTGCATACAACTCGCACATAGTCCCAACCTAGGTGGATAAAACTAAACAAATCTTTCATTGCTATCTTGCACTACAAACTATCATTTAGCTTAAATTGGGGAAAGTGTTTTGTTTAATTCTTCAACAACAATATTCACATAGACTTATTTAGGAGGATAAAATTAACCATCTTTTCCAAGTTTTTGCTATCTTGTCAATGGAGTGTGCTTGGTAGAGTAAAACACACCTAGTTTTTGGTTTTTAACTCTAGAAGGATAAAGAACCAGTGTCTATTGTGCTTGAAAATGATGATAGGACTATGCTCTCCCCTTCTTGGGTGACCAAAATGCCAAACTCATTGTTCTATTTGTGTAACCTTTAGAAGAGGCCTACCCTTGGGATTGCATTTCTTCCAAGTGGGACGACCTCAAGAAATAACGGGATAAAGCCAAGACACTTCCTAGTTGCTATAAATAAATTTTATTTGTGTCGAAAGGCATAAACAACGGGTGCTACTGTGTTATACCGATGAATGTTTCCCCTAAAACCTTGTGGAGCGTAACCTCTGCAGCCTCCTTATCAGAGCGAATTGTAACCACCCAAACAGATGTCCAAACTAAAAGATAATTGTTTAGAAAGCCAAAAACCCCTATTTGTTGATGCAGGAGGTCAGACCTCTGAAGTCTCCAACATCATACACTCATCTAGTGTGGAAATAGAAAGTTCAACTCTTCAGAGGAACTGTAACTTGGTATGCATGAGAAGTGAGTACACTGTAAGGGAGGGAGAGCCAATGCTACCAAGTTGCTAACTATCCACCTTATGTAAGTGGCTGGAGTAAAATCTAAGTTGGAATTCAACAAATATTATCATTGCCTACCATAGGATTGTACTTGTTTGCAAAAAGTTGTATCAAAAATTTGTATAACACTATGGAATCTTCTTGTCTGTTGTGTTTTCTTGCAACAAATTAAACAAAATCATCACCAAAAACACTTGACTTGCTTCAAAAAATGTCCTTGAAAATAAGAAAAAAAATTGCTCAAACACTATAGAAGAACAGAACCGTGCTTTTGAGACATTTTCCTATGCATTCAATAGATCTTTCTGCACATCCAAATTTTGTCATGCATTTAAACCCTCTTGTTGCGCATTTGCTAAATCTTTTAGCACATACACAATTCTGCATATTCAAGAAATAGATACGCACATTTAGAATTGCACATTTAAGCCACAGAAGTGCATATCCACACCCTATTTCTATGCAAATACACATGCGCATCTATAACAAAGAGCATTTCCCATTAGTTTGAGAGAAAAGAAAAATAATTTCCTAGTACCCATTATTGCTTAGATTCAATCTATGAACTCAGTGAAACCATAAAAATCCATTTCGTACCTATTTCCAAGACATTTCCACTTGCCATAGCATACCTAGCCATCCAAAAACAAAACCAAAACATTCAAACCAAACCAAGATTTTCATCTAGGTGTTATTGAGACTCTACCAAATTCAAACAAAATCTAGTTAGTTTCATAACAGGATCAATCATCCTTCACCTCAAAATTGTGCTAGTGTAACCTTGATAAAAGAATAGTCTATATCAATAGTGGTGATCAACTATCTCTATTTTGACTACCTTTTAGCTCAAGAGCACATTGTTTGGACAACATAGATCAATATAAAACCTTAGCAAAATCTTATAAAAAATGTATCCAACCAAATTCACCCTCAAATCATTTCATACCAAAACACCAAAACCAAATCTACCAAATCTCACAATCCAACATCCACCCACATCCAAGAATTTTATGGTTGAAACTAGATCCAAATCCAAAGAAAAACAAGACATGGATCCATTGAACAAAAATATACCATCTCTATCTCACAGTGATGGAGAAGAAGAAGTCCTGCATGAAGAACTTGTTGGTGCTTTGTAAGATCTGAAATTCCAAAGGATGATGGACAAGGTCATAAACATGGACTGCCAAAAATATTTTCTCATGCAAGCACAACAAGGGACTAAACTTCCATCTAATTTTGACATCTTGAAATTGAGGGACACAACCTCTTCAACAGAAATGGAAATTCCCAAAGATGAACAAGAGGTTCCCAAAAATGACAAGACAAAGGATGCGCCAAACCCTTTAGACTTATTAACACAACAAATCCAAGTCTTGAAACAACTCACGGACATTCAAACTAGAGCCTCCATGAAACACTACTCCCTTGAGGATATCTCACCTTATCCATTTGATAAATCTTTACTCATGATACCTTTTCCCTCAAGGTTTGAGGTAACAAAATTTGACAAATATAGAGGAAAAGGTGATCCAAGAGATCATATAAGGGAATTTAGTTCCGCATGTCTAGAAGTCGCACACAACAAAACATATCTTATGTGACTATTCCCAAGAAGCTAAGGAGGACAAGCTATGGAGTGGTTCTCTCACCTACCTCTCGACATCTGCACTTTTGATGAACTAGTGGATAAATTTGTCACACATTTCTCATACAATATCGAACATGAAATCTCCATGTTGGACCTTTGTAATAACAAGCAAAAAGGTGGAGAATCCTTCATCTCTTTCCTACAAAGATGGAGACAACTTGCAACCAAGTGTCCTTATGACATACTAGAGAAGCAAATGATAGAAATGTTTGTTCACAATCTATCCACGGAACTAAGATATCAAATCCAAATACAATGTCGAACTACTTTTAGTAAGGTCATTGAAATGGGGCTACTCATCAAGAAAGCCTTGATAGAAAAGGGGCAAATCAAACTCTACAAGGACACCCCTAGTTCAAACAATAACACGAACAAGCCAAGGTTTTGGACCAAAAACAAAAACATTGTAGACAATGGTGTTGTTGATGCAAAACAAGTGATCCCAAAACAACTGATCTTTAATCTATCAAACCCACAAAAAAACACACCATCAAACAAATCGCAAAACAATGAACCATGATCTACAAACTTTCCTTCTCGTCGAAAGTTCAAACCATTAGGGGAATCACTTGAATCTACCCTGCAGAAGATCATATCAAACAATCTCATAATGCTTCCAATGGTGCGTGATTATGAACCAAAATTTAAACCTCCTTGGTGGAAAGACTCATACTTTTACGAATAGCATAGAAGCAAAGGTCACAAGACCAATGATTGCCAAAGGCTAAAGAATACCATTCAAGACTTGGTTGATCAAAAAGTGATAAAAGTGGAGGGACATGCATCCAATGAGGACCATTTGGCATTCATGAATCCGCTCCCAACTATGTAAAAGGAAGTTCTTCAAATCAAAACAAAAGTGGTGGTAACAACACCAACTATACAAATGTGTCATATGACTATGTTGCTAACCACATCTCTGAAAGTGATTCACATATCAATCTGATCACTATAAATAAAAATCCCAATTGTAATATAACCACTGATGGTGGAAAGATTACTCTCCAAGGTGCTCCGTCTAAACCATCCTCTACATCTAACCTATACAATGTCCTTGACCGACTCCATAAAACACCTGCACACATACCTATTTTGGAGCTTTTGCGTCTATCCCCATCTCACAAAGCCATCCTCGAACAAGCTCTCTTGGAAACTACTATCCCAACCAATTTAGCCAAAGAGAAATTTCAAGCCATGGTAGATCATCTAACCACACCCCATTCTTATCCTTCACAGAAAAGGATGATATGTCAATCACCCAGCTACACAATACATCCCTCCATATTGAGACCTTCATCCATAAGCATAAAATAAAATGGGTCCTAATTGATGGAAGGGTAGGTTTAAATATTTGCACTTTAAAGTTAATCCTTGCATTGGGGTTTTCAGAGAATGCCATTGATCCTAAAAATAAAATCACCATCAAGGCTTACGATGAAGAAGAAATGACATCAAAAGGAATTTTTGTGTTGCCATAAGAGTGGGACCGGTAGTGAAAGATGTAGTGTATCAAGTGCTTGACATGGAACTAGCATATAATATTCTCCTTGGTAGACCTCGGATACACGTTATGAAGGTTGTGCCTTCCATCTACCATCAGTGTATCAAGTTTCCTCATAATGGCCAAGAAATCACTATCCAAGGTGATCCTAATCCACTCCAATATTGCAATTCCATCCAATCCAAGTCCAAATTTGTAATCCCCACCAATAGTGCATCTACCTCATCTTCATTGCATGTTGACCCAACCTCACTACCTTCTACATCTAAGACATCCGAACTCAAACTCAAACTAAAAGACAAGGGTGTAGGAGAGTATACCATCGCACAATCCTCTTGCCTAGCACAACTACCTATATTTCCCAAGTCCTATGGAAAACCCTCCACGAACAAACCCAAATTGGTGGAGACTCCTAAAGGTCCTTTTGTAAAATGGGGAAGCCTATCAGACGAGAGTGATGAGAAGGACATTCTACAATGGCTCTATAAAGATGAAAACAGGGAACCCAACTCACAAGAACCTCAAGCCCAATTGCAAACTGAACAATATGGTCAAGGGTTCTCCATCTTACAAAGAATGGGATATGATGGTCATGGACCCATAGGATTGAGGAAAGAAGGTATCATCAAACCTATCCAACCTTTGTCATTAATAGCCTGAGAAACTACAGGGCTAGGTTACAAAGGCAAAGAAAATGTCAAAGGTAAAGACAAGCACAAAGGAAAAGAAAAAGACATAGGTACTACTAACTTAGTAGAGCAGATTCACCGACTATAGGAATGGAGTGAGACAGACTCAAATGAATATGAATGGGATAGTGTTTCTGAACTATCTTGTGATGAGAAAGATGTTGATGTGGTTCAACAATATAGCTCTACCCATACACCTCCTGAGGGACAAAGCTCTAGGTCTAGACCACTAGAGTTCGATCCATAAAATACCAAAAAAGAATTTCTTGAAGAAAGAAGAAAGAATGATGTCACACTTGATAGATCAATTTGAGGAGAGTACCATCATAGACTTTGTCCATACTTACACACATCTAGACAACTCCTCTATCTTAACCATCACTACCCTCAAAGCTGATCAATCCGATAACCCATTACCCTTGATGGATCCTAAGCTCATAGACTAGGATTTGCAAGATGAAACCCCTGAGCTCGATACTTTCCAAAAATGATGATGCCATCATAGATTATCTAGAACTTAGAGACCATCTACCTACTAGGGAACACAAAACTAGCTATGCTATAGAACTCAACGACAAGGCATATTTTGGAGAGAGTGCCAAGTCTTTCAGTCATAAAAATGTGAAAATAAAAGATAGATCTAATGGTGAAAACCACTCTACGGTAGTGTTAGATCATGAAAATAGTAAAATATAAAAGACGTATCCAATGGTGAAAACCTCTCTGAGGTGCTAAAGGATGAAAGGCTTGACACTCTTCCCAATCTGACACATTAGGAGAGGTCCTCAATTTTGATTGAACCAGCAAAACCTGTTAGTATTGGCACAGAAGACAACCCAAGGATTATCCATATGACACAATCTTTATCTGCACAAGAAAAGCTAGAATTCATTGAATTCTTCAAGCGGAAACAAATTAAATTTGCTTGGTCATATGCAGATATGTCGGGACTGGATCCAAACCTTATAATGCATCATTTGTCACTAGCTCCAAGAGCTAAGCCAGTCAAACAAAAACTATGGAAGATGCATTCGCATATCACACTTTTAGTGAAGGAAGAATTGAAGAGGCTACTAGATGTTGGTTTCATCAGACCAATCGATTATCTGGAGTGGATTTCAAATATAGTTCCTATTTCCAAACTGGATGGAAGGGTTAAACTATGTACTAACTTTAGAGATTTGAACAAAGCTTGTCCTAAGGATGACTTTCCTCTGCCCAACATCGACATCATTGTAGATCTAATAGTAGGGAACACCATGTTGTCACTAATGGATGGATTTTCTGAGTATAATAAAATCAAAATAGCACTGGAAGATCAACACAAGACTGCATTCACATGTCCATGGGGTACCTATTGTTGGTGTGTCATGCCATTTAGATTGAAAAATGCGGGGGCAACATATCAAAGAGCCATAACTACAATATTTCATGACATGATGCACACCATCATGGAAGATTATGTAGATAAAATTCTAGCCAAGTCAATTACTAGAGAAGGACACCTTCAGGTCTTAGACAAGATCTTCACAAGATTAGAGCAATTCAACGTATGCTTAAATCCAAAGAAGTGTGTTTTCAAAGTCACATCCGGCAAAATTCTAGGATATATAATGTCCGCTAATGGAATTGAGGTGGACCTGGCTAAGGTAAAAGCAATCATGGAAATGCCACCACCCAAGAATCTTAGTCAGTTAAGACCTCTACAAGGAAAACTACAGTCCTTCAAAAGGTTTATCTCTTAGTTGGCAGATAAATGTCATCCATTCACACATCTCCTACACAAAAACACTCCTTTCAAATGGGATGACTCATGTGAGCAAGCTTTTCAACATCTAAAGGAGTATCTATTTAACCCACCTATCTCGATGCCACCAATCCAGGGCAAGCCATTGCTACTCTACATCTCAGCTACACCATCAACTCTGGGAGCTCTGCTAGAACAACAAAACCATGATAGAAAAGAGCAAGCAATCTACTACATCAGTAGGACACTAGTCGGTTACAAGATGCAATATACACCAATTGAAAGAGCATGTCTTGCTGTTGTATTTGCTTCACAAAAATGGAGACATTACATGCTCTCACACTCCATCAAGCCAGTATCAAAGATCGATCCATTGAAATACTTGCTCAACAAAGATACTCTAACCAGTAGAATATCAAAATGGGTCATGATACTCAATGAATTTGACATCGAATATGTAGATAGACGAGCAATAAAGGGACAAGTGATTGTAGACCAGTTGGTAGATGCACTTTTGCTAGATGACAACCCTTTAAGCTTTGAATTTCTAGATGAGTCTATCTTTAACATCACGACAACATCCTAGAAACTCTACTTTGATGGATCATATACCCAGCATGGGTCTGGAGCAGGTATCTTGTTGGTCACACCTAATCGAGACACAATTCCAAAGTCATTCAGACTATTATTTCCATGTACCAGCAATGTGGCTGAATATGAAGCACTGGTCATTGGTATCAAAATGACATTAGAAAGGAAAGTCAAAGAACTTCATGTGTATGGTGACTCACAACTTGTCATCAACCAGGTGAACGACGACCATCAAACTAAAGATGAGAAGTTAATACCATACAAGTGTATGGTAGACGACTTCAAAGAATACTTTGTTGTTATTTCTTTTGAGCAGATACCTAGATTGGAGAACAAAGCAGTAGATGCCATGGCAACAATTGCATCTCTCCTTGATATCCTTGAAAACTAGTCATGTTATGAGTTCTTGGTAGAGCCAGTATCCCATCCTGCATACGACACCCCCAAATCCAATCTCATATGCCATATTGTAGGATCAGATTCTCCCTTACATGAAAAAGCATATACTTATCTGAAAGAGAACACCCTACCACCCAACATATCTAATAACCAAAAAAGAACCTTCATCTTCCAAGCCTCTTATTTTACCATAATTGCTAACACCCTGTATCGACAAGGACTAGATGGTACTCTCCTTAGGTGTCTCGATAGTGAGGCATATCAAATGGCCCTAAGCAAAGTTCACAATGGTATATGCGTGACCCACTCTAGTGGTCCTACCGTGGCTAAGAAACTCATATGTATGGGATACTATTGGCCAACTATGGAAAAAGACTCCTATCATTTTGTGAAGTGGTGCAAGAAATGCCAAATCCATGGGAACTTAATCCATGCACCGACACAAGAACTGTAGTTGTTAACGACTCCTTGGCCTTTCTGTCAATGGGGACTTGAGTTAGTGGGCAAGATACACCCTCCAACATCCAGTGGCCATAAATTCATAATCACCACCACTGACTAGTTTATGAAGTGGATTAAAGCCATACCCCTCGCCAATGTCACAGGTAAACAAATCACCTCATTCATCCTGAATTACATCATCTGCTGTTACAGCATCCATGTATCCATTATCAGTGATAATGGTAGACCCTTTAAGAATCAAGATGTCAAAGAGCTATGTGACAAATTCCACATCCAACATCGCTTTTCCACCCCATATTACCCCTAAGGAAACAGCCAAGTGGAGGCATCTAATAAACCCATTTTGAAAATCCTCAAGAAGACTGTTAATGATACCAGCTGTGATTGGCACATGCAACTAAATCCCACTCTGTGGCCTACCATACAAGCACCTGTACTCCCATAGGTGCAACACCATATTCACTAGTTTATGGTTTTGAAGCCATCTTTCCCATTGAAGTCGAGTTACCATCCTTGTGAGTCTCATTAAAAGGCCTCATATCAGATAAAGAATACAAAGTTTCTAGACTTTAGGAATTAGAGCTGCTAGAGGAATGAAGACAACATGCCTTTAATCATCTGAAAGCATAACATTAGAGAATGTCAAGAAGTTATAATCATAGAGTCAAACCACGAGTCTTCTAGGTGGGTGACTTGGTCCTTAAAGAAAACACACAAGATCAACAAGATAGGTAGAAGAAAGGAAAATTTGAACCTTGCTTGGACCATATGTAATCATTGCTACCTATGGATCAAGAGCTTATCAAATGGCCACATCAGAAGGTGAATTATTCGATGATCCCATCAACAACATGCATCTTCGCAAGTTCTACACCTAAACCCCAATGCAAGGAATCATATATCAAAAACAACAAAAAAATTTAAAAAAATAGAAAAATAACAAAAAAATCAAAGAAATAGAAAAATAGTAAAAAAATCATCCTCTGGTGAAAACCTAGTAAACAAGGGCCTTGGATAGGTACCATGATGAAAATGTGGCAAACAGACGTCATGCATATTTTAACTATCGCGCAAATAAAAGAAAGTGGTGCAAACTTGGAAATAGGCGCTATTTATGATAAACTGGTCCCTCCATCTCTTAGGACTTTGGTCCTCATCTAGTCCTTTCTTACTATCCATCAAATCACATGAAGATACCTATCATGGCTTGTTGTTCACTCGCCCTTATCATCTTGTCCCATCAGCCTATCCATCCAAACCTTCATCCATCTTGTCATCCGTTGTAACTCCATCATTGCCACCATTGTCAAACTATGTCACCTCTAAGCTATCACATAGGCAAGGCCATCATTGATGAGCCCTCGAGGCTTCCCATCCATTACATCCCTTACTACCCATCCTTTTCTGCATCCAATCCTACACCATTTCCCATCGCCTAGGTCCTAGGTCCACAAAGTTTGCACACCGAACTACATTGCCTCTGCATTGTCACATAGGCAAGGCCATCATTGATGAACCCCTGAGGCACTAGGTCAATCCCTTAGGGCCCTTTTCTTCCTATCTATCATCATTTTATCCATAATAACTAGAACCTTTACTTGACTGGGGGCATAATCCTTGACCTAGTTGGAGAGTTGGATTTTTGAATGCCACAACCTCAAAGGATAACATATCAGATCATGGTTTTATCACTAGATGACAAGCAGCACAACAAGCAAGCTTTAAGCATCATCTTGACAAAGAGACATCAAGCTAAACTTGACAACACCAACCTACCTAACACTATCAAACATGACTCTATCAATTATTGCAAGAAAAATATTTCTATGGCAAGAAGGTTTTTAATGGTTGTTTAAAGTCTTATATCATGATTTTTTTTTATTATGTCTTTTTATGCTACTCGAGGATGTCTAAAAACTAGAGCAGCTATGATGGGGGCATGATTATTTTCCTTTGTTTGTTGTTTATGGATTAATCTTTAGTACTATGACGACTTTGTCTAACGACATGATCATCAAAAGATCATCGAGGACATTATGGGTCTAAGCATGAAAGGGGGAAATCCATGTCTATTGATAGACAAGAAATACTCAAGTCATCTTGCTTCAATTATACTTAGATGCTTGTATTAAATTGCTAAATCAAAATCCATGTAAGTAATACTCAGGTCATCATGGTTTAATCATACCTAGATGCTTGTATTTTCTTACAACATTTTAAAATCTCAATGGTGAAACAAAGTACTTCAAAAACTTGTACAAGAAGATGACAAAATCCACTATCATACACACCAAATTGCATTTCATTTCATCTACAAGTATTTCATACATATCATTTTCCAAGTGGCTTAAGATCCAAGTCCTTTCTTTATCTACATCTCTTTATCTACATTTGTGCATACTTGCTTGTGTGTGTTATCATTTTACCTTGCATAACATATTATTCAGCTCTTTCGTCCATCCCTTATCTTGCATCCTCCATTTTCTTAGCCATCCTTTATCATTCTTGTTCATCGTGAGATTGTCTGTCATCTTTTTGCCAAAAACCATCCAACTTGACCAATCTCCCAAAGGGGCATCCTATCATCATTTAACCTATACTAGAGGCAAACTAGGGCATGCATCATAGCCAGAAAGTTTTTATTTTTTGAAGCAATGTGATAAAATACATTGCATCAAAGAGGGGCAAAATGTATACACCTAAAATTGGCTCCTGTCGAAACAAATAAATATTTTAAATATTTATTTTAATTCTTATTCTTCTATCAATTAAATAAATATTCTAATTTATTTGATTAGTTCATTATCCCAAAATTAACTAAAAATCAATTTATTTAATTAATATTCCGTAATTCCTCTAAATGTCTCATCTAATTAAATAATCCTAAATTATTTAATTAATCACAAACTCCTCTATTCCAAAGTCCTAAATTCCATAATTCCACATCATCTCATCCATGTCATTCTTCCACCTCATCTTCCACCTCACCATGTTGCACACATAATTAAATATTTTAAATATTTAATTAGCTAATATCCCATCACCCACATGTCCTATTTATCCTCCAATCAAGATCAGTTAACTCATTAGTCAAATCAGTTATCTAATCAATCAATTTAGTTAACTCATCAGTCAAATCAGTTATCTAATCAATCAATTCACTTAACTGGTCAGTCTACTCAATTAACTCCTCAATCTATTCTATTAACTCCCATAACTCATGAAAGAGGCCTGGACACTTGTCTTCTTCTGATTCACACACATTCTCTCAAGCTTACTCAACCGTACATGTCACAGGTAATTCCTCCAGTCATGGATCTATTGACACTTGGATTTAGTCTCTCCTCAGCCTATATAAACAAGGTTCTCACACACATTTCAGATACCACTCAAGCTTTAGCAATCTTACTCTATAGAAATCCTATCAGCGTGCCTTTGGCAAAGTATCCTCATTACATTTGCATAACCTCATTATCATCATAATCATCAAATCATGTCTCCATATCTCCACCATCCATCTTCATTAGAGTTACATTGTTAGTTTAATCTCCATTGCACAATCCAATCATAGCCATTTTCCTATTGTCATCTTCAAAAGAAAGGAAGCACAACTTCTAAGAGCTCAACTCATTCACAAGATCAATACGAGATAGGCAATAAGGGAAGTTACGAGGTGAATCGATCTACGAAGGTAATATCTTTTTTATTGTGTTTGCATCAATTTCATTGAAGTTATTGGATATTTAGTAGTTTTTACTAGGATTTAGAAGTTCAACAACAATTACATAATATATTGTGAGCTAACACTCATCGTGGTTTTTCCCAATTTTATGTTTTCCATGTAAAAAAAATCTTGGTGTTCATGTGTGATGGATTGTGGTTGTCTCTTCTATGCTTAATTTTCTTTGTTATTGCATATGGTAAATGGATTACTAGTTTGATAAGTAAGAGGTTTAGTAGAGTATTGATTCACCCCCCCCTCTTAGTAGTTTGGGTGTTCAACAATTGGTATCAAAGCCTAGTTCCTTGGAAGAAACCTAATAACTTGAGGAAGATCTTGGAGACTGAACACATGGCAGGTAAAAAATGTCCTACTCCTCCTAAAGAAATTGATGCAACTAAAACTATAGAAGAATGCACAATTGTCAATGAAGAACTCAAGCTTGCCCTTGAAGATCTTGAAAGGGTTGAAATAGAAAATAGGTATCTAAAAGATAATGCCAAGGAAGTAGATGAGTGCATCAAAAAATTAAGGGAGCAAGTCAACAAGGTCAAAGAAAATATTAGAAGGTTAGTGCATAGTTGATATCTACAAATGACACCTTGAGTAATCTAAAAGTGGAAGTTGTAAAAAGAGCAAAAGTAGAAGAAGACCTAAATCAGTTGGTGAAAAGCAAAACTGAATACTGTACAAATCTTGAATAAGAAGTTGTGGATCTAAAAGCTGATCTAAAAGAGGCATGGATTCAAGAAGATAAACTCAGAGTGAGTGCTTCCTAACTTGATATAATACTTTCTAGTCAGAAGAGTCTTAATGATAAAGAAGGCTTGGGATTTGAGAAAGGTGAAAGTTCTAAAACTGGTCAAGAGAAGATTGCTGAGATTAAGAAGGACAAAGGCAAATAGATACAAAATCAAAGGAATAGACCTAGAAGACCATCAGTCAGGAAACCAAATTATCAAAGGTACCCTTCTCTCAATGGTTATTGTAATACATGCAACAAGTTTGGTCATAAGGCTACTCAATGTAGGAGCAGAGTGAATCAAAGTGTTCCATCATTCTCTAGTCAGTGTTTTACCTGCAATAAAGTAGGTCATAAGGCTAATGTATGCAGAAGTCAGACAAGGAATGGTTACAACAATGGAAGGAATGTTCAAACTTTCAAAGGTAATTGCTTTATATGCAAGAGGTTTGGTCATAGAGCTAGTGAATGCAAAAGTCAGATAAGGAGCAACTATAATAATGGAAGGAATGCTCAATCTTTTAATGTGAATTATTTTGCATGTAATAGAATTGGGCATAAGGTTGACCAATGCAGATCAAGGATAAATGAAAGGAACAATAGATAGAGAAATGTTGTATGTTTTAAGTGCAACAGGCCTAGACATATTGCAAGGTTCTGCAGAAACAAGAACATAAAGAGGAATAATCAAGCAGAGAAGAAAGAACTGGTACAAAAGACAGATCTGGAAGAGATCAAGAAGGAGATGAATAAAATTTGGGTTAAGAAGGAAGTGCCAGAAGTCAAGGGTGAGTCCACACCAGACTCTAGTGCTAGTACTTCCTTTGGGAAGTAAATTGGGAGCTTTGGCTCACAGGGAGCTTAAATGCAAATCCTATCCCCCCAACCAAAATTGTGGTGTTGATAGCTAACATGAAGGTGTAAGTTAGAAAACAAGAAAACAAAAATTTTGGAGAAGATTTTGGTAGATAAGAATCTAATGTGGTGAAATACGGAGCAATCTTGATTGACTGAGGACTGTAGAGAAAGCGTTTGACAGCTTTTTGAAGGAAGCATTTATGGTGATTAAATCTTTATGAAAAGAGAATAAAAGGGATTCATTTGAAGGAAAAATCACTTTGCATTCAAAATTTCAAGCGACTAAAGTGATCTAAGAAGTGAGCCAAAGCAAATTCAAACATTTGGTGAAGAAACCCTAATGGAGGCAAAAGGTATTTACCTCTCTCTCTCTTTTGAAAATTTTCTTGTTTTGAGTTTGTAAAGATGGCTACCCCCCAAGTAGTTGAGATAACAAAGAGGACCCACCCTAAGTTCAAGAAACATCCCTTTAAATTGTTAATGATTGATCTAGATGGTGCATTTTTTGAGGTTCCACATAGTGTTATGCATACAAAATATGTTAGGGCATACATACATGCAAACCTAGAGGAATATGATCACATGAAATTAGGGAAATTCTACTTGGATGAGCTGACCACTGTTAATATTGTGTTGAAAGAAGAATACAATGTTCTACATGGAAAGAACTTGGATACCTGGTTAGATTTTTTTATATTCTCAGATGACGTGTGGGTTAGATATGTTCTGAGTAGAATTCATGATGAATTCTTTTGGCTTGATGTGCCCCATATGATAACAAAGGATGCTATCCAAGCAGTAATTGGCATGAGTTCTACTGAAAAGGTTCTAACCTTGAAAACCATGAAGAATAACATAGTAATGTAGTTAATTGGTGTGAAATTTGATAATAGGGCACTAATTGTGAATGACACTATGGATCTGACAGTTAGATTTGCTATATTTATCCAACACGGAGAACTTAGTGTTTGCAACAACCATATACACAACATATGATATGGTCAAGAATAACATAGACTATGACCTATGTGAGTTGCTTCGGGAACAACTAATAAAAAACCTGAAAAGAATAAAGGAAACAAAATATCCCTTTAAGTATGGAACTCTGATCATTTGTCTATTCTTCTATTTTATGAGAGAGTTACCTGGTATGGAGAATATTGGTTGGCTTAGTCATACACATGTAGCTGCTCAAATTAGAAATCATTTGCATAGTTTGGGAAATGCTGACAAACAAAATGCAACTTTATGGGGTTATTTCAATAATTTCCAAAAGAAAATGCAGGCCAGGGCTAAGATCCTTGAAAAGGTTGTGAAAAAGTATGGAAAGGATATTGTGTTCATGGTAGACAAGGACAAATGCCTCATGGAGACTATATAACCTAGAATTGTATGGGTCCCAACCATGGGTTACGAAGTCTTAGAAGAAGTGTTAACTTGTTTGGAAGATATTATATTGAGAAAACCAAAAGACCCTAAGGAGGAAAGGTTTGGCGCATTTGAGGAACTATCTCTCAAAGTTCATCTGGAGTGAAAACAACCAGAAATAAAGAAGAATGCAAGGAAAATGGTAGATGAGTTTTTCAAAAGCCAAGGATTCATAGATAAAGAAATAATTGAAGCAAGAGCAAAGGCAAAGGCATCCAAGGCTGCAAGTGCTCTGGAAGGGAAAACATCCAAAGCTCTAGAGAAGAAGAAAGAGGAGAAAATTAAGAAAGAGAAGCCTACATCTGGCCTTGTAAGAAGAACAAGAGCCTCAACCTCTACAGCTACTTCCAAGAGTTCTAGGCCTTCTGTTGTAAAGACAAAGGCTACAAGTGCCAAGAAAAAGATATTTGAGAAAAAGGTTGAGAAAGAAAAGACAGCCTAAAAAATAAGTACCGGTGAAGAAAACTATAGAGAAGAAGAAAAAAAAGAAAACAAAGGCAACAAAAAGAATCTATGTGAGCCTAGGTGAAGGAGAAGAAGAAGAGGAAATAGAGACAGATGAGGAGATTGATGCAAAATGTGCAAAAAAATAGGAAACCACTATCGGCAAAAAGGGAGAAGCCCTCAGGAAAGACCAAGAAGAAGAAGGAAGATGAGAAGACTGAAAGTGAAGCAACACTAGCCTTGGAAACCTTAGTCAATGCATTTTCTTAGCATGGAAATTTGAAACCCATAGCTGAAATGTATGATGAAAGATCTGATGTAGACAAGGTAATTATTGAAACATCAGTTGTCAGATATTTGGATATGTTTAGAAAGGCTTTAATTGAAATCTTAGATCAACTACTAGATAGCCTAGCTAGCATCATGACAGCAAGGAAGGAAGGGGCTATGGCCAAAGATGTTGAGATAAGAGAGTATGTCATCTTGAGTCTTTGCCTAGATATAACAAGTGACGAAAGAGCCAAAGTCACAAAGATACTCAACAAAATATTTAGGACAAAGAGAAGAGTTAATACACTTATGGTTGGTGACACTAAAATACTAGTAAAAGAAATAAAGGAGATAACCCTGATCATGTTGCATGAATTGCAAATCACAACTGTTGTAGACACTGATGGGAAAGAGTAAGTTAATAATGTTGACAATTCTAATGCTACTCTAGAAGTGAATGTTGAGTAGAGCATGGACTAAGGCACAATCACTCCTCCGGAGAGTTTAGGAAAGGATGAAGAAATGAAAGAAACTAAAGAAGAGAAGAAGTCTGAAGAAGCAAAGGCATCTGAGGAACAAGAAGAGTAGAGAGAAGAGGAAAATGAACAAATGATGGACATTCCTGCTCTAGAACTAGAAAGAAATGAACAAGAGCACAGTCAAGAACCTCCTTTAGAGAGTCAAGATATTGAAATGTCTCAAGTTGAAATAAAAAGAGACATTGTTGATTCATTAAGGGAATTTTTGTTAAAACAAAAGGAAGCACAAATTGCAAACACATCTAGACTACTGCAAGGTCAAATAAAATTGGCAACCATGTCTCTCTTGTAGAAATTGAAGTTGGGTACAATGTTCTAAGCAAAGTTGCCCAAGAAGAAATAATAAAGTCTCACATGGAAGACAGTGAGCTACTTGGTGAAGCAATAAACATTTTTGAGAAGATCACTCCCAGACTTTAGAGAGATAGAACACTCACTCCCATAGCACAAATGAAAAAGATTATGGATTCTATGAATTCCCATTTTGAATCCTTTGAGAAAGATGCTAATAAAAAGGTAAGAGCTGAAATAGATAATAAGAGATTAGCTGAGCTAAAAGATAAAGCTTCTCAAGATAAAATTTTTCTAGATAAAAGTGTAGAGTATGCACAGTTAGCCCTCAAAGAAGCTAGTGAACTATATCAATTTTGTCTTACATGGCCGGACAAGACTAAGGACATAAAAGATAAAATAGATAGATGGGAAGCTCAAATAATGAAGATATCCAGAACTTATGACCTGACAAAAGATGCTATTGGAAATCAGAGGGCACAAGTTGAAACTATTCATTCTAGTATACATAAGTTCTAGACCCAAAGGGATATCATAAATCATAGAATGAGTCAGCTCCAAGAAGTAGCAAGCTTCAAGATTGCATCCCTAACTAAGCTAATAGTAGCAACAGATAAGACAAGGCAAATAACTAAGGCCCTTGCTACCATAAAGAAAGTAGAAGAATTGGTGTCCCAGATTAATGGGCACATTCTAGTTTTGAGTGATGCTAAGACCAGTTGGGATGAAGAAATGGTGTAACTAAAAATAATCTATAAAGATGTTCTCTCGAAACAACAGTAAGCAGTTTGATTTCACTTGTATATATGCAGAAAGTAGAAAATAGTTTTGAAGTTTTGGCAACTTTTATATATCTTTGTATCATACACCTTTTCCATTGATGTCTAAGGGGGAGAAGAAATGAAGCATGTGAAAAACAATTAAAAGAAGAAATGAAGTTAGGGGGAGCAGTGTGTAAATAGAAAGGGGGAGTTGTAACAGTTTTTCACATCAAGTGTTGCCATCAATGCCAAAGGGGGAGATTGTTGGCAACTTGGCAAACATCACTAAGAGAGAGATACTACTGGTATGATGGTGAATGATTGTGCATGATGTTTGAAGATGTTGTCATTGATGGAAACAAGGAAAGGAATAAGGTTGAGATAAAGTTTTTGGTCTAATGAAAAAGACTTAGTCATTTTGACTAAGTATTGGCAGTATACAAGAGATAGTGACAGAGTAGCAGTATAATGGATGGCATTGGTTTGCAGTTGAAGATTAGTTAATGTAGTTCTAGTATGTTGTTTGCAGTGATTTGATGATCCTATATCCAAGTTTTTAGCTCCCAATGAGTACCAAAAGAATACACTCAAACAGACTAAGTTTGGAAGAACTATATACATTGTGATTCAGAGCAGAACACTCATTTGTTTTGGTTTGCATTCCTTTGTTGTTGCATATCTTGTTATACGGATTTAAGGTATTGTAAACACATGTATGAAGTATCTAAATCTAGAGTTGCAAGTTCTGAGTTCCACCGAAAAGATAGTTATAGGTGCCTAAGTATCGCTACTTGGTATGACAGAACTTAATTGTGACAGAGCATGTGTTCTTATGGTCCACATTCTACCGCAAAAGAATATTTTTCTTTGTAGTTCTGGAGGTATGATATATGATATGTAAAGAGTCTCTAATATGGATTTGAGCAAGTCTTGTGGTCCATAGTGGAAGATGTAGTCTGACAGTTGAATTGAACTAGTGACAGTCTGTGGTTAAAGCCGACATGATAGTATGATGTGTGTGCGGTAAGTTTTGTTGTTTGGAATCTTATCGTAAGTGATTATATGGATGGAGCTGACATATGTGAATATGATTCAAGTATTGTTTTGGTCTATTGTGTGTTTTGGTAAATGATTTTAGCCAACAAGTTATGACTACATGCTACATCTTAGTATGCCAACCTAATGTGTAAATTTCAAATATTATAGAATATATATGTGATCAAATTTAGTGTTTGGAGGGTGTGGTGTGCAAATGTGATTATAAATTCGGTGTGTGAAGAATCATAAGGGTGATAAGAGCAGAAGAAGAGAGATCTTGTTTGATGTAGAAGCAAAACAGTAAAAAAGGGAAGTCAAAGATGAAGAGTTTTGAGACAGTGTCTCTGAGCTTCATTGAAACTGTAACCATGCATGTATAGATGCAATCAGAGCAGTTCAAATTGGCATTGAGCCACCCTTCTTCTTTCCTTCTTTCTCTAGGTAGTGAGCTTGTTTTGGTAGTTAGCCTTTCTTGTAGTGAGCATCTCTTTGGGCAGTGAGCCTTCTAGTTCTTGTAATTTGGTATTGTTATTACATAATATATTGTGAGCTAACACTCACCATGGTTTTTCCTAGTTTTGGGTTTTCCACATAAAAAAATCCTAGTGTTCATGTGTGATGGATTGTGGTTGTCTCTTCTATGCTTAATTTGCTTTGTTATTGCATGCGGTAAATGGATTACTAGTTTAATAAGTAAGAGTTTTAGTAGAGTATTGATTCACCCCCCTCTCAGTACTTTGGGTGTTCAATAGAAGATTAACTGGTGATTGGATAGTTTGAACATGTTTGGCATCCACAACACCATGATTGACAACATTTTTGTTTTTGCCCTAGAAATGAGGCTTTACATTAGAAGTTTGGGGGTTGTCCTTTGTTTCCTTGAAGATTTTTACAAGCCTTTTAGCAATGAGGGATTTTTTAATGTTTGTTCCTTTGGAGATGATTTCATTGAAAGCATTAGCACATTGGATTTGCAAATGGAATCCTAGTTTAGGGTTCAAATTATAAACAAATATGTTTACTAACTACTTTTTAGGTATGTGCCATGGAAACTTGCTAGCCATGTTCCTCCATCATTGTAGGAATGAGATGAAGTTTTCACCATTACGTTGTTTGTTGTTACATAGATCTATTATGGAGATCTCATGTTCTATGTTGAAAGAAAAGTGTGTAATAAACTTTTCAGCCAACTCATTGAAAGTTTTAATACTTGGGGGTAAATGAGAAAATCGATCCATTGCTTTCCCTCCAAGTCTGCAAGGGAAGAGGTGTAAGAGGTATGCATCATTTTTGGCAACCTCTAAGCAAGCCATATGAAATTCCCTGAGATGTTCTTTGGGATCACCTTTTCCTTTGTATTTATCAAAATTTGGTATTTCAAAATTTTGAGGAAAAGGGATCATGGGAATTGACCTATTAAATAGATAAGGACAAACTTCCTCAAATGAGAAAGTTTTCTTAATATTTCCAAGTGTAAGATCTAAAATTTGTTTTTGAAGATTGAAAAATTTAAGATCAATTTCAGATGTTGGTTGTTGTTGTTGTTGTTGTACAATTTTTTTTTGAATAGTAGATGATGGTGATTGTTGTGAAGCAAAACCATGATATGTGGAAGATGAGGGTGATTGTTGTATTATGTGATGGGGGCTTATGTAGGATATATATGAGGAGACAGTTGGAGGATTATTAGGTATGGTGTATGAGTTTTGAGGTTGTGATACTTGTGGTGGAATGATCTATGATGAGAGAGGAATAGAGGATTGCACTTGTGACACTTTTGAGGGAGTGACATAAAAGACATTAGGAATAGAAGATTGCACTTGTGACACTTGTGGGGGAGTGACATGAGAGACATTAGAAATAGAAGATTTCACTTGTGACACTTGTGGGGGAGTGACATAAGAGACATTAGGAATAGAATATTGCACTTGTGACACTTGTGAGGAAGTGACATAAGATATATTAGGAATAGAAGATTGTACTTGTGACACTTGTGGGGGACTGTTATAAGAAACATGAAGAATAGAAGATGGTGGTTGAGATGCTATGGATGTTGGGTTATGAGATGATTGAGGTATGTTTAGAGGAATAGATGTGGGAACACTAGAAAGAAGTGGATCAAGTGATGTGGGAGTTTGTAGAGTGGGTTGACAAATTGATTGGTGAAAGGTGATAGAAGAACATTATGAGTGTGTGTTGTTGGAATTGTGGGTGGCAGGGTAGACATGGTTGGAGTAGAAGTGGGATGTGATCCACCCATAGAAAAAATGGTGATGGTTAAGGGGTATTTCTCTTTGATTTGTGATGTGTCAAAGTTTCTAGACAACTTGGCTCCTTGTTTGGAAAGCAACAAAAATAATCTATTAGGATTTGAGGCTAGAAGCCTATCGATATTGTCTAAGATTTCAAGATTTTGCAACTCTTTAGTGCAGTCTTGGAACACTTCTTGTGATGTTTTCCCTATGCCATTAGAAGAGGAAGGTGCTATTACATACCCTTGTGGAAGTAAAACATGGGGGTTCATTCTCATAGTGAATTGTGTTGTGTCCATGGGTATTGTTGTCACATAGATTTGCACCTAGTGTTGAAGGCTTTTAGGGCTCCAACAATCTAGTGAAACATTGAGATGACCTCTAGGTGTGGGACCCTACATGGAGGCCAAATCTCTAGAGAGACGCTGGTTCCTTTGTTGAATATGAGATTTGGTGATCCTAAGACTAAACCTAATCTATCCACCTATTTAGCAAAAGAGGAAGAGGGAGTAAAACTGAAAGTAAAGGGAGGTGATACACCAAGTTTGAATAAAGAACATTCAGAGAGCTAAGATGCACAAATAAAGAAATACAACTAATAGACTTACATAGATCATGAAGATTTTAATAGAGGTAAAGAATGGATTGTTAGTAATTAAACATTCACAAACAATAGCCAATTCTAAGACTACACAGAGTTAAAAACCATGAAAAAGTAAAACACCATATGTATTGATCAAGAGGCACAATTACAAAAGAGGAAAGTTATGTTTGGAATATAGAGGCATCAAGAATATCCAACTATTTTCCAACCTTTTTTACATCTTACATTCATGCATATATAGCATCTGATTCCAAATGACCTAATTAGGTCACAATAAATTGCCTCATGGGCTCTGTCATAAAATATCTCTGCTTGAAAGATGTCTATCTACAAGAATTAATGTAGAAAATATCTAGAGTCTATAGGTGGTTGAGAGATATTTTGTCCTTCTTCAAGGCAAACAGTTGATTCATCGACCTGTAACCATAAATGCAACCAATATCTGAAAAGGGGCAGCTAAGAGGCATATTATCTGCATTGATGGCATATGAGACAAAACTTCCTAAGCAAAGCTTTAACAACACTTAAATCCTTAAAGCCCTCAAATCTATGTCTCTATGATTCTGAATCCTTTGAAATTTTGATCCCTACAATACCCCAATTGGTAGAGTCTACATACTTCCCTAATTGGAAATATTTCCCACCTTCGGGACGCCTGAGAGTCTCTTTCAAATAATGGTCGTAGATAGATTTATTTTTTTAGAATCAACAGCGATTGCTTTCCCTTTTGAATATGTGTTGAGGCCCAAAGATTTTGCCTATGTGGCAATTTTCGTGACTTCACAAGGAGTCTAGATGAGGCTCAGTGAAGCTATGAATCTTAGCAAAAATGCCACGGTGTTTGATGAAATGCTCCCTCGGCACTTAAGTTCCATCCTCCACCACGTGGATCATTTGCACAAACTTGAGGAGCCTCTCTTGAAATTTCTTGAGGAGTGCCAACACACCATGTGGCCAAACAACACAAGCCGAAGGGAAACTCTTCTTTGCTTTTTTTAGAACTTGCATGCGAGAAACACGTGGCACAACTTTGAAGCTACCCACCACAACCTTTGAAAAGGAGGAAGAACAAAGGAACATGCTACTCATCATCTCACAGCCGCACATAGAATCATTCTTGTAGATAAGATTCTCCTGTGACACTGTGCTACCGTTCGATCCTTAACGACCTGACCTCTTCACTTCATCCTTCAACACCTGGCGTGATCTGCTACATCCAACTGAGTCATCGATTGTATGACCATAGGCCATGATAAACTTTATAGCTATCCTCATTTTCCAACCCCACGGTGGGAACATGATGTCATTTTCAGCAGTCTGCTAGCTTGCGATATCCTACCATGTGGTACCTTCGGGCCCCTAGAAAGACTTAGGACTTAAGAACTTTGTAAAGAACATGACTTTGGCAGGCAATAAAAGGTAAACATTAGGACTTGGGGCTGGTCACTTCATGACATATAGAACTCAAGGTTATAACTTAAACGACTAGTAACCTAGGCTAGACAGTCAATAATGGATTTAACATAAAGTAAGATATGACCATAAAACTTAAGGTTTTAAGGGGAAATAAGGAAAACACTTAGAGATTTTATTGATATGGGCTATTTGGCTAGGAAGCAAAGTAGGACAACATTTTGGTGACTTCTCAGGGGTGTTTGCCTACTAAAAAAATGGAAACTAGTAGCCTTAAGCATTCATTGGGCATAGAGTTAAGTCTGAAACATGTTGGAAGAACTGAAACCTACCTCAAAACAAGACCACAAAAAGAAACAAGGCCTGCATTCTCCTAATGACAATGCAGCCCGTGCAAGGCACTTAGGGAAAGGAAACCTAAAGTAAAAATAAATTAAAACAATATGTACAAAATCTTAGACCAACCTTAATGGTAGGGTTTGAGATGGATCCCATTGACTAAGATTAGGAGAACTTCACCATCCAGCCTTGAAAGAATGAAAGCATTTGCTTGCTTGTAGTTGTTGATGATATATGGCCCACTCCAAAGTGCATCAAACTTGGTGTGGCTTCTAGGTTTGGCTCTGTCAGCATCCCATTTTAGAACAAGATCACCCTCTCTAAAGATCTGGATCTTGGCCTTCTTATCAAAATATCTCTTGGTCTACATCTAATGTTCTTCTAATGTGATCATGGTTGAATGTCTTTGTTCTTCTAGTTCAGTCAATTTAGCCATCTTGATAGACCTTGCATCTTCTCCTTCCAGCTCTAATTGATGAGCCAAGTCTAATGTGGGAAGCTCTAAGGATATAGGCAATCTAGCCTCTCTTCCATACACCAGAACAAAAGGATAATTCCCAATGGCCCTCTTGTATGTGATCCTATCATCCCAAAGAGCTAATCTGATCTTATTATGTCATTATCTCTGGTTTGTCTCCATGGTCCTCTTTAGAATCCTAATCAGGTTCTTATTGGTGGATTCAGCTAGTCCATTACCTTGGGGGTAATAATTTGATGAAGTATTTAAGAATACAGTGTACTTAAGAGCCCAATCAACAATCCTAAAACAAGTGAATGCTTTTGTATTATCAGAAATAATAGTATGAGGAGCTCCAAACCTTGTCATGATTTCTTCCAAGAAATTCATGATAGATGACTCAGTGGCCTCCTTTAGTGGAACTGTTTCAACCCATCTGGTGAAGTAATCTATTGGATTCAAAACCCATTTATGACCAGCACTAGATGTGGGGTTTATCATACCAATGAAATCCAATCCCCACTATGAAAAGGGTTGATCGAGTTGAATAGGGTGAAGTGGAACTGCTGCCAATCTTTTCTTTCCAGTAAAGAGAGTACACTCTTTGCATTTTCTTACCCATACATGGGAATCATTGAATAGTGTGGGCCAAAAGTAACCCGCCCTCATTATTTTCATTGTTGTATCTCTAGTAGAGAAATGGCCACCAATTGAGCTAGTATGAAACTCACCAAGGATTCTATCAACCTAATCTTCTTCTATGCATCTTAGTAAGACTCCATCCAAGTTTCTTTTGAAGAGAACACCATCTACCAATGCATAAGGGATACACTATAGCCTAAGATGTCTTCTTTTGGTTCTGTCTAGTCCATAGGGATACTCACCAATGGATAGGAACTTAGTCATATCTGTTGTCCAAGAACTTACAACTGATGGACCATTTGTAGGTTCCTCCTCACTCAAGTGGTAAGATGAATTCACGTCATCTATTGATGTCTAAGCTAGTTGTTCACATAGTCCTCTATCTCTAATCAACTTAGTGGCCTTGATGATTACATCATACTCCAGGATCTTGGTGACCCAGTTGGCTCTCTTTTCACTAATTTCTATCCCCATTATATAATCCCTCACACTAGAATGAGAAACTAAAACTTTAATATGATTATTTGCCAGCATATATCTAAATTTTTTTAAAGCTCTAACAATGGCAAATACCTATTTATCCATGGAGTTGTATTTGACCTCATAGTCCTTCAAGGCCTGACTAAAGAATGCCAGGGGCTGCTCCAATCCATGTTCATTTTGTTGTATCAAGACAACATCAATATAGTTTTCTACCCCATGTGCATAGAGGACAAAGTCCTTATAATTTGGATTCATGAGAGTAGGAGCTTGTGCAATTTCTTCTTTGATTTTCTCAAAACCATCCTTCCCTTCTTTAGTCCACTTGAAGACAGTGTCTTTTTTTAGCATAAGGGTTAGAGGCTTCACCAAGCCAGCATATCATTGTCCATGGTTCCCCATTTTGAAATGAGGTGCCAACATTAGACAAACCAAATGGCATCTTTGCATATACCATGGTTCCCCATTTAGTTGTAAATGTTGTCTTAAATCTATCTTCTTCTCTAATAAAGATCTGGTCATAGCCAAAGAAGCCATCTAATAATGAAAACCTTTCTACCCCTACAACAGTCTATAAAATTTGATCCATAGACGGCAGAGGGTAATGATCTTTTAAAGAAGCCCGATTCAGGTCTATGAAGTCTACACAGAGCCTAATCTCTATGTTTTTCTTTCTCACAGACACTAGGTTAGAAACCCAAGTAGAATACTTGATAGGAAAGATAATCCTTGGCTATATGAGCTTAGCAAGCTCTTCTCTCATAAGTGGCTCGATCTTTGGGTTTATGGGCTGCTGCTTTTGGCAAACCAACTTGTAATTTGGATCTAGATCAATGGCATACTGAGCCACATCTGTATTGAACCCTTTAAGATCCTCATACATCCATGCTAGGATGTCATTGTATTTATGGGTAAGATGTATGAATTTTTACTGCTTTGCATCACCACAAACTTTACCTAGCAGCAACTCTTTGTCTTGGTCGATAGTGACCTTCTAGTCATCTCCCTTTTAGAATGTCATAGTCTTTATTTCACCTCTGAACTCATCATCACAGCTAAAGATAGCCTCAAGAGTGACTAAACCCTTGGGCAACTTATTAGTTTTGAGCTACATGACTTGGTCACCATAGCTTTCTTGTAACATGGGTTGCGCCCTTGAAGAGAACTCAACTTCATTCTGGATTGAGCATGCGATCTGCTCATCACTATCAAAAATTTGCCAATGAATATCATTTTCAGGAATAGAGGACCCGATGACCATTTTCACATGTTGATCAGGACCCTGAAACAAATCTGTAGGTGGAGAAAATTGAGATCCCACCATTGCTAATTGATCAGCCTCTGAATTTAATTTTCTTGGGATTACCTGTAGATTGAGAGCATCAAAACTCTCAAACATGCCCCAAACTCTATGTCTGTAAGCTCTTAGAAGCTAGTTTTTTGTAGCACATTTCCTTCTAACCTAGTTGACCACCAACTTAGTATCACCAAAGATCTCCAAATGTTTGATTTTATCCTTTTCTACTATAAGCAAACCATGAACCAATGCCTCATACTCTACTACATTATTGGTACAAGAAAAGTGTAACCTATGAGCAAAATACATATTCCTACCAGTTGGAGAGACTAATAAAACCCCTACACTAGCTCCATTTCTACTCTTTGCACCATCAAAAAACATCTTCCATGGGCCATTGGAGTCATCATCTAGCTTGAGTATAGAAGGAGTTCAAGAATCCCCTTCATGAATCATGTAGTTTCCCAAGTCAGTCACCTCAATGGTATCATAAGGGTCAAAATCTTCATGATCCCTTGCCCACTCATCAAGAAATAGATCAAGGATAGGAAGAGGTGAAGGTTCTACCTCAATAGACTCTAGTTCATGCATTTCCTCACCCTGAAACATAACATGTGGGTTCACCAAGTTGTGGTCATAGTTTTCCACATGATAATTTGAAATTGGTTCAGCCTTGATGGTGATCCCTGTGCCATAGCTGGTCCTCAAAAGCATATGAGACTAGTCAGAAGAAAGGTAGCCACCTACCTTGGCTGTGAAGTCCCTTGATAGGTAGATGTCAAAGAAAGGAGGAAGATCAATGACTGAAATGCCCTGTTTGAAAGTCAGGTTTGGACATGCACGTAGAGTCAAGTCTAGTCCCTTGATCACTCCTATAGTGTTCATAGGGGTGCCATCTAACTATAATACTCCTAGATGCCTAATGCATCTGCTATCTTCTTGGGCATGACTGAAACACTAGCTCCACTGTTAATCATGCAGTTGTGCACTCAAAACTTGCCAATGATAAAAAACAAGTAGAAAGGGGATGGTTTTTTTTACTGTACTTACTTGTCCTTCACTCAGTTGCACAAGACTGACAGGAGCCTTTTATTTTTGTTTAGTTGATGGATCTATTGCTGCTAATTCAGCTGATGGGAAGTCTCTTAAGGTTTCTTGTAACAAATCCCTTTAGGAAGGGATGGACATTACTTCCCACATGGAGACATTGATATTTGTTTTCTCCATTTGTTCCACAATATTTAGTGGAATAGTGGATGCCTTATACATTGATGGAATCCATGTTCCCTTCCCTGATGGGTCTACAACTTCTTCAAGCACCTTTGAGCCTGATGGAATTTCTTTTGTAGCAGTAGATTTGCTTCTCTAAATTGGAATTGTGGCATTGGCCACTTTTGCCTTTGGGCAGGCTCTTTTTGTAACACAGTAGGCATGGGGCTAGCCTCCAACTACCTCTTTTTTGATCTGGTATTGTCTACAATGGGCATAGCAACATTGTCCATAGCATTATTGACAACACAAAAATCTTCTACAGTCCATAGAATCATACTGGCATCATAAGTAGTGTCATTTGGTACTTCAGGGTTGTTATTGGTTGCCTTTCATAATGATGCCTACTGAGTGTGAAAGTTATGCACCATTAAAGCTCTCTCTTATGATCCAAGAGTGCAAGTGGACTAGTTATGAGGTTGGTTGCAGGGGTAGCACCAATCTGCCTCTTGGAAAAGATTATTTTGAGTAGGGACTAAAGCCCTAACTTGATTCATAGCTGGTATCTATTGGATAGGCTAAATTGTTTGTAAAGATTGTGCATTGTTAGGATTTTGGTATCTATTTTGTTGGTAACCCTGGTTCCAATTTTGATTCCTATTAGAATTATACCCTTGGTTCCAATTCTAGCTAGATGACTGCCCCTGATTATAATTTTGGTGAGGCTTGGGAGTAGTTTGAATAGCTATACTATTCACCTTGTTGGTCAAATTGGCCATTACGTTCTTAAGGTCACTCTCTTCCTGAGAAAGAGAGGATGTTGAAGCTTTAGGCTCTAGGATGGGAGAAATAATGGGCCAATGGGATGATGAAGGCAACTCTAGAAAAAGTGGAACATGAGGTTTGGGAGCAATTTTCCTAGCCTATATTAGGCAGTTTTTAGCTTTCAGAACTGTCTCATAGCCATCTGGCAGAGTTTCAAAACCCATAGATTATATCATCATTGTAATGTCAGAATTAAATTCTCTTAAAAAATACAAGAAAGCACCTTGTGAAGATGGCATGAGGGTAGATGGAATTCTCTCCCATGTCCTCTAGAATCTAAAGTTGAAGTCTGCCAACATCTCACTTGGAGCTCTTTTGATAGTTGTTAGCTTCTCAAGCAATGAAACATTATCTCCCCTCTCTCCAAACTATTTGTAGAGGGCTTCTCCCAACTCATCCTAGGTATGTTTTGAAGCAGGGGTCAAGCTCCTAAACCATTGAAGAGATCTCCCTTTAAAAGATGAGACCATGAGCTAGACTGCAAAATCTTCATGTTGTATATGATGGACTGAGCATACATTGGATATGTCTTTGATATGCTCAGTAGGGGTTATAGAACCATCACCCATGAAGGGTGAAATAATTTTCAGGGCTGCAGTAGGTATGTCATTGTAAGTAGCCAAATCTAATGGACTTCCTCCATTAAGGTCACAAAGGGTAGATTCCTTGCACTCCTAGGGATATTCAAATTCAATCTAGGAATGTGCAAGCTTCTTCTATTATATTGAAACCTAACAGGAGGAGGTGTGGATTGAGCCCATGAATGAGGTAAGGTAAGGTTGATGTTCCTTCTTGCAAGAGACCTAGATAACCTAGACCTTCTTCTTGAAGCAGCAATAGATAATTCAACGAATTGAAAGTTACCTCTTGAAGATGCTCTAGTTTGCACATACATAAAAGATGGCTCTGATCAAGACCAGGAGCTTGTAGAGCCGACAGGTTCATAAAATTTTTGCCAATATGCAAAGTATTGAGAAGAACACCATATTCTCAACCTAATTCTTTGATTACTTATGCTTAGAGTCCCACTAGGAGTGCCAGAAATTGTTGTCACATAGATTTGCACCTAGTGTTGTAGGCTTTTAGGGCTTCAACAATCTAGTGAAACATTGAGATGACCTCTAGGTGTGGTACCCTATAGAGAGGCCAAATCTCCAGAGAGAGGTTGGTTCCTTTGTTGAATATGAGATTCAGCGAATAATCTAGTGAAACATTGAGATGACCTCTAGGTGTGGTACCCTATAGGGAGGCCAAGTCTCTAGAGAGAGGTTGGTTCCTTTGTTGAATATGAGATTCAGTGATCCTAAGACTAAACCTAATCTATCCACCTATTTAGGAAAAGAGGAAGAGGGAGTAAAATTGGAAGTAAAGGGAGGTGATACACCAGGTTTGAATAAAGAACATTCAGAGAGCTAAGATGCACAAATAAAGAAATACAACTAATAAACTTACATAGATCATGAAGATTTTAACAGAGGTAAAGAATGGATTGCCAAGAATTAAACATTCACAAACAATAGCCAATTCTAAGACTACACAGAGTTAAAAAGCATGAAAAAGTAAAACACCATATGTATTGATCAAGAGGCACATTTATGGTAGAGGAAAATTCTATTCCAAATACAGAGGCATCAAGAATATCCAACTATTTTCCAGCCCTTTTTACATCTTACATCATGCATATATAGCATTTGATTCCAAATGACCTAATTAGGTTACAATAAATTTCCCCATGGGCTCTGTCAGAAAATATCTCTACCTGAAAGATGTCTATCTGTAAGAATTAATCCAGAAAATATCTAGAGTTTATAGGAGGCTGAGAGATATTTTGTCCCTCTTCAAGGCAAGCAACTAATTCATCAACCTGTAAGCATAAATGCAACAAATATCTGAAAAAGGGCAGCTGAGAGGCATATGATCTGTATTGATGGCATACGAGACAAAACTTCCTGAGCAAATCTTTTACAACACTTAAATCCTTAAATCCCTCAAATCTATGTCTCCATGATTCTGAATCCTTTGAAATTTTGATCCTTACAATACCTCGATTGGCAGAGTCTGCATACTTCCCTAATCCGTAATCTTTCTCACCTTCAGGATGCCTAAGAGTCTCTTTTGAATAATGACCGTAGATAGATTTGTTTTTTTAAGAATCGATAACCATTGCTTTCCCTTTTGAATCTATGTTGAGGCCCAAAGATTCTGCCTATGTGGCAATTTTTGTGACTTCACGAGGAGTCTAGATGAGGCTCAGCGAAGGTAAGAATCTTAGCAAAAATGCCACAATGTTTGATGAAGTTCTCCATTGGCACTTAAGTTCTATCCTTCGCCTTGTGGATCATTCGTGCAAACTTGAGGAGCCTCTTGAAATTTCCTAAGGAGTGCCAACATGCCACATGTCCAAATGGCACAAGCTAGAGGGAAACTCTTCTTTATTTTGTTTAGAACTTGTACAGGGTAGACACGTGGCACAACTTGGAAGCTACCCACTGTAACCTTCGAAAAGGAGGAAGAACAAAGGAATAGGATACGTGTCATCATATCGTAGCCACGCATAGAATCTTTCTTACAGACAAGATTCTCCTGTGACACTGCTCTACCATTTGATCCTTAACGACCCCACCTCTTCACTTCATCCTTCGACACCTGGCACGATCTGCTTCATCCAACTGAGTTGTCGATCCTATGGCCATAGGCCATGACAAAATTTATAGCTATCCTCATTTCACAACCCCACAATGGGAACATGATGTCAACTTTGACGATCTGCAAGATTGCAATATCCTGCCATGTGGCACCTTCGGGCCCCCAGAAAGACTTAGGACTTAAAAACTTTATAAAGAACATGACTTTGACAAGCAATAATAGGTAAACATTAGGAGTTGAGGTTGGTCATTTCATGACATATAGGACTCAACGTTATAACTTAAATGACCGATAACCTAGGTTAGACAGTCAACGATGGATTATAACATAAAATAAGATATGATAGTAAAACTTAGGGTTTTAATGGAAATAAGGAAAACACTTAGAGGTTTTATGGATTTGGACTATTTAGCTAGGAAGCAAAATAGGACAACATGTATGTCAGGATTATCTTGAGGTTTGGTTGGATTAATTTCCATGAATTTCATATGTTGTGACCTAGTCAAAGGCATGTGATATTAGAAACTTGATATGACAAGGATGGACAATGGATGAAAGTATGTTTAGACTTTTTCTATAAATTTGAGACTCTAGGAAAATTTTGATGGATGTTTGCTTGGTCAAAAGATAAAAATCTAGATCAATTGTTGTGGGATTTTGGATTTTGATTATCTACCAAGAGATAGACTATTGAACTCAAGGTAAGACAAGATGAGGGTAGTGAATTTCACCAACTCAAAAGGAGTTACTCTCTTAAGCTATTTGGTTCACTAGTTTGATGGATGCTAACTTAGCTATGAATCTAAGAGATGCGACTTCTTAAATCAAAGACAAGATAATGGATATTGATCTATACTTTGGACTAATAACCAAAATGATGGAAAAGATGGTATGGTGTTTGGGATGTATTTCCTAAATGATTGTGATAAAATCCTATGGTATCAAGAAGATAGATGCTCTAATTTCTAAATAATGGCATGAGGATGGATGTGGATGACTATGTGAACTTGAAAATGGATGAGAGAATGTGATAAAAGGACTAATACCAAAATGGTTTATGGCTATTTTGTTTTCTTTGGAAGATGGTTTTGGATTTTCTTTGGCAAGAGAACAAACAAAGAAGACACAATGGCTACTTCACTCTTTGGAATTTGGTGCACAAGGTTGTAGCCTCTGCAGATAACAAATGGACATTATTGGTATTTCACAATAAAAAGTCACATCAATCACATGTGCACAATCCTATATCTATTCAAGGAGGAGTGTCATATCCCACTGACTCACCTAGGTGTGACTTCAACCCCCAATATTATATAATGGCAGTTTCCATCCCCTTGATACCATTTATTACTACTCGGATAGGTAGGGAATGCAAGGTCCTAGACCACTTTACACCCCTTAATTTGGAGACAAAGTCTTGCCCAAAGAATATTCAAGCAACAAAGGTAATAACATGATCTCTTCTCCTCCATGCGAATGCGATGCACCAAAGGATATGACAGCCAAAGGTCTAACATATGCTATACAAGCATCTAGTGGGTGTCCCAATATACATGAGGTACATGAGATGATCTATGAATGGGGTGTCCCAATCAATCCAAGCACCAACCAACATAAGTCTCGGTGGACTGAGGGTCTCAAGGTTGTTGCAAGGGGGAAGAGGGTCCTTCCTTTGAAGCAAGTCTTTTGATTCTCACAATGTTTATATACTACACCAAAACAAGTAGTTGAGGTCATCCCTAGAGGTAATGAAATCCCCTAACAGGCCTCCTAAAAGGAAAGATAGATACTAATTGCTTTTGATCTCCAGAGTCGCACTGTTGAAATATTGTTATTGATGTCAAAGGAATTTGTTGAAGTGTTGAAGAGTTGTCGGAAGGAATTTGTTGAAGTGCTAAAGAGCTGACAGAAGGATTTTTTGAAGTGCTAAAGAGTTGTCGGCAAACTATTCCTGATTCGAACAAAACAATTTCTAAGTTATTAGCAACATAGTTAGTCGACAAAATGTTCAAAATATGAACTAGTTTGCTAGTTTTGGAATTCTCTGATTCACTGACAAAGGAAAAAGGTAAGTGTTTTTTTATGACTTGGAAAGATAGAAAAATTTGAAGTCTTAGAAAATGTTTAGTTTGAAAGTTATGAAGTTTTCCGGTTAGCCGATTTGGTGATTCACTGACAAAGGCATGGAGAAAAGGTATTTGAAGACTTATGATAATGGAAAAATCTTTATTTTGTGAACTTGTTCATAAGTTTAGCTTTTTGCTGATTTGCTGACTAGCTGATAGAGGCTTGAGAAGGCAAGCTTGTAAAGATAAGTCACTTTGGTTTGAAGAATTGGAATACCGCTGATAAAGGAAAATCTTAAGTCTTTGGAAGTTCAAGAGTTCTAATATTCACTGATTCACTGACAACCATAAGAGTGGAGTGTTTAAGGATAAACAAAAAAGTGTATGAAGTACAAGTTTCTCATTGTCAGGAAAGTTGATGATTTATGAACTTGTTCACAAGTTAGCTTTTTCACCGATTCACCGATTAGGTGAAAAAAAGAAAAGAAAGGCTAGTTTGTGAAAGTGAATTCATATCAATAAAGCACCCAAGGAGATGGTTTGAAAAAGGGATATTTCATCGATGGAATGGATAAAGGGCAAAGTTCAAGGAAAAGATTTTTCGCCGTTAGAAGCAACAAAGACTAAGGTTCTCAAAAGATATGTTTCACCAATAGAAGAGATAAAAGCCAAGGTTTAGAAAAAGTAAAGTTTATCGATAAAAGAATTAGAATCCAAAGTTCAAAAAAGAGTGTTTTCACTGATAAAGGAAAGAAAGATTAGTTTGAGATCTCTATAAATCACCGATAAAGGGCTAAGAGACCAAAGTTCGGAAAAATGAGAAATCACTAATTAAGAAGACTAAAAGGAAAAGTTTGAAGAAATGAACTTTTGCTAATAGAGGCAAAAGGGGATAAAAGTAAAGTTTGAAAAATACAAAAATCACTGATAGAGGAGTTAAATGCCTAGGTTAGAGAAATGATAAATTCACCGATAGAAAAGGATGGTTAAATAATAAAATGTTTTAAACGGTTATATTTTTTGTGTGAAACCTGGATGCATAATTAGCGATTAAAGACTAACAGTGGATGCATGGTGATGACAGTGAAAGCAACACAAAAAAGTTGGATGTGTTGCATGCACAAAGATAAATGTAGAACTATGACTTAGGTTGGTTACAACGATGGAAGAGCAATAGTTAAATCAATTTAATGCATGTACAAAGCTACATGTAGAATTATCTTTTTAGACATGCAAGAAGCAGAAGTGTAGAAAAAATAGAGTTTTAAACATGCAGAAAGACTGAAGTGCAGACATGTAGATGCACAAGTGTATGCAGAGATAGTTGTATACTAAAAGCGATTGTACACAGAATTAGTATGTGATGCATAGATGGATTGATGCATGCATGAGATGAATTGTAGCCCAGAGAAAATTTGAGTAGTGTGAGTAGAATTCAATGCAAAGAGAGTCTGGGTATACAGAGTGTGAGAGGAAGATTGTGTATGAATTGGAAAGGTGCATTTGAGGTTGATGAAGAACCAAATGGCTACATACTTAAATATGTAAAGATTCAGTGAGGTTGGTGCTCAGATTAGGGGATTGTAGTCTCCTTAGAGTTGGTGCTCTTAAATCAGGGGTTTGATGACTCCTTAGAGTTAGTTCTCTTAAACATTGTAATCAATGGTTTCGTTTGTGAGGTTGCATTAGGACGGTAGATCCTAGCAGCATTTTCTCACCATGGTTTTTCCCATATTGGGTTTTCCATGTATATCAGGTGTTCATGTGTGCATGCTTTCTTATTGTTGATGTTATTGCATTAAAAGTTAATGTGATTTGCATTCTAGAGGATTGAAGTTTTAAGTTTTATTGATCTACTGATTCACCCCCCTCTCAATAGATTGCTTATGTTCTAACAATTGGTATCAAAGCAAGGTTCCTTGGAGAATCTTAACAGCTAAAGGTTGATCTTGGAGATTGAACACATGGCTGATCAAGAAGGATCTCACTCAAACAAAGCACCATTGTTTGATGGAATAGATTATGCATTCTAGAGTATATGGATGGAAACCTACCTAACTTCAATAGGGTTTGATGTTTATAAAATTTTTAGGAATGGTTATACTACTTCTGTAACTGATCCAACAAACTAAGCAGCTAAGATGGAATGTGAGAGTAATGCTAAGGCTAAGAATGCAATTCTATGTGGTTTAGCTAACTTTGAATTTGTGAAAGTAATGCAATGCAAGTCTACCAAAGAAATCTGGGATAAGCTTTAGAGCATCTATGAAGGAGATACAAAGGTGAAACAAGCCAAGATGTAGACCTTTAAAGGAAGATTTGAAAGCCTGAAAATGAGAGAGGAAGAAAATATTGTTGATTACCTGCTCAGAGTTGATGAAGTTGTGAATGCTATGAGAGGATTAGATGAAGAAGTAAAAGAGCTAGTGATTGTCCAAAAGGTACTTAGATCTTTACCTTCCAGGTATGATTCTAAAGTCTTTACTATAGAAGAAGTAAAAGATCTTAATAAGATAACAATTGATGAGCTGCATTGTATTTTTACTGCCTATGAAATGAGGATAGATGGTACTAAGATTTCAAAGAGAGAAGCTACATTTAAGGCATCAAAGAAGCCAAATAATGTAGATCCTAAATTTGAGAAACTTAGGAAGAAAAACTCCAAATTAAATCTGCAACTTCAGGAAGATATGGTGTCTAATAAGCTTTTAGAATCAGAAGAGTTGATTGTTGACCTGAGGACACAAGTGGAAGAAGCTAAGAGAATAGAAGAAGATACAAAATCTGAATTAAAAGCCAAATATGAAGAATGTCTGAAGTTGGAATCTGAAATTGTCTCTGAGAAAAGATTTAGAGAAGGCTAAGAATCAAATTAGCCTAAGTATGAAGTTTGAAAAGAGCAGTGGCATGCTTGATGAAATGATAAGTAGTCAAAGATTTCTAAAGAACATGGCTGGTTTAGGATTTGAAGAAGGTCAGCATTCAAAGTCCAGTGATCCTCCTAAAAAGACTAAAGAGAAGAAGCAAAAGAAGGAAGATGATGGCTTCACAAAAGTCAGAGATCTGAAGGAGAAAAGAATCAAAGGTCCCCCTCTTGCAAGATATATTGGCGTGATCAGATTTCCTCAATCCTTGTATGGCTATTGTTATTCGTGTAATCAATATGGTCATAGGGTTGTTAGTTGTAGAATTATTCCTAGGAGAAGAACTAATTTTATTAGCAAAAATTCTTTTGCACCTATAGGAGATTTTAGAGTAGTTTGTTACAAATGCAATAACTTTGGTCATATTGAAAAATTCTGTAGAACAAACTTTGTAAAAACTAACAAACATGAAAGAAAGGAGAATGTTCCTCCTAAGGAGGATAATGCATCAGACTCTCTTGTGAATAAGGAGAAGAAAACTAAGAAAGTCTAGAAGAAGAAGAAGGATGATTAGAAGAAAGAAGAATCTCTAATAGTACAAACATCATTTCATGCTAAGAGATAGAATCCATGGGGGATAGACAATGGTTGCTCCAGTCACATGACCAAAGATAAAAGTAAGTTTATATGTCTGCAAGAATGTAATGGAGGCTTAGTTAAGTTTGGTGATAACACATCTGCAAAGATCTGTGGTAAAGGAACATTGAGTATTGATGGAAAGGCCAAGACTCACAATGTCTATTATGTTGAAGGACTAAAGCACAATTTGCTTAGTGTAAGCCAGATGTGTGATAGTGGATATAATCTAACATTTAATGCAAAAGGCTGTGAGATCAAGAAAGAAAGCTCTAGTAAGTTGGTTGCTGATGCAAGCAGAATAGAAAATAATCTTTACAATCTCAAGGAGACTCAAGGAGAAGTTGTTTGATGGGACAGGTTGATGAAAGTTAGTTGTGGCACAGAAGATTGGGACATATCAATTTTGACAAAGTTGTGAAGGTAAGTTCAAAAAATGCAGTTATTCACATGTCTAAAATCATCAAGCTAGCCAATACAATATGTCAAGAATGTCAGCATGGGAAAAAGACAAGGTCTAGTTTCAAAACAAAAGAATACTCTACTTCAAGACTCTTGGAGTTAGTTCATACAGACCTAAGTGGTCCAACCAAGACACAAGGACTAAAAGGTGAGAGATATTTCATGTTATTAATTGATGATTTCTCAAGAATGACATGGGTAACCTTTCTTAAGGATAAGTTAGAAGCCTTTGACAAATTTAAGACTTTTAGATCTATGGTTGAGGAGAGTGGTCTGATAATCAAATACTTAAGATCAGACAAAGGTGGAGAATTCACCTCCAATGAGTTTGTGGAATATTGTGAAAGACATGACATAAAAAGACAATATTCTACACCTAGAACTCCACAGTAGAATGGCGTCATGGAAAGGAAAAACAAAATGGTAAAAGAGATGGAAAGAACTATGCTAAATGAGGCAAAGTTACCTGATGTTTACTAGACAAATGTAGTACACACAACCGCATATGTTTTAAATAGAGTACAATTAAGGATAAACACTGATAAGACTTCTTATGAATTATGGTATGGCAGATCTGCTTCTATCAAATATTTCAAGGTGTTTGGTAGTAGATGCTACATTAGAAGAGAGGAAGATGACCTTGGAAGCTTTGATTCAAGATGTGATGAAGACATATTTCTTAGATATTCTAGCAGATCCAAAGCATATAAGTTCTACAATTAGAGACTACATAAAATTGTAGAAAGTTCTAATGTCATGGTAAATGAGGACTAGCCGCATCTAACACAAAACAAGGACAACTACTCAAATGGATCAGCTATAACTGAAGAAGACTAAGATGATACTATTGAAGAAGAATCTGAAGAGACAATTGTTAAGGCACCTTCTCGGTATGTGTAAAAAGATCATCCTGAACAATAAATAATAGGAGACAAGAATGAAGGTGTTCAAACTAGAAAGCTGGCAAAGTCAAATGAACAGGTAAATTTCTCATTACTATCTAAGATTGAAACTAGAAAATTTACTGATGCAACTAGTGAGGATGAAGGATGGATCAGTGCTATGGAAGATGAGCTCAATCAGATTGAGAAAAATCAGACTTGGGAATTAGTTCCAAGACCTGTAGATAAGAACATGATAGGCACAAAATGGGTGTTTAAAAACAAGCTGGATGAGGATGGAGAAGCCATGAGAAACAAAGCACAATTAGTTTGTAAAGGATACACACAAGTTGAAGGCATAGATTTTGAAGAAACATTTGTACCTGTAACAAGATTGGAAGCCATTAGGATGTTTTTGGCATTCTCTATTTATAAGAACTTCAAAGTTTACCAATTAGATGTTAAATCTGCATTCTTGAATGGGAAGATTAATGAAGAAGTTTATATTGAGCAACCTGAAGGATTTCAACTGTCAGAGAAAGAAGATTATGTTTGCAAACTAAAAAAAGGCTTTGTATGATTTGAAACAGGCCCCTAGGACTTGGTATTCTAAGTTGGATAATTATCTCCAGCAACAAGGATTCAAAAAAGGATGTGCAGATAGTAACTTATACTTCAAATCAAAAGGTGAGCACATGTTGATTATTGTTGTGTATGTTGATGACTTCATTTTTAATGATAGTGATGACAAGATGAGTAAGGAATTTGCTGATCTAATGCAGAAAGAGTTTGAAATGTCCATGCTTGGAGAACTTTCTTTCTTTCTTGGTTTACAAATATCAAAATTAGATCAAGGTATATTTATATCTCAAACCAAGTATACAAAGGAAATGCTCAAGAAGTTCAAGATGGAAGACTATAAGCCTGTGAGTATGCCCATGATGATAGGATACAAGTTGACCAAGAATGATGAATCACCTGTTATGGATCAGACCATGCATAGATCTGTGATAGGTAGCTTACTGTACCTAACTACATCTAGACCAGATATCATGCAAGCAGTATGCATGGTGGCTAGATTTCAATCTGCTCCTAAGGAATCTCATGTTCAAGTTGTGAAGAGAATTTTTAGATACCTGAAAGGTATTGTGGATTATGGGTTATGGTACCCTCCAAATAATGATTTTACTTTGATAGTATATACAGATGCTGATTGGGAAAGAAGTACAGATGACAAGAGAAGCACCTATGGTGGAGATTTCTTCCTTGGTGACCGGTTGGTATCATGGCTCAACAAGAAGCAAGATTCAATCACATTTTCCACTGCTGAGGCAGAATATGTTGTTGTTGTTTCATGTTGTACACAAGTCTTATGGATGAAGCAAACACCCAAGGATATAAAAATAGATTTTGATGATCCTATTTCCATTCTTTGTGATAATAATACAAATGTAATCAATATCTCAAAGAATCCTATGATGCACTCAAGAACAAAGCACATCTCCATTAAATATCATTTTTTGAGGGAAAAGGTTGCAGATCAAGAAGTAAAGTAGGAGTATGTCCCCACACAAGATTAGATTGCAAACATTTTCACAAAGTGACTTCCCAAGGATACTTTTGAATATCTCAGGTGGAAGCTAGGAGTTATTGCTCATTCTTCTCACAAGTAGAAGTGCAGTTGTAATAACTATCCAGGGAGAGAAACTCAAGGCATATCTTTCATCCCTGTTTTGGACAATGACTACCTCTTAGGGGGAGCAGGTAGATAAATGGTAGTTTTTTTTGTTAGTAAGGAGGTTGTTGACCTCCCTTTTTCCATTGATGTCAAAAAGGGAGAATTAGAGTAAGGGGGAGCAAAGCTAGAAGAAATAGAGCAACACTAAGAATAGATTATGCATAAGTGTTGCCATCAATGATAAAGGGGGGGTTGTTGAAATATTTTCATTGATGTCAAAGGAATTTGTTGAAGTGTTGAAGAGTTTTCGAAAGGAATTTGTTGAAGTGCTAAAGAGTTATTGGCAAACTGTTTCTAATTCGAATGAAACAATTTCTAAGTTATCGGCAACATAGTTAGTTAGCAAAATGTTCAAAATACAAACTGGTTTGCTAGTTTCAGAATTCTCTGATTTTCCAACAGAGGAAAAATGTAAGTGTTTTTCGATGATTTGGAAAGATGGAAAAAGTTGAAGCCTTAGAAAATATTTAGTTTGAAAGTTATGAAGTTCGTCGGTTCGCCGATTTGGCAATTCATCAAAAAAGGTGTGGAGAAAAGGTATTTGAAGACTTACGATAGCAAAAAAATCTTTATTTTGTGAACTTGTTTCCAAGTTTGACTTTTTTATGATTTATTGACTAGCCGATAGAGGCTTGAGAAGGAAAGCTTGTAAAGATAAGTCACTTTGGTTCGAAGAATTGGAATACTCCGATAAAGGAGAAGCTTTTAAATTTTTGGAAGTTCGAGAGCTCTAATATTGATTGATTCACCAACAACCATAAGAGTGGAGTGTTTAAGGATAAACAAAAAGTGTTTGAAGTGCAAGTTTCTCATTTTTAGGAAACTTGATGATTTGCAAACTTGTTTGCAAGTTATCTTTTTCACCGATTTGCCGACTAGGCAACAAAAGGCAAAGAAATGCTAGTTTGTGAAAGTGAATTATTGCCAATAAAGTGCTCAAGGAGATGGTTCAAAAAAGAGAGATTTCATTGATAGAATGGATAAAGGGCAAAGTTTGAGGAAAAGACTTTTCACCGATAGAAGCAACAAAGACTAAGGGTCACAAAAGATATGTTTCACTAATAAAGGAGACAAAAGATGAGGCTCGGAAAAAGTAAAGTTTGTCGATAAAAAAGTTAGAAGCCAAAGTTTGAAAAAGAGTGTTTTCACTGATAAAGGAAAGAAAGATTAGTTTGAGATCTCCAAAAATCACTGATAAAGGGCTAAGAGACCAAAGTTTGGAAAAATGAGAAATCATCAATTAAGAAGACAAAAAGGCAAAGTTTGAAGAAATGAACTTTTGCTGATAGAGGTAAAAAGGCATAAAAGTAAAGTTTGAAAAAGATGAAAATCACCGATAGAGGAGTTAAAATCCTAAGTTAGTAAAATGATAAATTCACCAATAGAAAAGGATGGTTAAATAATAAAATATCTTAAACAACTATAATTTTGGTGTGAAACCTGGATGCATAATCACTAGTATAGAAACAACAATATATGATTAAAAAACTATTAAAAACTGCATATAAATGACCAAACATGATCACGTGACCATTAGTAGTTTATTGCCAGTCATTTATAACGTGACCAAATTGATGACTAAACTATTTTGTCATTTATTGGTTGTTTTGATTGATCAATTTGGTAGTATATTTAGTCATTGATTGTTGTAATCTAGCATTTATTTAGTCATTTTTTATTCACTAATATATTTAGTCATTAATTTAGTCATTGATTGTTGTTAACTAGTCACTTATTTAGTCATTTTTATTCACTAATTTCTGTTCATTGGTAGTGTATTTAGTCATTAATTTTAATCATCATTTTAATCAATTTGGTAGTATATTTAGTCATTTTTATTTATTGTTCACTGATTCCTATCAATTGGTAGTATATTTAGTCAAATTAATTATTAATTGATGTTAATTAGTAGTATATTTAGTCATTTTAATTGATTGATATTTCAGGATTTAAACATAAAACATAGAAATACACATCAATCATCAATTGCACACAATAAGCCAGCCATTGAGAAGATAAAATCACTAAACTTTATTAAAAGAAAGGTGTTCTTATAGCTTATAAAAGTTGAAATATCTATATTGGTTGAAAAATGCTTAGAAATAGAGTATTACAATGTTTATTTTCAGTCACAAGACTAAAAATCTGAGTTACAATGCACATAAATGACAAGAAAGAAACTTCTCCAAAAAACTTTTGCAATGATGGAAACACATGCTTGGAGCCCTTCAATGCAAGCACATGCCCCTTTCATCTCTTAAAACTTCTTTAGCATGGGAAATCTGTTGGAAACAAGGCAGATAACTGAGAGTGGGGGTGAATCAGTTATCTCAAAATTTCTTTAACTTTATTTTCTTTTGTTATCTTAATATTTAGTGTTGTATCAATATATGAAAGCATATGTAATCATAAGAACAAAAATAAAATCAACACACATAACACAAGGATTTTTACATGGAAACTTTGTTAACGGAAAAACCATGGGGTGACTAACCCAAGATTGTATTCTTTGTTAAAAGAATAAAGGAGTACAAAATGGTACTTGCCAATTAGGGCTCACTACCCAAGCACATTGCTCACAAGAGGCACACTGCCTACAAGAGACTCACTATCTACAGAACTTACAGAAGATAATCAAGTGTTTGAACTCATGAGAAGCATCTACAAATGCAAGAGTTCGATTCCGATTAGGCACTATATACTGATCTGATGCACTTCATTCTTCCTCTGTTCAATGTTGTTGTTCAGTCACATATCGGACTTGAATTGTTGTTCTCATACTTATCCTTGCTTTTCTTCATACCTTTTTACTTTCCACCTTCACCACACACACTTACATGCTGGAATCTATCTAGTATATATATCTACATCAAGGATTCTCATCAACTTTCTAGTTGGCAACAAGAACACTCAAGACATTTGCAAGTTACTGATCTGTCGGCTGAATCCATGCTTGATTTGTGATGCGTATCAAAAACATAGGCATAGAAGTCATTAATCATGTCATCCAACAATGTATAATCCCATTTTTTTTATCAACACCTTTTACTCATCCGGATTGAAGTCTGATACTCTGTCAGTCAGTTCTTCCTCTGTTTTCTTTGCCTGATTGGAACCCAACACTCAGATGCTCATATCTTTTTCTTGATTTATCACGGAGGCTAAATCTCTGGAGTACAATAGTCATGATACCCCTCTTGACTTGTCCAAGTCTGTAACTTATTGAATTACACCATCTAAGAGATCCAGACCTGATTGTCAGACCTTGTTACATAAGTTGTTCTTGTTCACTGGACCAAAACATTTTTCAATCTGACTTCCGGTGAAGGCATATTATGTACTGCAGATGTGTGGGATAGACTTTGTTGCCATCAATGACAACACTTATGAAGCCACGTGCAGTGTCTCTTGCCAACAATCTCCCCCTTTGGCATTGATGGCAACACTTAGTGAAAAAATGGCTAAGTGTCGCAGTAACTCCCCCTTGGCTGATGCTTTGTCTTTTGTATTGTTTTACCAGAGCTCCCCCTTAGCTAGATTCCACATTTTTCACTACTCTTCACTCCCCCTTTGACATCAATGGAAAAGGGTGGAATCTGCATACCAAAATTTTGCAAAAATTATTCTATACATGGCTGCATAAGTATATATAAATCATATGTTATACTTACATATACTTAAGTATATTTGCAAAAGTAGTCTTCAGCTATACAAACTCTATGGCCCAGATCTACTTCATCCTATCCAAAATGGAGATGTGACCACTCAATAGGAATGCATAGGCTTCTGCCCTTCTTAAATCTGTTGGATCACTGGTCTGGGCTGTGGTCTGAGCATCTGTTAGGGCCTCATGCATTGCCTCTAGCTTAGGGATAATTATCCCTTTGAGTTCACCCATTCTATTCATTATGTTCTTCTTTTCTTTGTCCAACCTCTTTATTTTGTTTATGATAACAATAGCTTGGCATTCTTGATTCATTAGAGAGGAGGAAAGAGGGTCAAAATTTTGAACTAGGCTTGACAATTTTTCTTCTTGTTCTTTTACTTTCTCCTCAATATCTTTTGTCACTTTAGGCCAAGTCAGACAAAATTTGAATAGGTCTCCACCATCTTTGAGAGAATTTTCAAGGCTCTTTATTCCAATATCTAGAGTCCACCTATCATTAGCAATAAGTCCTTGCACCTCAGTGAATCTTTTTCCCAGAAACTCCTTCCAAACCTTTGCTTCTGTTGATTTCTCTAGAGATTCAAAATGAGTGTTAACATAATTTACCAAAGTTTTCAAGTTACTAGATGGTGAGGCCAAAGGATCCTTTTGATAGGATGGCATGATCTTCTCCAGTATCCCAGATGCAATCTCCAATAGTTCATAGTACTCCGTGTGAGATTTCAAGAGTTTTTCTTTTGCTTTGGCTTGAGCAAAAGATGTTATTTTCATTGTCTGAACTAGAGAGAGAGTCAAAATTCAGTGGTCCTTGAAATAGCTCAGGTTCATCCAGCTCCATCATTTTTCTATTTAAGAAGTTATTCACTGTCTCTATAGTGTCTCTTGCTGGAGATTGAGACTTCTTTGAAATATCAGAAGAGTCATCATTAGTCTTTTCTGCTTGTTCTTCTTCTTTTCCCTGAATCTCTTCTTCTTGAATCTTTTTCTCCTCTCTTCTACCTTCTCCTCTAGCTTCAGAGTTTGGAATGTTTGTCATAGCTGCAATGGGATCCGGAGGAGAGATGTCACATGTGTTTACTACTTCATGAACTTCCTCTTCCGGAATAGAGGAATCTAAGTCCTCAGACTTCTCTTCATCTATTTTCTTTGATCCTTCTACATCCTTGTCAGAAAATTCTTCATTGATTACATTTAATCCTTCAACATCCATGGGAGAAGGTTCTTCATTTGTTTCCTCTATAATAGGAGGATTGAATCTTTTCAAAGCATTCTGGAGGATATCTTTTGTTTCATTTGCTACCTGGTCAGTTTCTCCAAGCATAAGTTTATTCATTCTCGCCTTACTTCTAAATTCATCCTTACAATCCTTGAAAATCATGTCCATTTGTTTTGGAGTGATAGAAGGGTAAAGTTAAATCATTATTTTCTCCTAGATCTCTAGGTCTTTTGCCATTACATTCTCTTTCTCAGCTCAAGTACCTTTTCTAGGCTCTTAGGAATTAATGATATAATTTCAATGAAGGCTTTATTGTAAATGTTTAAGTACCTAACAGTAGCCTCTTCTAGAATTCTCTTGTCAGCATCATTGTATGCATCATAGAACTTAGTCACCAGCTACAGGTTCCCATCCACAGTAACTGCCTTGATGATGTCATCAATGGAAAGAGTGGGCTTTTTAACAAAATTGCTTTGCCTTCTCTTCCTCATTTCTACTAGCAGAGAACTTTGTGGATGTTTCCTTATTCTTCATTTTCTTGATTTCTTCATCTGATTCTGTTTCTTCATCATCCTTATGGCTTGTATATGTTCTTGAGGCTTTGGTCTTCATTCTCTTTTCACTTTTTTTGAATGTCTTAACTTCTAGTTTGGTAGCCTTTGAGATTTTAGGAGTGACAGGTGCAGAGCTCTTGGAAGATTTAGTCTAGGAGGAGGCTTGTACTAGAACGTTTTCTTTCTTTGCTTCTTGTTTCTCTTTCTCAACCTTCTCCATTTTCTCTCTATTTCCATCTACAACCTCCTTTGATAGGCCAAATCTTTTGGCAATTTATTCAACTTCCCTTCTTACTTTCCTCTTCATCTCTGGTTGTCTTAGCTCAACATGTATTTGTACACTTAGCTCTTGAAAGGTACCAAAACTTTCTGCTTTAGTGTCCTTAGGCTGGTTCAGCAGGTGTTAAATATGTAGCTCCAGGATTTTTTCATTGACCTCATATCCCATAGGAATTATCCACACAGTTCTTGGCTTAATTGCTTCCATTAGGCATTGATCAGTGTCAACCATAAAGCAAATTGTGTCCTTGTATTTCTCAACTATGGACTGTGGAATTCTCTCTTTGGCTTGCATCATGCTTTGGAAGTTCTTAAAGTACCCCTAGAGGGTTGTGTTTTGGGCTTGAGCATCACCAAGTCCATACATGTAATCTCTAATCTGAATTGCAACTAGTTTATCATTTTTCCAGACCCAACCAATTGATCCAGGTAGTTCATTCATATAATAGAAGAACAAACATAGTATTAGACTACCATATTTAAAGGAATTTTTCTTATCCTTTTTGATCTTCTGCAAGTTCTCCAACAACTGATTTAGAAGAAGCTCACACAGATCATAATCTGCATCTTCCCTCAACATTTGATATGCTGCATAGATTGTTGTGCCAGACACAGAATTCTCCCTGTTCAAATGATAGATTTTGTAGCCGATTATCATTGAGGCAAACATGACATCTAGATTGTGATGTCATCTATGGTCATTGCTCTTTTGTCAAACTTGGATCTGGTGGCTTCAGTTACTATTTGGTTCTTCACAGATTTAAGTGCAGGTAACCCATTGGATGAATGCAGTCCGGTTACTACCCTGATGGCATCTTTAGTTATCTTGAAGGGCCTCATTAGCCACATAAAATTATCATGAAACCTGCTTAGAACATACCGGACCCAATCATCTTTTGCAAAACATGGAAAATGTATGCAATGTCCGAAGTGTTTGTCCCAGAGGGCCTTGAATTCAGGTTTGAGTTCAAAATTCTCATCTATTAGCTGTTTGTGATAAATGTCCATCAATTTTGAGTCTCCAAATTCTTCAATGTTGGCATGGATATAAACCCTAACATCTTCTACATGCAACACTCCGTGCGGAATGCTAGAAAATGCTCCTAAGGGATCAACTTCTAGAGATTTGTAAGGGTGTTTCTTGAATTTAGGTCTAGACCTATCAGAAATCTTGACAACCATTAGAGTAGCCATTTTGCAAGAGATTCAAAGAGAGATTTTTAGAATGGAAGTACCTTTTCATGCTTTAGGGTTTGAAGTAGGAGCCAAAATGAATCATTGGTTGAATTCAATTTTCTGTTGATCCTGAATGAATTGCAGAATCTTCTTTACATATCTCTTCTTTTCTTCTTCATGAGTGCAAGTGTGTAAATAATGAGTGAAAGAACCCTTTTATCCTTACGTAAACCTTAATTTCCTTTTGTAATAAATGCACAACTTAAGTTATCTGGTTGCCCTGCTTTGAGAGAGATCTTCTTGAATCACTGTGTTGAACTTAGAATCATTGTTAGTGAGGATTGACAATATATCTTCTTTTCTTCAATCATGTCATGGGTCCGCAGATCAAAGTATTTCAATTCTAAATCATACCAAATCTGTCTGTGAAATTCTACTTTACTGGATAGCTGTCGGAACCGAATTAACTTGCATGGTTATAAATCTTGCAAAACTCCATGCAAATCTTTCACATTTTGACTGAAGGTTATTTGGAGGTTTTTCTGAGAACCCTTTAATCCGCAACGTCAGATGTTTACTCAATGTGCTGAATTTAGGTACTAGCTAACTAGCTGGGGAAAATTATTTTTCTCTGTGACTCCCCCGGAGCCAGAGCTCACCTTTTTAGTTTTTGGAAGGAATATCAGCATTAGATTCTGGTATAGATCCATCCCCAATATTTTCTATACTCTTCTTTACCCAAATCTTTCTCATCTCCTTTTGAACTTCATCCACATTCACTTTACTTTTTCCCTTATCTTGTTTCTGATCATGTTCCACAGGACCTTTTCTATCCTAATTTATGCTTTTGCAGAATTTGGCAATATGACCGGATCTATTGCAATTGTAACATACAACATTTCTTTGTTTATTTGATTGATATCCTCTTGATCTGCATTAATTAGCCATATGTCCCATTCTATTGTATGCAAAGCATCTACCATTGAATGAATTATTTATTTACATATTTCTGCATTCATGAGATTTGTGACCATACCTTTTGCAATTAAAACATTGTCTGGAGAAGGATGGATTATTTTGATTCATTCTCCTCTTGCATTGAGTTGCTCTATGACCAAAATTGTTGCAATTGAAGCAGTAACCATTAAAAGATGGATATCTTTGGGCATTTGGTTGCCTTACCAGAGGTCTTCTAGGCCTATTTCTTTGATTTCCTAATCCAAAGTTCTTCTGACTAGATCCAGAGCTTTCATCTTTCTCATATCCCAAGCCACGCTTATCATCTACCCTCTTTTGGCTTTCAAGAAGAACTTCAAGTTGGGCTGAGCTTATCTTGAATTTCTCTTTGTATTAATTTGTTGTTTGAAGGTCTTGTTTACGAGTGTCTATCTGATTCTCAAGTTGTTCTTCATTGTCTCTATCTTCTTCAAGATCAGATTCAAGATGTCTAATTATTCTGTCCATTTTGTGGCAGTCCTCTATTTTCTCCTTGAGGGATTGTTTTAGATTATCTTCAATCTTTCTTTTTTCTTCAATTTCTTGGGTGAATCTTATAACCCCTGATTCCATTTCATGCCTTACCATAATGACTTCTTTTGATAGCTTCTCACATAGCTTATTTTTCTCATTCAGATCTTCATTAGTATCATTGACATCACTCTAATTGGCTAATTTTTGAAGTAGTTCCTTTCTCTTTTTTCACAAAGATACTAAGTTTTTATTTGGTCCTCCATGTGCAAGGGGTTGAGTGGGCACGGCTCCCACAAAAGGGACATCTTTATTTCAGAGTATGAGTACCCATGTTTATTCAAAGATATGAGTATCCCAAATCTATATTCATGTTGGCTTTGTTTTGGAGGGATAAGGATATTTTGATAGTACATTGTGGTGTTTGGAGGTTTTGATGTGAGATTGGCTTTTGAGTTAATATGATACTTATGTATTCCCCTAACAGGTAGAGCCCCTACTCCCCCTATGTGGAATTCCTTTTCAGAAATCTAATGTGTATGTGGAATTCCTTTTCAGAAATCTAATGTGTTAGAAATGTTTTTTTGGTGTTTTTGTAACTGTATGAAGTATGAAACTAGAGTGTGCATAGGTTTCATGCTTGTGTAAAGTGTTCTTGTTGAGTGTAATGTAAAAAGGTCCCAAGTGGCTAAATGTTTCCCTATGATCGGGGGTGGGTTGTATCCCAACCCTATGGATGGGTGGAGAACCCATTGGTATATTGTTGTTTTTCCTCTCTTGTTCATTTTCAGGCTCTTGAATGGAGGTTGAAGATGTTTTTGAAGTTGTGCAAGTCTTTTGGATAGAACAATAATGTTGTTTCGTGTTAAAAAAAACATCTTTGTTTCATAATGTATTTATGCACCAAGAAAGTTTGTATTTATTGGGAACGATGTTTATGATTGTATTGTTATTGTTTGAAAGAAAGGTATGTGTTAGAAAGAAATAAAATCTTGTGCTCATTAAAGATGATTGAATGTACATTAACTGATATCCTTTATCTGAGAATTACAATATCATGTTGTTATTTATTGTGAAATTAAGTATTTCAATACACTCAACTTAATCTTAGATATCTATTCTAAGTTTTGTACTCACTTCTGCAACTTATTGAACAATGATACAGAATTTTAAATAAACAACGTAGTTATGTATTGATACTATCTTGGGTGTTTCCTCCGGGCATTGTGTTGAACATTTAGTTGTTTTATGCAGAAGGAATCAAGCGAGTTTATGTAGTTAGTTTCAAGTGATTGATCTAATCACATTGCTAAGTTGGGCGCACAAGTCAAATGATTTCCAAGTTGTTAATCAATTTTGGATTCCAAAAAAATCTATTCACAATGTTCTCTTCAGCATAGACACATTAAGCTATATGATTTTAAATCTAACTGCACTTCACAACCTCTGCTAGCCTTCTCTCCGCCCACAGCCTACTCTAAATAGGAATATTTCAAAATAAATGTGGACAAATGGAATGCAATATAGGAACGAAATGGGCTTGTTGAAAAGTCTTTAGAAACTACTCAAGAAAATGCGCTTGGTAGGTATACAATCAAACTCCATAACCTTTATAAGCATCGTCATGAACTATGTCAAAATGGGAGTGCTGGAACAAGGTCTGAATATCCATCTAAGCGTGATTGAAAGTGTACTTTTGTTAGTTGTTGTAGTTTCAGCCACCCCGGGAGACATATATGCACAATGCATAAGCGAAACAAAGTACGAGAACCATTTATTTACAGTATTAAAACACCATTTCCATATGCTACTCACATCTATCTCATAGTATTATGAAGAGGGTTAGATTGAAAGAGGCACCACACATGAGATACATTCAAAGTATTGCAGACCTGCATTCCTTCTCAAGGCGTGTAAATAGTTTTCAACGCTGAATATTGTATAAAATGGATTCTTTGTAAATGCTCTGGTGGACGTAGCTGCACAATGTGGAGTCATAGAAAATGGCATTTGCAATTGTTAAACATAACACCCTCAAGAAACATGGTATCCAGGCATCCGTACGATCTACATGTCAAAATGGAAGTCTTGGAATCAGGGTATGGTTTTCATCAAAGCACGATGATTGCAAAAATAAAGTCAGACACCACAACCTTTATTAGCTTCCTCCCTACCTATCCCAAAATGGGAGCTTTTGGAGCAGGGTTATGGACGCCCATTACAAAAATGATAGAGGAATTTTGTCAGATGTCATTGTAACTACCTGAGAAACCAGGCAAGGCACAAGAAAAATTGGCAAACTGCCTCAAAGAAACATTCTTTGCAGGAAAAGAATCAATTTAGATTTTACGTATATAGTAGTTCTAATTAAGAAACTTTTAGTCTAATACTTAGGAAATATAATTAATTTTTTTTTACAATGATAGTATGAGCAATAACAACTCTATTTAAATTTAATAAAAAGACATAATAAAAAAATTCTTTAATTTAGAAAAGTGTTACTTTAGTTAATTTAGAAATTATATGTATTTTATTTTAGAATGTATCTAAATCTAATTTTGTGGTTACAACATTTTATTATAATACATTTATTTTATCTTTTACATGTAACATTTAAATTTTACCTTTTAGAAAATTTGGGTAAATTTACTTATTTCTATTTCATGTAGAAAGGTAGAATAAATATTACATATGTTTCTTCTTAATAATTTAAATTTATTTTATTTAAGTTTTAGCTATTATTTAGAGTTTTGAAAAAATAAACCATTTTCCAATAGATTTTATCAAGTAAACTCTTACAATAAATTAGTTAAATTTTTTTGTTGTGTTGAAAGTATTCTCAAAATAAAACATGTAGATACGATGATATGCTAGTAAAAAAAATGAATTTGGCTTTGGTGGTTTTGTTTTTATCTAATAATGTTATAAGTTGAATTGTAGTTAAGTATGCAATGTTGAAGTGAACTAAACCATATAGTTGTTATCATATGTAATGTTTGTAAGAGCATGTATTGACAATTTTTTTAGAATCATTTATTTATTTAATCAACTTTCATGTACAAGTTAAAATGTAAAAAAATTAGGGTTCAAAGAAATGTTAAATTAATGTTCTGGTCATAAGCTAAACTAGACTTATTATATTGACAAGATAATTGCATGATTCTTTTATCATTGTTAATTGGCAAACTCTTCCTTCTAGGTTGATAGAAAATTGGTTAACGAGGGATTAAATTATCTCTCCCTACCACGAACCTAAACAATTTTGTATAGTCAAATGCCTAGTATACGTGCTATTGTATCAGATTCTACAAGTATTCATATCCTTGTGTGTCAAGTACTAGCATGTTCCTTTTATACATCTCAATTTGAAAACACTTAGAGAAAAATGTAAACTAGGTTAGTTTAAGTGATGAGATGACATCGTAAACTTGATGTCATTGATTTGGAAACTTGAATTTACCTTAGTAGTATTAACAAGTTAAAAAGTTTTGGTAGTTGTGTTTGGTTTAGGTTGAGTAAAATTTAGGGCATGACATTTCTTTTCCTTGCATATAGCTTATGTTGATGAATCTTGTGCCTAATTGATAAATCATTAACTTGGTGGTTGAGTAGGGTTTGAATTCTATGAATGTAATATGGTGTTTTCATATTCCTATTCTTCTACTTCTTTTGCTTAGAATCTTGCATTTGTAATGTACATGATTGTGTGGAATACTAGTCATCCATTGCTTGTTTAATTTGATCTCATTGACATTGTTATGTGAAGTGAAAAGCTAGGTGTAGAGATTGTCCAATTATTTTGCATTTTCTTTTCTTTCTAAACCCTAACCCCTTTTTTCCTTTTTTCATAGAGTAGAAGTAGGTTCAGTATCTTGCACTCAAAAGAATATCTACCTATTAGAGGTTGCTATGCATCTAGTTTGATAGTACCAGCATAGACCCCTTAAACAAACAATCACATTGTCTACTCAATTGCTCTAGCACTATTGTGACCTAGCATAACAGGGACCTTGGGGTAACCTTAACATCATTAGGTTGTCCTTTAGGAGAAGTAGAGTGATATTTGTTCTAGTTAGAGTTGATGTGCCAAAAAATCCATCAATAGAACTGGTGCTAGAAGGAAGACCTGATCAATCTATATTTGCCTAGGTTTCCTCTGACCTCCAAAAGAAGATTAACTAGGTCTAGGTCAATTGGATAAACTAAACTTCAAGAGCTCCAATACCGTTGAAAGATCAGAAGTGACAGTGGTAAAAGGAGAAGGTTAAACACTAGGTCAGCTAGCCCTGTTAGATCTGAAGACCTAGGAACCCTCCTAGAAGAACCACCTCAATCACCAATGGTTGGCTTCTTTGGAGTAGACCATTTGCCCCTATAACTTGTAGGAGTGCTCCATGAGATGCCTAAAAACCCTGAAAAATTCTACCCTAAGTATATCTATGGAAAAAGTAGGACCGTAGAAGAACATATTTAGGATTTTAAATAAGATGTTAGTAGGGCCGGTATTCCGCATATGGATGTGGTCTTTGTTAGGAAAAGTGTCTCAACCTTGTAGCTATGATAGGTTACTATTCTTCCCAGTTTTGGTCTTTTCAAATACCCTTTATCTTGAAGAATTGTTTAGAACTTTCAGAGTTTCCAAAAGGGGTAAAAATGGTGGGACTTACTATTTTTAGTAACTCTACATTTTATCTAAAATTGATCTAAAATTTTTTTAGAAGGTGCATAACTACTAAGTAAACATCTTGGGTGAGTTTCAACTCAAGATCATACCTGGATTGTGAGATATTAAAGTTTCTATTTTTTGAAACTATCGAAAAAAGTTTTGAACTTAGTTTTGAGGCACTTAGAGGTCCCTAAAGGCCCTAAAAGTTTTCATAACTGATGAAGTGGGTTATAGCTTGATAGATCTCTTCACAAGCTTTCTGACACATCAAACAATTTGTCAATCGGACACCCGGATCAAAAGTTATGACATCTAAAAGTTGGACCTCCTATTTTTGGGAAATGTGAAAAATGTGTTGGACACATAAAAGAGCTATAAAGGAGAGAGTTACACATGTTGGTGTGTGATTTGGTACATCACAAGGCATATTTAATTGGAGATAATTTCGTGGTTTGTAATTACTATTGATGGTTTATTGTATTGTATCTCATTTATATCAGGAGCTTGAGATGGAGGTTGTGTGTAAGACTCTTATAGATGTTGAGTTACCTCTTGGATCTTTGGTTGGTTATACTCCTATGAAATCTTACTTTGCAAGTATATTGTATTCTTCTTGATTCCTGAATAATATATTAGGTGGCTTTGGAGTGTGGGGTTTTTTACTTGAAAGGGTTTTTCCCATGTATATCTTGTGTTGTGAGTTTTGTATTTACATTTGGATGTTGTTATTACCTTTCTGTTAATGTGCATCTTAATCTGTAACTGTAAAAGTTAAAATTTGCATAAATCTTTCATTAGTAGGTTAGTGTAGGAAGCATTTTCTGTATACTTTTCTTCCTTTCAGTTGGTATCAGATCCTGATCACCTTTGGTTCTAGTTGTTGGGTAGAGGGTTTTTTGAGTTGATCTTTTTAGTGGGAGTTTTGTGGAGGATTTTGAAATCTTTGTTGTAGGAAAGAGATGGCGAGCACATCTGGGAGGTTTGATATAGATAACTTCAATGGAGGTAACTTTGAGTTGTGGAAACTCAAGATGGAGGACTTATTGGTGGATAGAGACCTATGGCTTGCAATATCTAGAACCATACCATTGGGCATGAAATAAGAAGATTGGGATCTGATGGATCAGAATGCTAAGGGTCTGATAAGACTCTATTTGGCTAATTTAGTGCTCTTGAATATCCATGAAGAGAAGACTACAAAAGATCTTTGGAAGAAGCTTGGAGATGTTTATCAAGCTAAATCCCTGGTGAACAAGTTATTCTTATGAAATAAATTGTAATCTCTAAGGATGGAAGATGGAGGATTTGTCACTGATCACCTAAATACATTCAATATGCTTGTTGCCCAGTTGACCTATGTTGGTGTGAAGATGGAGGAGGATGATCAATGTATGACATTACTGTGTTCCTTACCAGATTCATGGAATCACCTTGTTATGGCCATTGGGAGTACCACTACCACCTTCAAGATGGATGAAGTGGTTTCTTCATTAATGTTCTCTAAAGAAATGCGGAGAAAGTCTTCTAAATCGACTAAGGAGGCTCTTGCAGTTCGTGGTAGATATAAAGAGAAGGGAAAGAAAAAAGATAATAAGAAGGAAGAAAAATGAAGATCTAAATCCCATGGGAGATCTAAGTCTCTTGGAAAGTCCAAGGCTCTGTGTTGGAACTGTGAAAAACCTAGTCATGACTTCCACAAGGAGTAAGAAAATTTAAAAGAAAAAGAAGAACTATGATTCAGATTCTGACAAGTCCTCTCAAGATGAAGGAGAAGAATTTGTTGCTACCTTGGCAATGCATGCATCTGAGGATGTGTGGCTTATTGACTCTAGTGCATCTTTTCACATGACCTCGCATCAGGGTTAGTTTTTGAAGTATGAAGAATATGACTTGTTGTTTCAGGTCTAGACAACTGAGAGGGGGGGTGAATCAGTTGTCACACATTTTCAATCTTTTCTACCTTTAATCTTCCTTTGCCACTTATAATCAATTTAATGATATAAACATTTCAGCATCAATCAATAACATATGAACAACAACATAAATAACACATTTGACACCAAGATTTTGACGTGGAAATCCAGTTAAGGGAAAACCACGATGGGGGTTAACCCATAAAAATTAATACCATGTTAAAAGTATTTTTACAAATGAGAATGCACATGCATTTAGGCTTACTACCCAGAGCTCACTACTCAAATGGAGGCTCACTGCCTATGGAAATATTACAAGAGAATGATAGAGATTTAAACTGATTAATAGCATCTACCCATGCAAAATTTTTAGTTCTGGTTAAGTAAAAAAATTGATCTTACACATTTCATCTTTGCTTTGCTCTTCTTACTGTTCTGCCTTCATTCATACTTTGGATTTCTGCTCTTCTTGCATACGCCTTCTTCAGATACACCACACTCACTGAATCATCCAATTTCATCCGCTATATATATCCGCAATATGATCTACAATCATTCTATCAGTCAGCTTCAACAACACTTAGAACTTTTATGAATGCTCTACTCTATCAGTTAAATATATGCATAACTTAAGGTGTGGACCAAAACTTGCTCTTAAAAATCATCACTCATGTCAGACACTATCATTGATCATCACCATTTGTCCAACAACCAACTTCCATACATCCGGAATCAAGACCTTCTACAAGGTCGGCATGTTCTTCTGTCTGCTCTGACAAACTGGAACCTGGTACTTAGAGGCTAATATCTTTTGAATCCTTCATCACTGGAGGACAAAAATCTAGATTTGGATTGTCTTGACAATGCATATGACTCCCCTAGATCTACAGCTAATCATGACTTTCCACTAGAGAGATCCAGACCAAAATACTGGACCCTGTTACTGCTCTGTTCCTAACTGCCCAGACTTAGGCAAATTCTGAATCTAACAAATTCTAAATCTGACTTTCGGTATGAACAAATTGTGTTATGCAGATGATTGGGATGATCTTAGTTGCCATCAATGACAACACCTATCAATGCAAAGCAGTGTCTCTTGCCAACAATACTTGGGTGATGATTCTCACCTGAAGATTGTTGGTCGTGGAAGAGTTTTGATTTGATTCCCTGATGGACAAGTGAAGGGTTCAATCAATGGTGTTCTACATATTCCTGGTTTGGAATGGTACCTTCTTTCTATAAGTAAGTTGAATGATGTGGGTGTGTAGGTTATTTTCTCGAATGGAGGATGCAAGATGACTAGAGGATCTAAGGTGTTGGCTAAGGGTGTTCAGATTGGCACTCTGTTTCAGCTTGATGCATGTGCAATTCAATGCAATAGTGCCTCTATTTTGAATAAGAGAGCTTCAAAATCTTCATCCTCACCATTGGAACCAACAATGAAGAGGATTGTTGCATCTACTTTCGATGGTCATTCTTTTTGGGTACCTAAGGGTGCTCATTCTATGGAGATGAAACTTCCAGCTAAGAAGACAATATTATGGCACCAAAGGCTTGGTCACACTGGTGAAAAGGGTTTGAGAACCCTAAAAAATAAAAATCTTGTTGAGGGTATGAATGACTGTAACCTTGAGTTTGATTTCTATGAACATTGCATTTATGGAAAACAAAACCATGTTTAGTTTTATTCTAGTTCTCACAAATCTTCTGAGGTGTTGGACTTGATTCATTCTAATGTGTTTGGTCCTACTAATGTTCCTTCAATTTCAAAATCTATTTACTTTGTTTCATTCATTGATGATTACAATAGGACATGGGTGTATTTCCTTAGAAGAAAATCTAGAGTCTTTAGTAGATTCAAAGAGTTCAAATCTCTTGTAGAGAATTAGGAGGATAGAAAGTTTAAGTGTTTGAGGACTAGCAACGGTGGTGAGTTTTGTTCAGAAGATTTTGACAAGTTCTGTAAAGAACGGGGGATTGAGAGGCATAAGACAACTCCATATACCCCTCAGTAAAATGGAGTTGTAGAAAGGATGAATAGAATGTTGATGGAGAGGGCAAGGAGTATGCTAAGTGAAGCTGACCTTGAACAAAAGTTCTAGGCTAAAGCTATTGCTACCGCTTGTTACCTAGTTAATAGGTCTCCTAAATTAGTGTTCATTGACAAGACACCTATGGAGGTGTGGTTTAGTAAAAAGCCTTCATTGAGACACATTCAAGTATTTGGTAGTGAGACATATGCACATGTGCCTAAGGAGAAGAGGTATAAATTGGTGAACAAGGCTATGAAGTGTATCTTCATCGGTTATGGCATCAGTGTGAAAGGGTACAAGCTTTGGGATCTAATGGCTGAGAGAGTTATGTATAGCATAAGTGTGATCTTTATAGAGATCAATCCTTCTATTGTCTTGCAACCAGAGAAAGAAGAGAGGAAAGAGGAGGTGGTTCAGCTTCCTTCCAACCCTGAGAAAGTTGAACCAAAAACATCTGTTGGACCTGATAATGAGGAGAGCTCTAGTAGCTCTAAAAGTTCAAAAGAAGATGAAGAACCTCAACCTCAATCTTCAAAGAGGTCCACATGGATAAGGTGGCAACCTGATAGGTTTATCTATTCATTGCATGATTCCAGTTGTATTTTTTCTTTGATTTCTAACACTGATGAGCCTAGAACTATGAAAGAGGCTATGGGTATGAAATATGCAAGTTCCTGGAAGGAGGCCATGGAAAAGGAGATGGCTTCTTTGGAAAAGAATAATACTTGGGACTTGGTGTCTTTGCCTAAAGGATGAAAACCTATTGAATGCAAATGGGTGCTCAAAAATAAATTTGGTGTAGAGGGCAATGTTGAGAAATATAAGGCTAGATTGGTTGTGAAGGTGTATTCTCAAGTGGAAGGAATTGACTATGGTGAGATTTTCTCTCCCATTGTAAAGATGACATCTATTCGGTCCTTGTTATCTCTTGCAGCAACATATGATCTAGAAGTGGAACAGATGGATGTGAAGACAACATTCCTTCATCGTGACTTGGAGGAGGAAATCTATGATGTAGGAGCATCCCTAGTTCAAGAGAAATCTTGCATTAACCAAAAATATTTGCATTCATTTTGTTTTCTATCATTTTCCCATTCATTTCAATTCAGATAGTCAGAAGCAGTTTCTATATTTTGGTCTGCATTTTTCCACATTTGTATTTCATCCCTTATGGAGTTGGACTTAGCATCTAGACATCATCATCTATAACATATCCAAAATTTAGATCATTTGGATCAATTTCTAGAGACATATCGCTATCAGAAGATCACCTATTTTTGCAGTACAGAGAATACAGACAGGAAAAATGAAGGAGAAGGTTCCCGGAGCACTTTCGTGACTCGTGGAGATAAATTAAATATCATTCAGGATAGTTTAGGACCCAGCCGACCTCCCTTGTGATACACATCAAGTTTACTTCATTTACGGAGGAATACCAGATGTTTAAGGCCAACCTATTTGCTGCTACACGTTACATCTCATTCATTGGAGTTTGTAATCTTTCTTGGCCAACCCAAAGGATTCTTGTGATCTGAAGATGATATATAATCATGTATTAGATGTATAGGAAAGTAGTTAGATCAATAATATAGTTTAGAGGAAATATTTTCTTTGGAAAGGGGCTTCAATTCTAAAACTTGCATGTATGTTGTAGACTAGAATCAGGCATGTGAGCCCTAGTTTGTATGCCCGCATGTTTCCAACAAGTAAGAATTTTAAATCATGATATATTAAACATTTGAGTCATTCATTTCATTCTATACTATGTTGTTTCCTTTGTGTTTTACTCTTGCTACATGGTTTAACAGTTCCTTCCAAGGACCCTCCATCCATGACTGCACCAAGTGGTATCAGAGCGAAGTTTTGAATCCTTGGGAGGGAAGTTGTGAAGGCATTCCATAAGATCTTGCTATGAACAAATCACCAAATTTGAGGCAGCCTACTTGTGCTTGTAAATAGATTGTCAAGTGTGAGGTAGTTGATACATTGTAGTTAGATCGCTGAATTTGAGGCAGTTACACTTGATCATAGGAAAAGATGCCATCAAGGAGAGTACCTGCCTAGGCACTATAGCTAGAAGAATGGATGAGATGATGAGATGATGAGTACTATGAAATTTAGATTGGATTCTTTTGAAGAGGATAGAAGAAGAGGATTGACACCTTGGCCTAATGTTGAAAGTGATGATGATGAAGAATTTTAATCTGTGAATCAAAATGAAGAAACCCTAGAAGAAGAAGAATCAAATCAAGTAAAGATAATTAGAGCTATTTCAAAGATTGGAAAAATACCTAAAGTGGATGTACCAAATTATACTAGAAATTTGAATCTGGAGGAATTGATTTATTGGATAAATGACTTGGATGAACACTTTGAATATGAAAAAATTGAAGATCCAGAGGTGAGATTTGCAAAGACTAAGTTGAAAGGACATGCTACTATTTGGTGGAAGGAAGTTTAGTTGGATAGAAATAGAAGAGGAAAAGAAAAGATCATAAAGTGGGATAGAATGATGACAAAGTTGAAGAATCAATTCATACTTGCTGACTATGAGTTGGAACTGTTGAAGAGATTGCAGAACCTGAGACAAAAGGAGAAATCTGTGAAGGAGTACACTAAGGAATTTCATAAGATGATCATAAGGACTGTACATAGTGAAGAAGCAAGAAGATAGTGGTGAGATACATCAATGGATTGAGAATAAACATTCAAGAAGAACTGAGTTTGGTGAAGAAGACAATAATAGAAGAAGCATATTAGTTTTCCCTGAAAGTTGAAGAAAAGATGAACAAGAAGCATGAGCAGAGACAAAGAGGTAGAGGAGTTAAATTTCATATAGGTAGAACATTTTTTGGAGGAGAAAGATCATATGTGGAGCAGAACAAGCAAAGTAGTCCATACAAGAAGGAAGACAGAGATAATACTGCATACTGGAGGAATGACAAAAATTTCTACAATAGAGGTAATCATAATTCATACTAGAATGAAGGATATAGAAGAAAAGAAAGAGGATTTGATAAGAGAACATTTAGAGGAACTTGTTTTAAGTGTGGAGGTGAAGGACATAGAGCATTTGAATGTCATCAAGCAAGTACAAGTAAGAAGATAGAGAACAATGGAAGAACAACTTATGTAGAAGAAGAACCTATTGGATCACCTAATTTAATTGGAAAACTAGAGAAAGGAGAATCATTAGTCATGAGGAGAGAACTATTTCAAGTAGAGACAATTGAGGAACCACCGCAGAGGAAATTTTTTTGATGCAGGAGCATCCCTGGTTCAAGAGTAATCTTGCATCAACTAAAAACATTTGCATTTCAGTTCTTTCATTTTCCAGTTCAGTTCAGGCAGTTTAGTTAGTAGCAGTTTTTAGCTTGTGGTCTGGTTTTGTCATTTCACATCTTACAAATCTGGAATTAGCATCTACATTCATTCCTCTACATCATATCAAGAATTCAGAGCATTTGGATCAGTCACCGGAAAGATATTGTTATCAGAAGTTGATTGTTTTCTCAGAGCAGAGCATTCTAATAGTTCCTAATAACTAGCTGAAGGAGAAGACTTGTGAATCATTTTTTGACTTGCGGATCTCAATGACACATCATTCAATGTCCTGTGGTTCATGGCTAACCTTCCCCAAGGGTCCACACATTGTTTCATTCATTTGAGGAAGTGTTCTATGCATTTAGGTCCGACCTATCTGTGAACATGTTACAACTCTTCATTGGAGTTTGTGACCTTCCTGGGCTAACATGGAGGAATCTATTGGTCCAAAAATGATATATAAAGATGTAATAGATTCTTAGGAAAGTATCTATTCACATCAGAAAGATCTGATAGTTTAGATTTGTGCAAAGGAGCTTCAAAGCTTTATCTTGCACATGTATGTAATCCGGCCTGTGAGCCCTAGTTGTAAGCCTGCATGTTACCGATGGATCTCTGTTTTGAATTCTTTGATATAATAAATGATTGAATCTACATTTGTTCCATTTCTTTGAGTTGTTTCTGGTGTGTTTACTCTTGCTGCATGGTCTGGATAGTTCATTCTTTAAACTCTCCTACCATGACTGCACCAGTTTTGGTCCCGACTAGATGCAAATCAGGAGGTAAATGTTGTAAAGTTATAATTGGTAGTGGTAGTTTAGATAATTTGGTTATAGAGGAGATGGTGACTAAGCTAAACCTAGAGAGATTGGAACACCCTAATCCATATCAGATAGCATGGATTCAGGATGATCTAAGGTACTGGTGAGTGAACAATGTTTGGTGAAATTTCATATAGGATCTTATCATGATGAAGTATTGTGTGATATTATGCCAATGTATGTATGTCATATATTGTTGGGTAGACCATGGCAGTATGATATAAAATCTATACATGATGGGATAAAGAATATTTATACTATAGTGTCAAATGGAAAGAAAATTACCTTGATACCTTTGGAACATGAGCCTAAGAGTGAAGTATGTGGAAATGCTAGAATCTATTTGGTTGATGGAAGGAAATTTCTGGATGGTTTGAGACATGAGAATATGTGTTATGCTTTGATCCCTAAGAAGCCTGGAACCCTAAGTATAGAGATTGAAGAATCTGAACTAGAAGAGATAACTGAGTTGTTGACAAAGTATGAAGACATCATATCAGATAATGTACTTGAAGGATTACCACCAATCAAGAGTATCAGTCATCACATGGATCTTATACCTAGACCTTGTTTGCCTAACAAAGCAGCACACAAAATGATACCAACAGAGAATGAGGAGTTGAATAGACAAATTCAGGAGTTATTGAGGAAAGGATTGATTAGAGAAAGTTTGAGCCCTTGTGTAGTACCTTCAGTGTTAGCACCTAAGAAAGATGGAGAATGGAGGATGTGTACAGACTCTAGAGCAATAAACAAGATCATAGTTAAGTATAGATTTCCATTGTCAAGGATGGATGACATTATGGACTATTTGAGTAGAGAAAAGTATTTCACAAAGATAGGCTTGAAGAGTGGATACCATCAGATCAGGATCAAAGAAGGAGATGAATGGAAGACTGCTTTTAAGACAAATAAAAGACTAAATTTAGTGATGCCTTTTGGACTGACAAATGTAGCAAGTACTTTCATGAGATTGATGAATGAGGTTGTGAAGAAATTCTTGGGTAAGTTTGTTATTGTATACTTGGATGATATTCTAATTTTCAGTAAGACAAAGGAAGAACATTTGTGGCATATTAGACAAGTATTGTAGAGAATGAGAGAAGAGAAATTGTTGATAAACATCAAGAAGTGTAGTTTCATGAAGGAATAATTGGTTTATTTGGGATTTTTGATTTCTACGGAAGGATTGAAGATGGACCCTGAGAAAGTTAGAGCAATTGTTGAGTGGCTGACACCTGAGAGCATTGGAGAAGTCAGATCATTTCATGGATTAGCTAGTTTCTATCAGAAGTTTATTAGAAATTTTAGTTCAGTATGCACACCTATGATAGAGACAATGAGAGGTGATAGAAAGGATTTTAAGTGGACATTAGGAGCAAATAAAAGTTTTGAATTGTTGAATCAAAAAGTGACAGAGCAACGAGTGTTAGCATTACTAGATTTTAACAAAGTATTTCAAGTGGATTGCGATGCAAGTGGAAATGCAATAGGAGCAATGTTAAGTCAAGAAGGTAGACAAGTAGCATATTTTAGTGAAAAGTTGAAGGATGCAAGGATAAAATATTCAGTTTATGATCAGGAGTTTTATACCATAATTCAAGCTTTGAAGAAGTGGAGACATTACTTGTTGCCTAAGGAATTTGTATTGTATATAGATAATCAAGATTTACAATATCTGAATAGTCAAGGAAAGTTGAATCAGAGACATATGAGATGGGTAGAGTTCATGCAGAGTTACACTTTTGTATTGAAGCATAGAAGTGGGAAGTCAAACAAAGTTACTAATGCATTGAGTAGAAGAAGGAATTTACTGACAGAGATGAGAGTTGAGGCATTAGGTTTTGAAGAACTGAAGCATATGTATGAAGAAGATCTTGATTTTGTGGAAACATGGAAAGCATGTAAGGAACCTATTGTGATAGATAGAAGTAAGTGGTTGGACTACTTCATTCAGGAGGATAAGTTGTTCAAAGGAAATTTGTTGTGTATACCTAGGAGTGTTGGAATTAGTCTAGACAACTGAGAGGGGGGGTGAATCAGTTGTCTCACAAATTTAACCTTTTTTACTTTTAACCTTATTTATCAACTTACAATCAAATTAATAATGTAAACATTAAAGCATGAATCAACAACATATGAGTAGAAACAAATAAATAGACATGACACAATGATTTTTAACGTGGAAACTTGGTTAAGGGAAAAACCATGGTGGGGGTTAACCCACAAAGATTATACTTTGTTAAAAGTATTACAATTGGGAATGCACATGCTTTCGGGCTCACTGCTCAAAAGAAGGCTCACTACCTATAGAAGGCTCACTGCCTACAGAAAGAAGATTACAATGAGTTTGAACTGATAATTAGCATCTATCAATGCAAGGATTCAATTCTGGTTAAGCATAGAATACTAACTTGATACTCTTCATCCTCACTCTGCCCTGTTTACTATTCTGCTAACATCTGAACCTTAGATCTTTGCCCTTTTTGCACTTATTCCATAGTCACATCACACACACACACAAATCACTTAAATCCATTGGCTCTATATATCTGCATCATGATATTCAATCACTTTTCAGTCGGCTTCAAGAACACTTAGAACTTTGTTGAAGACTCTGCTCTATCAGCTAAATCCATGCATAACTTGTAACATAGACCAAAAATTGCATTCACAAATCATCAATCATGTTGGCCACTATCACTGATCATCACAAATCATCCAATTGACAACTTCCATTCATCCAGAACCAAGATTAATTACAAGGTTGGCCTGTTCTTCTGTTGTCTGCACTATTAAACTATAACTCCATACTTAGATGCAAATAGATTTTGAATCCTTCATCACCAGAGGTTAAAATTCTGGATTTAGATTTCCCTGATAATCCTTATGACTCATTCAGATCCACAACATACTCTAATTTTCCACCGCAGAGATCCCCACCAAGATACCAAACCCTGTCACATGCTCTGTCTCTTGCTACCCAGACTTAGATGAATTCTGATTCTGACTTCTGGTATGAACAAATTTTTGTTATTCGGATGAGTGGAATAGTCTTAGTTGCCATCAATGATAACACCTGTCATGCGAAGCAGTGTCTCTTGTCAATAATCTCCCCCTTTGGCATTGATGGCAACACTTAGTGAAAAATGACTAAGTGTTACTCCCCCTTACTCTATACTCTTATCTTCTCCATTGATTCCGGAGCTCCCCCCTTTGCTGGATTCCTCATTTTTCATTGTTCTTCACTCCCCCTTTGACATCAATGGCAAAGGATGGGGTCTACAATCCAAAAATCAAAAATTTTGTATACAGTGCCGCATATGTACACCCAATCATTAAGTTATATTTACATGAACTTGAGAATATCTACAAAAATACTTTTCAATTGCTCAAGTTCAGAGGCCCAACTTCTTTTCATGCCATCCAAAATTGAGATGTGTCCACTCAGTAGAAATGTGTATGCTTCTGCCTTTGTCAAATCTGAAGGATCACTTGTCTGAACTACAGTTTGAGCTTCTGATAGTGCATTAAACACTGTTTCTAACTTGGGGGCAATCAATCCCCAGAGCTCACACATTCTCTTCAAAATATTGCCTTTTTCTTTAACAAGGTTCTTTATTTCATCTTTTGTGCTCACATACGTTCTTGAGGCCTTTGTTTTCCTTCTCTTACTTTCTTCACTAGATATTTTGTCTTTTGGTTTTGCAGGTTTAGGGGGAATAGAAGTAGTAACAGAGCTCCTAGTAGTCCTTGAAGTGGAGGATGGTTCCACTGGAGCATCTTCTTGTTTCTTGTCCTTCCTTTCCTTTTTAGCCTTTTCAATTCTTTCTCTATTTTGCTTCACTACTTCCTTGGTTAGTCCAATGCTCTCAGCATACTTTTCAACTTGCTTCTGCACTTTCCTTTTAGTCTCTAGTTGTCTAAGCTCCACATGCAATTTTAGACTTAGCTCCTTATATGTTCCAAACCTTTCCATAGATGTGTCTTTTGATTTTCTCAAGAGATGTTGAGCATACATTTTCAAAACTTTCTCATCAACCTCATAGCCCATTGGCATAATCCATATGGTTATGGGTTCCACAGCCTCCATCAGGCACTGATTAGTGTCAACCATAAAGCATATTTCATTTTCATATTTCTCCACAACTGAATTAGGGAATCTCTCTCTTGCATGCATCATACTTTGAAATTTTTTGAAGTAACCCCAAATGGCTTTCTTCTAAGCTTGGGAATCACCAAGGCTGAGTAGATGATCTCTTATTTTCCATGCAACTGGCCTGTCATTTGTCCAATGCACACCTTGAACTCCAAGCACTTCATTCATAAAATAGAAGAACAAACATATAGTCAAGGAACCATATTTGAAGGTATTTTTCTTATCTTCCTTTATTTTGCTTAGATTCTCAATCAACTAATTTTGTAGCAGCTCACATAGGTCATAATTAGCATTCTCCTTCATCATTTGATAACCTGCATATATTGCAGTTCTAGAGATAGAATTTTCCCTGTTGTAGTGGTAGACCTTGTAGCTAATCACCATGGATGCAAACTTGACATCTGGTTCTATAATATCATTAATGGTCATTTCTCTCTTGTCAAACTTCGTACCAGTTGCATCAGTAACAGTTTGGTTTTTCACGGATTTTAGCATGGGTAATCCACCAGTTGAATTTAACCTAGTTACAATCTTTATAATGTCATTTGTAATCTTGAATGGTTTCAATAGCCATATGAATTCATCATGTATTCAGCTCAAGATATATCGAACCCACTCATTCTCATCAAATGTCAAAAATTTAATGACTTGTGGAAAATGTTTGCTTTCTAGGGCTTTGTATTCCGATTTCAAATTATAGCTATCATCCCTTAGGTAGTTGAATCCCCTCCAAATAGATATGGGATCATGCAACATTGGTCTAGGTTACACCAACTGTCATGCAAGTAGAGGATGCTATGATATATACTTCTCCTTGTAGTCAAGCACAAATGATGTTTCTACATCATGCCCTACAATAAATAATTCAAGTATTTCCACTTGCACAAGTATTTTCATCCTAAATCTCCTTGTCAAATCAAAAGGAGTTGTGTAATAATCTCAATAATGCTCAACACAATCATAGGTACATGCCTCTCAATAATAATCCACACAAAAGAAGCCTTAGGCTTGTGCACATCTTCTCAACCATACCTTACACAAGAGCAAACCCAAACATTCCATAAACCTCATTTTGTGCAAGAACATCTGGTGGTTTGATTATACAAGATGTGGAGACTTTCTTGGTAAAGACACACACCACACACTCTAGCTACATGTAGTCATTGTCAATTCCAAGGTCATATATGAAAAGTGTTGGAATATTCATCCTTTTGGTCTTTATAGAAAAACAACCATTCATGACGCACTTGTGGGTTCTTAGAAATTATTGTATAAAGGATTGTGTATTTTTTGAAACAACACTATAGGTGGATTGACCAAGACAAATGAAAAAAGATCACCTCCTCTCTATAATATGGTTGTAGGTACAAAGCTTTCTACATTAATAACATGTTGGATAATGATAATATTATCACTGGGAATTGCACCCATATGCAAGGCTGGTTAAAGAACTGCAATTCCATGTAACATGGGACTAATCTCAGGTTGTGGGTGCCCTATGACGAGATTAGACCTCCAGATTATGGGCTGGTTCCCTTCAAATGTTCTATTGAGATGTATGTTTTTACTTTTTGGGAAAAGGGACGAAACAAACTAAATGAATACTAAAGGTAAAATGGTGATGCACCTGATATGGATAAAAATAATGCAATCCGATTCACAATGTTTGCCTAGAAATCTGACTTCTACATAATCTAGACTTGGCATAAATACCACAAAAATGATTCTAAGGAAGGTTTGAAAATAGGTTTTTATGAAGGAAATGGTTTTTTCACAGCATAAAAAGACTATTTCTGGTTAACACAACCTAAGACTTGTGATGAATATATGCTTTAATGATGTAAACAAGGAGGTGAGATAATAATTTTGAAGGTTTAATAATAAAACACAACAAAATTTCATCAAAATCACTTCAACATTTAGCACTTAAAAGGAAAGGTAATTCAACTGATCTGAAATAAACAAAGGAAAGCTTAGCAAAAAGATAAAAGATAACTTGTAACCTATCGATCTCTCAATAAAACTATAAAAGTGAGCTACAAGAATTCTCCAATCTGTCTGAATCAAAATGAGAATCAAGAACTAGCAAAAACAAACTTTTGCTTTACAATATATAGGTCTGCTCTCTCCAAGAGGCATATAAAAAATATGGACTTGCAGATAACTACCTCTAAAAATACTCATTCCTGAGCAACCTCAAAAATCCTCAAAATTAGGGCCTAAAACTGCCACAAATTGAGCAAAAATAGCTTCAATTTGGGCCTCTCCATATGTTTGACTAAAATTTTGACCAAGGACCCTAAAAATACTCCTAAAAGTCATGCAAAACCTCCTAGGTGGTCTAGTTAACTCAACTAATCAATTTGCATTATTTTGCATGAGCAAAATTGATTGTAAGTAAATAATAAAGCAATAGAATATTACTCTATTATTGGTTACAATTTGTTCTATTTTTGATTTTACAACTTGTGGAAAATAATAAAGTAATTTATAGAGTATTACTTTATTATTTATTTACATTTAATTTATGTGTAAAATTGTGCATGATTAGAAGAAAAATATCACTCCTTATCACTCCAATACATTTGCCTATTTTGCAAAATAGGACTTAGGAATAATTACAAAATTCCTTATCACTCCAATACATGAATGAGAAAAATTTCTCCCTCTGCAAGGAAAATAAAAAGAAACTAAGTCACTCCTGTAACATTCCATGCACAAAACAAAAATGCCCATCATATACTATCACTATCATATACTGCCACCATCATATCTCCTACTACAATTGCGTTTATGCAATAATCAAAACACTACAAGACAATACCTTATCACCCCATGAAATCATATCTCCACCATGCATGAAATCTTACCTTTGAAAACTCCATGTATAGCATAAGCATATGCCATGTCAAAACATACACCCTCTTGGCTGTTAGCCACCATGCATAATAAGTAGATACCTATCTTTGGATGCTTTGAGAATGGATAAGGAACCTGAGCATGTGTATTGTTGTCCATTTACCACCCGATCACCAAGGAATCTTTAAAAATATTTACAAGGCATAAAGCCTTTTCTTCACATTATATCGGTCTTTTGACTTAGTAAAAATCAATCCTAACACGCTGCTGTTGGCCACTCCATGTTATGATGGCTAGGAAATATGAAGGTTTTGACCCCGCTCGAATTTAGATAAGGCAATGATTTATTATTATAGAAGTCAAAAAATCTAGAGAAGAGAAAAGAACTTTGAACAAAAGAATGGCCAAACCCTAATCACTTCTCATTTTCAGTTTGTTCTTCTACGCTAGCCGTCGTCTTGTTCTGCAACTTTTTTTTTATCTAGGGTTTGACTGCATTTACGGCTTCCTGCTTTTGAATTTGTTCTCTGCTTTTCTTCTTGGTTCCTTGCATTTGAAAGATGACAATAAATGGTAAGCATTATATCCTTTATTTTTAACTGGTTTTCTTTCTTTCTTTATGTGAAGCTTCCTCATGGCCGAGGCCATTTCACCCTTTATGTTGCTTCTGTAGCATTTCTTGATATATCATTGTTGTCTGTGTGTTTGTTGCTTTCCATATGTTGGGTAAAATGTGAGGAACTTGCAAGAATTAATAAAGACCTATCATCAGAAAGTCGTGGCCATGAAGTCTTACCCTTCTTTTTGACTGCTTTTTGTAGCATTTTATTGTTATGGCCTCTCTATGCCCTTCTGTGCAAAATGCAACATGTTGTTGTGATTTGTAGCATCTTTTGTATGTATAGGCCGAAAAGCCACTGTAGATGTAAAGGAAACAAGAATGATATTAGGGTTTGAAACCCTCCTTTTTGTACTTAGTCTTCACTATAGCATGCTGTGATATAGGTCATAAGGCCATGGCTTTGTAACTATAACAACAAAAGATTATAAAGGGTATAGAACCCTTCTTAATAATTGATACATTATTCTCCTTGATCTGTTATGCTTTGAAGATTCTGGTCCCCAACTGTCATATGATACATTTCATTTACTGTAGATAAAAGTATTGTATCTGCTCTTGTAGCTTATCAAAGCATATATACTTCATGAATGCTTGTTACCTATATGACTATGGCATCTTCCTCTCTATCTGAAACTTCTTGACTATATTTTCTTGTAGGCAAAAGCACTAGGGTTTGAAAGTATTAATAAGTGAAAGATCACTTTGCTTCACACAAAACTTTCTCCTTCTACTCCTTGTGACTGTCATGGTTATTAATGATACACTTTTACTTTATCTGTCTTCCACTGTAGCTCTAAGGTATCATGAAAACAAGATTTTGATATGCAAAAAGTATGACTGTTATTGATTTATCTCCATCTTGTAGCTATACCTTGACATTTCTGGAAGGCTCTCCTATTGTACAAATGGCTCCTTTAGTTTATATGTGAGGAACTTGCAAGAATTAATAAAGACCTATCATCAGAAAGTCACGGCCATGAAGTCTTACCCTTCTTTTTGACTGCTTTTTGTAGCATTTTACTGTTATGGCTCTTATTACTATGGCCTCTCTATGCCCTTCTATGCAAAATGCAACATGTTGTGATTTGTAGCATCTTTTGTATGTATAGGCTGAAAAGCCACTGTAGATGTAAAGGAAACAAGAATGATACTAGGGTTTGAAACCCTCCTTTTTGTACTTACTCTTCACTATAGCATGCTATGATATAGGTCATAAGGCCATGGCTTTGTACCTATAACAACAAAAGATTATAAAGGGTATAGAACCCTTCTTAATAATTGATACATTATTCTCCTTGATCTGTTATGCTTTAAAGATTCTGGTCCCCAACTGTCATATGATACATTTCATTTACTGTAGACAAAAGTATTGTATCTGCTCTTGTAGCTTGTCAAAGCATATATACTTCATGAATGCTTGTTACCTATATGACTATGGCATCTTCCTCTCTATTTGAAACTTCTTGACTGTATTTTCTTGTAGGCAAAAGCACTAGGGTTTGAAAGTATTAATAAGTGAAAGATCACTTTGCTTCACACAAAACTTTCTCCTTCTACTCCTTGTGACTGTCATGGTTATTAATGATACACTTTTACTTTATCTGTCTTCCACTGTAGCTCTAAGGTATAATGAAAACAAGATTTTGATATGCAAAAAGTATGACTGTTATTGATTTATCTCCATCTTGTAGCTGTACCTTGACATTTCTGGAAGGCTCTCCTATTGTACAAATGGCTCCTTTAGTTTATATGTGAGGAACTTGCAAGAATTAATAAAGACCTATCATCAGAAAGTCGCGGCCATGAAGTCTTACCCTTTTTTTTGACTACTTTTTGTAGCATTTTACTGTTATGGCTCTTATTACTGTGGCCTCTCTATGCCCTTCTGTGCAAAATGCAACATGTTGTTGTGATTTGTAGCATCTTTTGTATGTATAGGCCGAAAAGCCACTGTAGATGTAAAGGAAACAAGAATGATATTAGGGTTTGAAACCCTCCTTTTTGTACTTACTCTTCACTATAGCATGCTGTGATATAGGTCATAAGGCCATGGCTTTGTAACTATAACAACAAAAGATTATAAAGGGTATAGAACCCTTCTTAATAATTGATACATTATTCTCCTTGATCTGTTATGCTTTGAAGATTCTGGTCCCCAACTGTCATATGATACATTTCATTTACTGTAGACAAAAGTATTGTATCTGCTCTTGTAGCTTGTCAAAGCATATATACTTCATGAATGCTTGTTACCTGTATGACTATGGCATCTTCCTCTCTATCTGAAACTTCTTGACTATATTTTCTTGTCAGCAAAAGCACTAGGGTTTGAAAGTATTAATAAGTGAAAGATCACTTTGCTTCACACAAAACTTTCTCCTTCTACTCCTTGTGACTGTCATGGTTATTAATGATACACTTTTACTTTATCTGTCTTCCACTATAGCTCTAAGGTATCATGAAAACAAGATTTTGATATGCAAAAAGTATGATTGTTATTGATTTATCTCCATCTTGTAGCTGTACCTTGACATTTTTGGAAGGCTCTCCTATTGCACAAATGGCTCATTTAGTTTATTTTCATATCAAAATCTTGTATCTTCTTAGCTTACTAACTATAATCACTTGTCATTTATGACTGTGGCATCATCTCATGACTGTCTTTATGTATTTGGATCCTTCTGTTGCATAGACATCATGATCTTCTTCTCTTTGATCATGGCAATTGTTTACTATGACTGTATCATGGTATCATTGTAGCTCCAAGGTGTATGAGGTAAGGCTTGTTTGATCAAAACAGTGATAAGATAAGATGCATGGAATTCACCTTGTTAATCTTTGGACTGTTGCATTCTTTATACCCCACTATACTCTATGTATATTGTATTTGCACCTTTGCCTCGAGCATATGACTGCTACACTCATATATCATTGTGAGGTCTTCTTTTATGATAGTTAAGTTGGCATAGTGTATTATATGACTGTCTCATCTTGGAGGCTACTTCATCTAATGTAGAGTGCTGGTTCACTTGAACTGTTTTATCTTTACCTCCTTGTACTTGGAAATGGTGAAAAATGTTGAGGGTTGGTATCACATTAAGTGTTGTTGCTGCTTATTTGATGGTTGTTAATGTGTTCATTGTCTTTTGCATGTATTGTGATGCCATCATCATAATTTCAGGATACTTGTTCTATTCACCTATGTTTTGGCTACTGAAACATTTAGACAAGAGACTTCCATCTACTGTATACAAAGAATTGTTGCTTCTTCTTCAGGGCTATTTATTATATTTTTCCATGATTTTCTTTCAAAAGCACTATCCATGATGAATTTAAGAACTCTCCTTTATTGATTGAACCACTTCCTAACCATCATGACTGTACTCTTGCATGATAGCTATTGACTCCTATAGTCATGATTTAACTATCACTTATAATGGTTCAATATATCATAAAGATGATATGATTGCATGATTTTGTTTTCTTCTCTAATACCCTGTTTTCCATTTGAACCAAGTTTAGACAAATCTCATGTAACAGTTTGGGCTTCAATTTCACAATTTTTAGTATTTGGATGAATACAATCATAGTTCCTGACATTTTATTCAGTTTTTTAATCCTTGATTAGAATTCCCTGACTCTGTGATTTTAGGAGTTTTGTGATCATTGCTACCTTTAGTATGATCAAGATGGGTAGTAGCAGATATATCTCCATTACAACATAGTTTGTAACCCCTTCCCTAGAATCACCTGATTGACTGATGAGATAGTCACTAGAAACAGTCTGATTAGCTACATCCTAAACCTTAACTCTGACACTAGTGTCCATCTGTCAAGGGTCATCATGTCTTCTCTCCTCTCCTAATGTTGTTAACATGAACAAGCCAAAGTCCAAAGCTTGTAGATGGTGTAAGCATCAATCACAGGTGTCATTTCTATACCACTCCAAGGAAAAATATATTCTTCTTTGTGTACCAATAATGTATGCTCCTCAATGTTTGATTTTTTTATAAGCTTCTATGGTTTAAAGTCCTTTATGCCCAAACTGTGCATGGTTACTGCATTAAACTATGACGGTTCCATATGAGTTATAAAACACTATGGCCTCTCTTTTGTTACCTTTGGCATTATCTGAGATGACCTTACATCATGTGCTTCATCTTTGGATGCTACCCCACTGTATGTCTTATCTATATCTCTTTGTATCTTGATGCTTGAAGCTTGACATTCATGATTGTTAGGGCAGTCCTTTGAGGTGACTGTGGTTTTGGATCAAATTATTCTTAATCCTGCTTTTTGTTGTTCCTCCATTATGAACTCTGTTATAGCATGATATGTTCTTCATCACTATTCCATATGACTTGGTCATTCATTATGGCTGAAAGAATATGCTTTTTAGTCAGAAATGATCACTAATAATAGTGCTTGAGCATGTTGGGCTCAACCCTTGTGGGAGCCACATTTCCTCCACATGCTATGAGAAGAATTTGAAAATGAATGTTCATCTATATCTGCACATGGAACACACATGTTAATCATAAAAATATACCTTTGGATATTGATTAATCCTCTTCATGATATCTTCCTGATTTGTATCATTATCTGATCTAAAATCTTATCTGAATGCATGATATGATAAGTAGATGTCTCTGTTTGATAAAAGCATGTGATAACTATAAACATCTGGAGTACTAATAGGGTTGTCCCCAAAATTTTCCAGGTTTCAACTAGATGGTGGCTTGGAGTGAAGAGTGAAGACTGAAGACTTGAAGGCTAGCTTCAACAACAACCTCCATCATCAAGCAATTATGGATGTTTAGATTTATCATATGTTCTTTTCTCTTTTCTTTTATCAAATAGATACATAGCTTGCATGTCTGCAATTGCTCAATCTAGTTACTCTCATGGCTTGTGTGGGACACATTTGAACATTTCTTTTAAATATGATCAGTTAGTTTCTCTGATGCATATGATGTATATGTATTTACTTTTTAATCAATGCATGAGATAAAGTAACAGATACCTGGATGTATGTTCAAAACATGACATGAAATAATAGTGTAATACAACATCTTTCTCTCTTTTATTCAAAACTAATTAATCTAAATAATCAATTTAACTTATAACTCCTGAAAGATCAAACTTTGTAGAACAACTGTATCTCCTTGAATGTTTGATCCTTTGATGATCAATTCTTTTGTCATGATAACTTATCAATCCTGATTGGACTGATGGGTTATCCTGACAACTGGATCTTCTTTTCAATTTTGTCAAGGCATCAACCATTCAAGAATGCATAACCTTGAAGTTTTCTATAATTCCTTCTAAACAATTACACTTAGGTCCAACTAATTTTTAGTGTGAACAAAAAATTAGTAACAGATACATCTTGTTAAATAGTCTATGTATACACTACTATCAGTTTAGATCATAGATCTCTATCGTTCTCCACCTTCAATAAGAAGCTTAATAGTTCTTCTTGGACCTAGAGTGCAGGAGGTTTCTTAATTTCACTCATGTATGACAAATTTCTTTGTAATGGACACCAAACTCGCATTGCACCAAACAACATTTTTATCAAGAACCACTCTAATTGGACTACCTTGTGGTTAGATTCACATAATTCTTATTGTTACACCCTATAATTTATGCCACCACCTTAACTTCATGCTATTCTAATTAGATTACCTAGAATCAATGCAACTACAACATTGGTGTTAACTATCTATGAAATCCTCTCACACATATAAGGAGTCTTCACATGTCCATTAAAGAAGTAACAGGGGTATGCATACACCTCTCTTCTTAGTGTTGACCTATTTTCCCCTTCCAGAGTAAAAATAGTCCAAGCTTGAAAATGTCAAAAATGTTGTTGAATTCCTTAGGTGCCCAATGTTCTTCATGTAAGGGTGTTTTCTCCTTGTAAAAATCCCCAAAATTTCCTAAGCAAAAACCCCAGAAAAACCCAGAAGATTTCAAGTTTTGCCTTAGTTTTTTTTACCCTTAGTAATTTTTAAAGATTTTGAACCCACCAGTTCGCTGACCGGCTGGTTCGCTGACTAAGTAAAAGGAAGATGTTCTCCAAAGAAACTAAGGAAGTAAGTTAAAAGAAACAAGTGAAAAGGTTGCCTTTATCGATGATTTTCAAATTCTATGAACTCGTTAAAAAGTTTGTATTTTCAAAGGTTCGCCGATCAAGCAAATCACTAACTAAATGACCAGGTGGGAAGGCTTTATTTCAAAATAACTAAAGAAAAAAGTGACTTAAGAAAGTGAAGGCAAAGGCAAGTCGCAAGGTTGCCTTTATTAACAAATTGCATGGATTGTGAATCGGCAAGTTCGCTGATCGAAGGAATCACTGACAAGGGCGAGGAGGAGAAAAGAAAGGGAGAAAAGACTTATAATATGACTAAGGAAAAAGAAGGGAAAAACTCTATTGACGAATCAGGGAAAGATCAAACTCGCCAAATGGTTTAGAATCTCCTAAATTTGTCGATAAAGCGATTTGTCAGCAAAGGCCAAGGAAGCAAAGCGAAGAAGGCAAGGTTCGCGAAATCTAATTTTGTCGACTAAAGGAAGAAGCCAAGGCAAAGTTCAAAAAAGTAATATTTCACCGACTGAAGGCAAAAGTTGACTAAAAGAGTTCAAAAAAAGAGGAGATTGTCAATAAAGAGGAAAAGGCAAAAAGAAAGCTTGGTTCGCGTAAATGAAACTTTGCCGATAAAGGGGAAAAGTGACAAGGAAAAGACAAAGGTAAAGAAAAGTTCATAAAATCTAGAAATTTGCCGACTGAAGGGAAGAAAGCAAAATTGAAGAGGAAGACCAAGCAGAAATAGTTCATGAAAGATAGATTTTGTCGATAAGAAAAAAATAAAGGTCAAAAGTGGTCAAAAGTTAAATGAAATGAAATAAAGCTTGTGATTTAATGTAAAACTTTAAAATGTTTTTAAGTTAACAAATTTTAAAGTCTTGTAAATGCTTTATACAGGGAGATTTTGGTGGGAAAATGTGTTTTGAAATATCTCTCTCCAGCCACCATTAATGTAGGATTAGGTCAACACCAGCTGGAAGTAGTTGTTGGTCATTTATTCATAAAATTTTTCTCAGCTACTTCATCCTCAAGATATTTTCTGCAATTACGTTTTGCAAATAGACATTCCTTTTGGTAGAAATATCTTCTGACAAACTCATGGGGTGAATTTATTGTAGTAGGTGACTTAGGTCAATGAATGGAATGATATAAATTGGTGAAAATTGATGTAATGAGGCTTGGATACCTAGACTTTTTTTTTGTGTTCAAATAGAACCCTCCTTTGTTGTAACTGTGCCTTTTTAATCAATATAATATTGTGTTTTTTACCTTTTCATGTTGTTCTTCCACTCTGTGTAGATTTAGAACTGGTTATTGTTTGTAAATACTTATTCCTTGAAATTCTTTTCTTACCTTTACCTCTATTAAGATCTGTAGGATTTGTGTGGGTTTATCAGTTGTATTCCATTATTCTGTGTATTTTAGCTTTGTGGGTGTTTTATATTCAAACCTGGTGTATCACCTTTACATTTTTAGTTTCCCCTTCTTCCCCTTTACACAGTAGTGAATAGATTAGGTTTAGTCTTAGCATACTCTAAATCTCATATTCAGAAAAGGAACCAGCCTTCTCTGGAGGTTTGATTTCCTTTACAGGGTCCCACACCTGGAAATCACTCCAATATTTCATTAGTTTGTTATAGCATAGGTGCTTCAACACAGGGTGCAAATCCAAGTGACAACAGTTTCTGGCATGCTCAGTGAGACCATTCTTAGTCTTAATTAAGAATTAGGCTAAGAAATTGGTGTTACTCTCAGTATTTTACAGTTTGCTAGACAAATTTCACGCACCTGGTGACTCTATATGCTCCTGGTTTCATATCAATCCAATATTATATGCTTAGAGTGCAAACACGAGCTTCTTCAAGAGGTAATAATTATTAGTTTGTTGAATTACCTATTGTCGCTTCAAGAAGAAGAACTAGGTTATCTAGGTCTCCTGTTAGAAGGGATAACAGTATTGTTCCATCTCACCCAAGAGCTCAATCTACACCTCCTCATGTTAGGTTCCAATACTCAAGAAAGGGTTTGCACATACCTAGAATAAATTTGAATACCCTAAATATGACTCTGCCAAGAAACCTACCCTTTGTGACCTTCAATGGAGGCAGCCCTTTAGACTTGGCTGCACATAATGATATACCTTCCTTAGCCCTAAAGAGTATCTCATTCTTCATGGGTGATGGTTCAACTACACCTACTGAACATATCAAATGTATGTTTAGTCCACCATATTCAACATGGAGATGTGGTTGTTAGACTCATGGTTTCATCCTTTAAGGGGAGAGCTCTTCAATGGTTTAGGAGTTTACCCCTTGCTTCAATACATGATTGCGATGAGCTAGAAGAAGTCATCTACAAGTAGTTTGGAGAAAGAGTAGACAATGTTTCTCTGCTGGAACAATTGACAACCATAAAAAGAACTCCTAGTGAGATGATGGTTGATTTCAACTTCAAATTTCAAAGGACATGGGAAAGAATCCTAGCTCTCCTCGGGCTGTCTCCACAAGGTGCCTTTTTAAATTTTTTGAGAGCTGTAAATTTTGATATTGTTGTTATGATACAATATATGGGTGTTTCTACCTTACTAGATGCAAATGAAATTGCTTTGAAAGTTGAAAATTACTTGATACATGCTAGGAAAATTGCTCCCAGACTGTCTATACCTATTTTCGTAGAACTACCTTCACAAGTTCAGCAACCTGCTATTGCCCCCATCCCAAAGCCTAAAGCCTCTACATCTACTCTTTCACAAGAAGAGAATAACCTTAAAGCCCTAGTGACCAATCTGACTAATAAATTCAATAGCATAGCTATTCAAACTACCCCTAAACCCCATCAAAATTATAACTAGGGGCAGTCTCCAAATTAGAGTTGGAATTAGGGTTATAATTCCAATATAAATCAAAACTAGAACTAGCGTTACCATCCAAATAGGTACTCAAATAATAACCCTACTTAGCCCTTGCAAATAGTTAGACTCATCTAATAAATATCGACTGTCAATCTAGTTAGAGCCTTGGTTCCTACTCAAAAGAATCTAGCCCAAGAGGTAGATTGGTGTTATCCTTGCAACCAACCTCACAATCATTCTATTTGTGCTTTTGGAGCATAAAAGTGAGCCTTAATGGTTCAAAATTTTCACACCCAGCAAGCATCATTGGTGGAAGCGGCCAACAACAACCCTAAGGTACCAAATGAGACTGCTTCTAATTCCAATTTAATGCTTTGGACACCTAATGATTTTTGTGTTGTCAACTAGCCTATGGACAATGTGATAGTGCTCGTTAGCAATGTTGCAGATAACACAAGGTCCAAAAAGAGACAATTGGAGGATAGCCCTATGCTTGTTGTATTACAAAAGGAACCTGTGTCAAAGGAAAAAGAGGCTAGTGTTGCGAATTCAACTCAAAGTAGCAGGCCTCCTATTGCAAAAGAGGTTCCTTCAGGTCCAAAAGCACCTGAACAAGCTATAGAGCAATCAAAGAGGGGAACATGGATTCCTTCCATGCATAAAACAACAGTGTTTCCCCTGAATATTATGGAACAAATAAAAAAGACAAATTTGAATGTGTCAATGTGGCAAGCATTATCAATCCCCTCTCAAAGGGATTTGTTGCAAGATGCCTTAAGGTAATTCCTAGTAGCTGTAATAACAGTACAGAAGGAAAAAGGTCCAATCAGTCTTGTACAACCAAGTGAATAGCAAGGGGGTCCAACAAAGAAGCCATCCCCATTCTACTTGTCTCTAATCATTGGGAAATTCCTGGTACATAACTTCATGATCAATTTAGGGGCTAGTATTTCAATCATGCCAAAGAAGATAGCAAATGCATTAGGCATCAAATATACCACTATTTCATCAAGTGTATTGCAGCTAGATGGTACTTCTATCAACACTGTTGGGGTGATCAAAGGACTAGATTTGACTTTACATGCCTAACCAAACTTGACTATTAGTCAAGATATTTCAGTCATTGATCTTCCTCCTTTCTTTGCTATTTTATTGTCAAGAGACTTCACAGCTAAGGTAGGTAGCTACCTCTCCTTTGATTGGTCTCACATGTTGTTGAGTACAAGATATGGCACAAGGTTCACCATTAAGGTTGAACCAATTGCAAATTTTCATGTAGAGAATTATGATCATAGCTTGGTGAACCCTCATTGCATGATTCAGGGTCTCTTGAGACAATATCTTCACCCCTTCCAACCCCAGATCTTTTCCTTGATGAATGGGCAAAGGAGCACTTTGATTTTGATCTCTATGACACCACTGAAACAACTGGACTAGGCACCTACATGATTCATGAGGGGAATTCCTTAGTTCCCTTTATATTAAAACCAGATGATGATTTTGATGGCCCATGGAAAATGTTCTTTGATGGTGCAAGGAGTAGAAATGGAGCTGGTGTAGGGGTGTTACTCACCTCTCTAATGGGTAAGAAACTACATTTTGCCCATAGAGTGCATTTTTCTTGCACAAATAATGTTGCAAAGTGTGAGGCATTGGTCCATGGCCTGCTATTAGCAAAAAAGAAGAAAATCAGACATTTGGAGATTTTTGGAGATGCTAAACTGGTGGTCAACCAGGTCAGGCAAAGATGTACAATGAAAAATCAAATTCTTAGAGCTTATAGACACCAATTTTGGGGCTTGTTTGAGAGTTTTGATGCTCTCAACCTACAGGTGATCCCAAGGAAATTAAATGCAGAGGTGGATCAATTGGAAACCATAGGTGCCCAGTTTTATCCTCCCACAAACTTCTTTTATAGCCCTAATTAGCATGTCAAGATAGTGGTCAGGCCCTCAGTCCTTGATAATGATGTGAACTGGTAGATTTTGGATAGTAATGAAAAAAATGTAAACTTCATCCAAAATGAAGTCGAGCTCCCATTAATGGCGCAATCCAGGATGCAAGAAGGGTATGGTGACTAGATTATGCAACTCAAAATAAATAAGTTGCCAAAGGGATTAGTCACCCTTGAGGCGATTTTCACCCATGATGATGAATTCAAAGGTAAGTAGTGGAACATCACATGCAAAAGGGAGGATTATAAAAATGTTGCTATCACCCAAGATAAAGATTTATTGTTGGGAAAGGTATGTTGTGATGCTAAACAACAAGATCTTATTCACCTTTCCTAGAAATACAGTGATATTTTTGCATGGAGTTACAAGGGTCTAAAGGGCTTCGACCCTAATGTTTCCCAGCATGGCATAGATCTCGACCCAGGCACCAAACCCGTTTGCCAAAAATAGCAGCCTATAAATCCCAAAATTAAGCCTCTAATGAGGAAGGAGATTGCAAGGCTCATTTTGGCCAAAATTATTTTCCCCATCAAGTATTATACCTAGGTAGCTAACTTAGTACAAGTGAGGAAGAAAAATGGTGAGATAAGACTATGCGTGGATTTTTAAGGTCTGAATTGCGCCTCCTTAAAAGGCCATTATCCTATGTCATCCATGGACCAAATATTTCAAATTGTTGTAGGGGCATAAAGGTTTCCATTGCGTGATGGTTTTTCTGGTTATAACTAGATATTTGTGAAAGAGGATAGATTCAAGATAGCATTCACCACTAAGTAGGGAACCATGGTGTATGCAAAAAAGCCATTTGGGCTCTCCAATGTTGGCACCACTTTTCAGAGGGAAATGGACATTGATTTCAAGGGATTTATTAACAAGTTCATCCTAATTTATTTGGATGATATCACACTCTTCTCCAAGAGAGGAGAAAATCATATCCTGCATTTGGAGAAAGTTTTCAAAAGATGTAGGCAGTTTAGGTGTCTTTGAACCCCAAAAAGTGTATTTTTTCTATTACTCAGGGCACACTTCTAGGCCATTTGGTGTCTAAAGATGGGATCTCTATAGATCCAGAAATAAATTCAGCTCTTCTTTCTCTTCCACTGCCTGCTCAAAAGAAGGCTCTACAGTCATTTCTAGGGTAGATTAATTTTGTTAGGAAATTCATTCCTAACTGTGCTGGTTTGGTCAAACCACTAACTCTTATGCTTAAAAAGGATATTGTTTTTAAGTGGACTAAGGAGGGGAAGGATAGATTTTAGAAGATAAAGGAAGAAATTTCCCAAGCTCCTACTCTCATGAATCCTAATTATGAGGACTTTGTCCTTTATGCCCTTGGAGGAGAGAGCAGCATTGCAACTGTCCTGATGTGGCAAAATGATCAAGATATGGAACAATCCCTGGCCTTTTTTAGTCAAACATTGAAGGACTATGAGGTTAGGTATAGTCCCATGGACAAACAAGTTTTTTCCATTGCAAGAGCATTGAAAAAGTTTAGATATATGTTGGCAAACAACCATATCAAAGTATTAGTTTATCATCCTAGTGTGAGATACTACATAATGAGAATTGAAATCGGTGAAAAGAGAGCAAGCTAGGTCACTAAGGTCCTAGAGTATGATGTTACTATGAAAGCCACTAAGCTGATTAGAGGTAGAGGGTTATGTGAATAGCTAGCTCAATATATAGTGGATGAGGTGAACTCATCCTATCACTTGAATGAGGCAAAACCTATAGTTGACCCATCATCTATGAGTTCTTAGACAATAGACATGGCCAGATTCCTATCCACTGGTGAGTATCCTTATGGATTGGATAGGACTAAGAGAAGACATTTTAGGTTGCAATCCATTCCTTATGCTTTGATGGATGGGGTTCTCTTTAAAAGGAACCCGAATGGGGTCTTGTTGAGATGCACTGAAAAAAATCAGGTTGATAGATTGCTCAGTGAATTCTATGCTGGTCTAGCTAGAGGCTACTTCTCTGCAAGACCTACAACAATGAAAATAATGAGGGCAGGTTACTTTTGGCCCATGTTGTTCAATGATGCCCATGTATGGGTAAGAAAGTGCAAAGAGTGTACTCTCTTTGCTAGGAAGAAAAGATTAGTAGCCCTTCCACTTCATCATATTCAAGCAAATTAGCCTTTCTCATATTGGGGCCTAGATTTCATTGGCATGATCAACCCTACATCCAGTGCTGGCCACAAATGGGTTTTAACTACAATGGACTACTTCACTAAGTGGGTTGAAGCAGTCCCACACAAAGAGGCTATAGAATAAAAAATCATGGATTTCTTGGAAGAAATCATGACAAGGTTTGGATCTCCTCAAACTATCATCTCTGATAATGCAAGATATTTTACTAGTTTTAGGATAGTTGATTGGGCTTTGAAATATAATGTGTTCTTGAAGACTTCATCTAACTATTACCCCCAAGGTAATGGTTTAGTTGAATCTACTAATAAGAACTTGATCAGAATCCTAAAGAGGACCATGGAAACAAACCAGAGGCAGTGGCATAATAAAATCAGACTGGCTCTTTGGGTTGATAGAATCACCTATAAAAGAGCCATTGGTAACTCCTATTTTGTTCTTGTGTATGGAAGAGAAGCTAGATTGCCCATCTCTTTGGATTTTCCTTCAGTAGAATTGGCTCAACAAATGGAATTAGAAGGTGAAGATGCCAGGTTTGTGAGGATAGTTGAATTAACCAAATTAGACAAACTAAGGCAGTCAGCGATGGTTACCTTCAAGGAACACAAAAATAGACTAAGAAATACATTGACAAGAAGGCCAAAGATCAATTTTTCAAAGAAGGAGACCTTGTTCTAAAATGGGATGCTGACAGAGCCAAGCCTGGAGACCACACTAAGTTTGATTCTATCTAGAGTGGCCCATTTATCATCATCAACTGCAAGCAAGCCAATGTGTTCAATATTTCAAAGCTAGATGGTGAAGTTCTACCGATGTAATTCAGTGGGATCCATCTCAAGTCTTACTTCTAAGGTTGGTCTAAGATTTTGTACATACTATTTTATTTTGTTCCTGCTTTAGTTTTTTCCTTTTCCCTAATTGTTTTTGCACAGGCTGCACTCTCATTAGGAAAATGCAGGCCTCATTTCCCTTTTGGTGTTGTTTTGAAGGAAAGGTTTTAGTTGTTTTTGGCCTACTATAGTCCCTTTGAACTCTATGCCCAATGGATGCTTAAGGCCACTGGTTCATTTGTTTAGCAAGCAAACATCCCTGAGAGGTCACCAAAATGTTGACCTATTTTCCCCTTCTAGAGTAAAATAGGCCAAGCTTGAAAATGTCAAAAATATTGCTAAATTCCTTAGGTACCCAATGTTCTTCATGTAAGGGTGTTTTCTCCTAGTAAAAATCCCCAAAATTTACTAAGAAAAAACCTGAGAAAAACCCAAAAAATTCCAAGTTTTGCCTTTGTTTTTTTTACCCTTAGTCAGCAATTTTTAAAGTTTGCAAACCCACTAATTCACCAACCAGCTAGTTCATCGACTAAGTAAAAGGAAGAAGTTCTCTAAAGTGACTAAGGAAGTAAATTAAAAGAAACAAGTGAAAAGGTTGTCTTTATCAACGATTTTCAAATTTTGCGAACTCGTAAAAAAGTTTGCATTTTCAAAGGTCCACCGATCAGGTGAATCGCTGACTAAAGGACTAGGTAGGAAGGCTTTCTTCAAATTAACTAAGGCAAAAAGTGACTTAATAAAGTGAAGGCAAAGGCAAGTTGCAAGGTTTCCTTTATCGGCAAATTATGTGGTTTGCGAACCTACAGCTTCACCAATTGGAGGAATTGTCGACAAGGGCAAGGAGGAGAAAAGAAAAGGAGAGAAGACTTAGAAAATGACCAAGGGAAAAGAAGGGAAAAGCTCTATTGGTGAATTAGGGAAAGATCAAACTCACCAAATGGTTCAGAATTTCCTAAATTCGTCAATAAAGTGATTCATCATAAATGGTTTAGAATTTCCTAAATTCTAAGTTTTGACTTAGTTTTTTTTACCCTTAGTTAGCACTTTTTAAAGTTCGTGAACCCACCAGTTCACCAACAAGCCATTTCATCAACTAAGTAAAAGGAAGATGTTCTCTAATGTGACTAAGGAAGTAAGTTAAAAGAAACAAGTGAAAAGGTTGCCTTTATAAATGATTTTCAAATTCTGCGAACTCGTCAAAAAGTTCTCATTTTCAAAGGTTTGCTGATCAGGTGAATCGTTGACTAAAGGACCAAGTAGAAAGGCTTTCTTCAAATTAACTAAGGCAAAAAGGGACTTAAGAAAGTGAAGGCAAAGGCAAGTCGCAAGGTTGCCTTTATCGACAAATTACGTGGTTTGAGAACCTGCAGTTCACCAATCGGAGGAATTGTCGACAAGGGCAAGGAGGAGAAAAGAAAGGGAGAAATGTTGGCAAGAGACACTGCTACACATGACAAGTTTTGTCATTGATGGAAACTAAGTCCATTCCACACATCTGCAGTGCAGTATCAAATCATACCGGAAGTCAGTTCTAAGGCTTGTCCAATCTGGATTGATAGGAACAGGGTATATGGTAGAGTTCAGTATTTTGGTTAGGGGATCTCTCCAATTAATTATTGCATGTTGTGAATCTGAGGGAGTGTAGAGGAATGTCAGAACAATCTAAATCCAAGATTTCAACCTCTAATAACAAAGGGATTAAAAGTTATGAGCATCTAAGGACCGGGTCCTAATATGACAGAACACTTCAGTGAAGAACAGGTTGACTTCTATTAGATCCTTGTGCAGATCCAATAGATGTGTTTTGGTGAGTTGTGTATGGGATATAATATTAGTGGCAAACATGAATGGTGACCTGTAAGTGTTATTTCTGGTACACATCAATATTGATGTATGGATTCAGCCAATAGAACAAAGTATTTGTATTGTTTGTTAAGTTCTTCATAAGGCCGACAGATAAGTGATTGAGTTTGTTGATGTGAATATATATAACCAATGGATTTGAGTATTTTGGGTGTGATAGTAATGCAAATATGGAGTAAGTGTGAAAAAGGCATATCGAAGTGCGAAAGAGAAGAGATCTAAGGACCAGATTGTGGAAGAGAAGTAAACATGGTAGACTAAAGATGAAGTGAGTAAAATCAGTATTTTGTTCTTAACCAGAACTGAATTCTTGCATTGGCAGATGCTACTTATCAGTTCACACAATCTGTAATCCTTTTGTAATCATTTTTGTATGCAGTGAGCCTCTCTCAAGCAATGAGCTCTGAGCAGTGAGCCTGAAGGCATGTGCCTTCCCCTTTGTAATACTTTTAACAGAGTATAATCTTTGTGGGTTAACCCCCACCATGGTTTTTCCCTTAATTGGGTTTCCACATCAAATATTGGTGTCAAGTGTGTTGTTTATGTTTCTGCTCATGTATTATTAATTCTTACTTTTCATGATTATGTCATTAATCTATTAAGAAGTGGTAAAGAAGAATTAATTGCAGCAAGCTTTAAAAGTTTTAAGACAACTGATTCACCCCCCCTCTTAATTGTCATCCCTAATTCCAACAATTGGTATCAGAGAAAGGTTCCATGAAAGAAGCCTAACAACTTGAGGAGGATCTGGGAAGGAGTTTCAATGGGTTCACTCAGAGAACAACTTCAATTGGCTTTAGAAGATCTTGATCAGTCCAAAGTAGAAATTGATGATCTAAAAGTGAACCTTAAGGATGTTGATGATTGCATTGAATTGCTAAAAGATAAATTAAATAAATCAATGGAAAAAAGGAAAGTACTACTTCATCAGCTAGCTAATCTTACTGAAGAAGGTGGCATGAATGAGGCTTTAGAAGAAAAGACAAAGGAATGTGAGAAGTTGATAAAAGAAGTTTTTATTCTAAAACATGAGATGGAATTTGGGGTAATGAGGCTAACCAAAGAAATTGAGAAAAAGAAGAAGACTGAAGAAGACCTAAATCAAACTCTAAAAGAAAGAACTGAAGAATGCTACATATTAGAAAAAATGGATGGCCATCTAGAGTCTGATCTACAAGAAAGCAGAGACAATGAGAGATAACTTGAGAGGCAGATTGTCATGCTTAGACATGACCTAGAAGTTGCAAATGAATACAAGGAGAAGTTCAAGATAAGCCCAGCTAAACTTGAAGCACTGCTTGAAAGTCAGAAAAAGGTTGATGACAAGCATGGTCTTGGATATGAGAAAGGTGAAAGCTCTAGATCTGGACAAAGAAATTTTCAACCAAGGAATGGGAGAAATAGACCTAGAAGACCTCCGCTAAGACAGCCTAATGCTCAAAGATATCCATCATTCAATGGATTTTGTTTTAATTGCAACAAATTTGGTCATAAAGCTACTCAGTGCAGAAGCAGAGTAAATCAAAATGGTCCATCCTTCTCTGGTCAATGATTCAAGTGTAAGAGGTATGGTCATAGATCAAATGAATGCAGAAGTATGATAATGAATAACTCTAACAATAGAGGAAATGGCAACTCTTTCAATGGTTACTACTTTATTTGCAATGGATTTGGACACATGGCTAATCAGTGTAGATTAAGAGGAAATCAAGTATATAAGCAAAAAAATGTTGTGTGCTTTAATTGCAATAGATCTGGTCATATTGCAAGATTCTACAAAAGTAGGAACAATGAAAGAAGAGGTCCGGTAAACAGAAAACCAGATGAGCAGAGACAAGACAAAAGAAAGGGAAAATTGATGTGAATGAGATCTAGAATGAAATGAGCAAGACATGGGTCAAGAAAAGTGTTGTGAATAATAGTAATGGGTCTGCACCAGAATCTGGTGTTGATAATTCCCCTGGGAATTAAATTAAGAGCCCTGGCTCAGGGGGAGCTACAATGAAATCTAAAATCCCCCAGCCAGTAAGTGGGTGCCTGAATTTGGCATAATGAGAGAAAATAATTTGGATTATTATACATCATTTGAAAGGATTTCCAGAAGATAAAAGGTGGATATAACGATTTGCGGAGTAATTGAAGATTGACTGTATGTAGAAATAGTGTAACCGGATGTGTTAGGGAAGAGCATTTATTACAAAGGTAAATTATGTTTTTGTGGAGCATAAAAAGGTCATTCATTCTTCATTTGAATCACTTTGCATTCAAAGATGGAAAGAAGAAGAGCGTCTGAGCTAATATTTCAAAGGATTTGAAGTGCGACCAGCAAATTTGTTCGCTAACCCTAACTCCGTGGAAGAAAAAGGTATTTTTCTGTGAAGCCTTGAATTTGAAATCTTTTGCAATGGCCAATCCTCTTGTTGTTGATATTACTAAAAGACCCTAACCAAAATTTAAGAAGCATCCATACAAGTCAGTCGAAATCGAACCTTTAGGAGCATTTTCTGGTGTCCCATATGGAGTTCTGCATTTTGAGGATATTAGGGCTTACATCCACTGTAGCATAGAAGAATTTGGAAACCAAAAACTCTTGGATTTATTTGTCAACTACCTAAGGGATGATAGCTATGAATTAAAACCAGAATACAAAGCCATAGAAAGCAAACATTTTCTGCAAGTCATTAAATTTTCAACATTTGATTAAAATGAGTGGGTTCGATATATCTTGAGCTGAATGCATGATGAGTTCATATGGCTATTGAAATCATTCAAGATAACAAAGGATGTTATCAAGATTGTAACTGGGTTAAATTCAACTAGTGGATTACCTATACTGAAAGCTGTGAAGACCTAGATAGTGACCGATGCTACTGGTGCAAAGTTCAACAAAAGGGCAATGACCATCAATGACATTATTGAACCGGATGTTAAGTTTGCATCTATGGTGATTGGTTACAAGATTTACCACTCCAGCAGTGAGAATTCTGTCTCCAGAACTGCCATGTATGCAGCATATCAAATGTTGAAGGAGAATGCAGATTATGCCCTATGTGAGCTATTACAAAACCAGTTGATTGAATATTTAAGCAAAATAAAAAAGGATAAGAAAAACACCTTCAAATATGGTTCCTTAGTTATATGTTTGTTCTTCTATTTTATGAATGAAGTGCGTGGAGTACAAGGTGTGCACTGGATAAATGATAGGCCAGTTACTTGACAAATAAGAGATCATCTACTCAGCATTGGAGACTCAAGTGTACAAAAGACTACAATCTGGGGTTACTTTAAAAAATTTTAGAATATGATGCATTCTAGGGAAAGAATCCCCAATTCAATAGTTGAGAAATACAAGGATGAAATCTATTTTATGGTTGACACTGATCAGTGCCTAATGGAAGCTGTGGAACCTAGAACTATATGGATTATGCCTATGGGCTATGAGGTTGATGAGAAGATCTTGGACATGTATGGTTAACATCTCCTGAGAAAATCAAAAGACACCTATGTTGAAAGGTTTGGAACGTATAAGGAGCTAAGTCTAAATTGCATGTTGAGCTCAGGCAACAAGAGATCAAGAGAAAAGTTCAGAGGCAAGTTGAAAGGTATGCTGAGACCATTGGCCTAACAAGGAAGCAGTGAAGCAAAACAGAGAAAGAATTAAAAAGGATGAAAAGGAGAAATAATATAAGAAACAAGAAGATGCTCTAGGGGAACCATCCTCTACTTCAAGGACTACTAGAAGCTTTATTGTTGCCTCTATTCCCCTTAAACCTGCAAAACAGGAAGACAAATCATCCGGTAAGGAAGAGAAAAGAACAAAAGTAATGGCAAAAAGGCCATATGGAAGTTTGGAAGAAAAGGATGAAGAGAAGACAGATGCAGATGATGAACCTAAGGAGCTAAAGGCCACAGGCGCTAAAGTTGTTAAAGTATTAGAAGAAAAGATTTCCGAAAGCAAGAAGACAATAAAGAGACAAAAATCAGAAGTTGATACTGAGAAGAAAATTCCCTCTGTGAAAAGCATTGCCAAGAAAATCATTGTTGAAGGGAACTTAAACCATTAACTAAATTATATGATCTTTGCAACAATGTTGATAAAAGACTCTTGGAAGAAGCTACTATCAAGTTCTTAAATGTGTTCAATCAAGCACTGGTAGATATTTTGTCAGAAGTTCCAAAAAGTCTTAGGGATATATTGGAAATTAGGAAAGAAGTTGCCAAGGCAAAAGATATGGAGTTGAGAGAACATGTACTGACCACTCTATATTTGGTAATCTCTAGCAGAGAAGCAGACAAAATCTTCAAAGAGGTCAAAAATGAATTCAGGAGTAAAATAAGAATGAATAAACTAATGATTGGAGAGATAGATGAAATAGTTCAAGAAACTGAACAAATTTTGAGAAAAGCATTGGACAAGAACAAGTTCTTTGTTGTGTCAGATGAGCCTGTTGATGACACACCAATTCCGGATGAAGAAGAGCAATAGAAGGATGAGCAACAATATGGAATAGGTGACTCCTCTGTCTTGGAAGTGGAGCAAATAAACAAGGAAGATACAGAGATGGATAAAACTGATGATGCAGGAGATACTCTAACTCCTCTTGATCAATCCAAAAAAGAAGACAATGAAGAGAGTACTACTGCTACACAAGATCCTCTCGAATAGATTTCAAATGGTAAGGACAAAGGAAAGAATCCCCCTGCAGATGACACAGAGAAAGGTGAAGCAAAGAAAGAAGAAGAAGTCAAAGGTAAGGAAGATAAAGTAGAAGAAGATGGTGCAAATGTTGATGCACCCAAACAAAATAGTCATGTCACTGAGAAAACCCAAGGAAAGGAAGGTGGTCTAGAGATTGTGGCAAGAGACACTGCAAATGTAGTGAAGAGTTTTCTGAGTAAAGAGATGCTAGAATTTGATGAACATGAACTGATTCAAGGACCACTCAACCTGGATACTTTCTCTCTAGTCCAATTGATGAAGATATCATCTTTCACACAAGCCAAGGCAAGAAAAAATGTATTGAAATCTCACATAGAGGACAATGAGCTTAGGCCTTGCATCTGGTATATTGGAGAAGTTAATGCCAACATTCCAAAAGAATCCATCTAATTCTCCCTTTGGAAATCTGAAGAGCCTTGTAAATTCTGTAAGTACACACTTTGAGTCCTTTGAAAAATCTGTAGAAGTTAAAGTTCAGAATGATTTTAATAGCAAAAGATTTGATGCACTCAAAGGCATGATTGGGTTAGATAGATTGGTGTTAGATAACAGTATAAAGAGTATTCAAAATGCTCTTTCAGAAGGAGGCAGTATATATAAGTTTTGTTTATCTACTCCTAAAGTCATAGAGGATATAGAAGATAAAATAAAGGACTCCAAAGAAAAATTGTCAAGTATGTCCCAAGATTTTGATCCGTTGACAGTATCAATCACAAGTAAGGAATGTCAAGCAATCGGCCTGATGGAAGAAATAAAGAAGTTGACAAGAGAAAAGGAGAACATTGAAGCAAGAATGGGTGAGCTTTGGGGATTGATTTCCCTTAAGATAGAAGCAATGTTCAATGCTATGATAGAAGCCCAAACTGCTGCAAAAATAGGTGATCCCATTGACCTCCAGAATGCTAAAGCACAAGCATTTTTGCTCAATGGCCACATTTCAACTTTGAATAGTATGAAGAAGAGTTGGGATATAGAGTTGGACCTACTGAAAAATATTTTTGGAGATATACTTAAGTATATGTAAATACAACTTAGGGATTGGTTGTACATATGCGGCATTGTATACATAATTTTTGGGTGAATTTTGGTTTGCGGATTCCATCCTTTTCCATTGATGTCAAAGGGGGAGTGAAGAGTAGTGAAAAATGAGGAATCTAGCAAAGGGGGAGCTTTGGAAACAATGGAGAGCACAAGTGTACAGAGTAAGGGGGAGTAGCTCTGACACTTAGTCATTTTTCACTAAGTGTTGCCATCAATGCCAAAGGGGGAGATTGTTGGCAAGAGACATTGCTACACATGACAAGTGTTGTCATTAATGGCAACTAAGTCCATTCCACACATCCACAGTGCAATATCAGATCATATCGAAAGTCAGTTCCAAGATTTGTCCAGTCCAGATAGATAGGAATAGGGTATATGGCAACGTTCAGTATTTTGGTCAGCGGATCTCTCCAGTTACTTATTGCATGTTACGATTTTGAGAGAGTGTAGAGGAATGTCAAGACAATCTAAATCCAATATTTCAGGCTCCAGTAACAAAGGGATTAAAATTTATGAGCATCTGAGTACCGGGTCCTAATATGACAGAACAGTTCAATGAAAAATAGGCCGACTTGTGTTAGATCCTTGTGCGGATCTAGTAGAAGTGTTTTGGTGAGTTGTGTATGGGATATAATGTTAGTGGCCAACATGAATGGTGACCTGCAAGTGTTATTTCTAGTACGCATCAATATTGATGTATGGATTCAACTGACAGAATAGAGTATTTGTATTGTCTGTTAAGTTCTTCATAAGATCGATAGATAAGTGATTGAGTTTGTTGATGTGAATATATATAACCAATGGATTCAAGTATTGTGGGTGTGATAGTAATGCGAATATGGAGTAAGTGTGAAAAAAGGCGGATAAAAGTGTGAAAGAGAAGAGATATGAGGTCCAGATTATGGCAGAGTAGTAAACAAGGCAAAATAAAGATGAAGTGTGTAAAATTAGTATTATGTGCTTAACCGAAACTGAATTCTTTCATTGGCAGATGCTACTTATCAGTTTACATAATCTGTAATCCTTTTGTAATCATTCTTATAGGTAGTGAGCCTCTCTTGAGCAGTGAGCTCTGGGCAATGAGCTCAAAGGCATGTGCCTTCCTCTTTGTAATACTTTTAACAAAGTATAATCTTTGTGGGTTAACCCCCACCGTGGTTTTCCCCTTAACCAGGTTTCCATGTCGAATGTTGGTGTCAAGTGTGTTGTTTATGTTTCTGCTCATGTATTATTAATTCTTACTTTTCATGATTATGTCATTAATCTATTAAGAAGTGGTAAAGAAGAATTAATTACAGCAAGCTTTAAAAGTTTTAAGACAACTGATTCACCACCCCTCTCAGTTGTCAGCCCTAATTCCAACAGAAAAAAACTTAGAAAATGACTAAGGTAAAAGAAGGGAAAAGCTCTATCAGTGAATTGGGGAAAGATCAAACTCACCAAATGGTTCAGAATTTCCTAAATTCGTCAATAAAGTGATTCGTCAGCAAAAGCCAAGGAAGTAAAGTGAAGAAGGCAAGGTCCACGAAATGTAAACTTTTCTGACTAAAGAAAGAAGCCAAGGCAATGTCCGCAAAAGTAATATTTCGCTGACTGAAGGCAAAAGTTGACTAAAAAAGAGTTCAAAGAATGAGGAGATTGCCGATAAAGAGAAAAAGACAAAAAGCAAGCTTGATTCACATAAATGAAACGTTGCCGATAAAGGGAAAAGTGACAAGGAAAAGACAAAGGTAAAGAAAAGTTCATAAAATCTAGAAATTTGTCGACTGAAGGGCAGAAAGCAAAAATGAAGAGGAAGACCAAGAAAAAATAGTTCATGAAAGACAAATTTTGCTGATAAGGCAAAATAAAGGTCAAAAGTGGTCAAAAGTGAAATGAAATGAAATAAATCTTGTGATTTAATGTAAAGCTTTAAAATGTTTTGAAGTTAAAGGATTTTAAAGTGTTGTACAAGCTTTATACAGGGAGATTCTAGTGGGAAAATGTGTTTTGAAATATTTATCTCCAGCCGCCATTAATGCAGGACATGTCAGCACCAACTGGAAGTAGTTGGTGGGCATTTATTCATGCAAATCTTTCTTAGCTACTTCATCCTCAAGATATTTTATGTAATTATGTTTTGTAGATAGACATTCCTTTTGGCAAAAATATCTTTTGACAAGCCCATGGGGTAAATTTATTATAGTAGGTCACTTAGGTTAATGAATGGAATGATACAAATTGGTGAAAATCAATGTAATGAGGGTTGGATACAGAGACTTATTTTTTGTGTTCAAATAGAATCCTCCTCCACTGTAACCGTGCCTTTTTAATCAATACAATATTGTGTTTTTTACCTTTTCATGTTGTTCATCCACTCTATGTAGATTTAGAACTGGTTATTGTTTGTGAATGTTTATTCCTTGCAATCCTTTTCTTACCTTTACCTCTATTAAGATCTGTAGGATTTGTGTGAGTTTATCAGATGTATTCCATTATTCTGTGCATTTTAGCTTTGCGGGTGTTCTATGTTCAAACCTAGTGTATCCCCTTTACCTTTTCAATTTATCCTTCTTCCCCTTTACATAGCAGTGAATAGATTAGGTTTAGTCTTAGCATACTCTGAATCTCATATTCAGAAAAGGAACCAGCCTTCTCTGGAGGTTTGATTTCCTTTGTAGGGTCCCACACATGGAAATCACTCCAATGTTTCACTGGATTGTTGCAACATAGGCAACACAGGGTGCAAATCCAAGTGACAACACTTAGCATTAGAGTGTAGAGTTATCACATACATCCCTTGAAATTCACAAACATCCACAACAGGAGCATCTATTTGATATCATCACCTAAGAACCCAAAAAAATAACAATATGGACCATTTTCCCAGGGGGCAATGAATGGTCTCAGAATGAGAGAGATCCCTCAAGGGCTTCCACCAACTTTTTCCACATTTATGTAATCTAATAAGCATTCCCCAGATTAATAGATAAGTGCAATACAACATTACTGTCACCTACACAACATGAAGACCCTTGTGCCATCTAAAGTTGACTCACATCATTTGAATGGCTTACCTTGAACCAAGGCCTTCATAGTTAACCACTCTAGCCAAACACTTCATTTGATTGGAAAACCCTAAGGTAGAAAATGACATGGAGGAACTCAAAATTACTAAGTGCATGATGCATCACTTACACAAAAACTATGCACCCCTTATGTGCTAATACAATGCCAAGGTGATTATTGCACAAACATATGTGACACCTCACATCATTGTCTAGGGAAATGCACATCATGCAATGTTACCATGCAAGAACCTATATTACTTTGCACACAACCTGCAAACCTTAGTAGTCCTTCACCCACCTATGTAAGCACCTAGATTATTTTGTGTACCACCAACCAAACCTGAACATCCCTTCATAGCTTGTGCAAGAACTTGCATTACTTTGTGCAACACTTGACATCTTGTGCCACTGCACATGCTCAAGCTAACCATACATGTGCAACACGTGGAGGAATTGACACCATAGGAAACATGACCATACATGCACAACACCTAGTGACATCCACACCATAGAAAACACCATCATTTAGGTATAATTCCTAGTAACGTCAACACCACACATGCCATGCAACCATACACATTAGACACATGTCAACAAAGATGTGTCTTAGAAAACCTGATTATTAACAAGCTAACCATAGAATCTCTTTATGATTTATCTATAAATACCTACATTATGCATCCTGTGCAGAAGCACACATAGGAGAGGAATATTGACCAATGATATTAGCATGTTGTATGTATATGATATTCAACTTTGTACAATCTAGGGAAATCAAGTAAGATGTATTACCCCTTTTCAAATCATAAGAATTTTCATTCTCAGCCTTGTGCTTTTTACACTTATGTACTTCACCCTATTCTACCATTGAATAAAAGTATCTTTATTTGTTAATATCTCATAATTTGAATGTGTAATAATACTTCACATCTTGTGTTTTAAGATTCTATTACATATTATACAATCTATAATTCTATTTTAGCTATTCCCATCACTTAGATAAGTTATAGATTGTCCTTTGTAAATCTCTTGGACTCCACATATATCACTTTTGGTTAAGATGGATCATTTGCATCCCTTCACCTTATCTCTTTTTGTGTTGAAGTGATTCACTTATATACCTACTTCAACCCTATAAGTTTTACAAATTATTTGTTGGCATTATTAAGTAGTTGCTTATTCTTATTTTAGATTTTTATATAATGCTACACATAGAATTTTGTGCTTGTAGGTCTCAAGATGGATTTATCACTGCAAGGAGCATGTGCATATTATCATCTATATCCATATCCTTTGTATATGTGCTTGCCATTTACTTTCATGTTGACTTCTTGTTTACTTTGACATGCATGATTCATAGTAGTTCACATGCAATAAAAAGTGGGGGCAAAATACAAGCGTGAAAAGTGCATTCATAGTACTTTTCCCATTCATTTTGAATTTTCTTTGACCCTTTGTCCCTAGTGCAACATTTAAAGTCCAAATGACATAATTTTGTGCAAGAGTTGGCATCCAACATGTACTTTAGTTGATTATGAGTCCTTATCCCTAGTGGTCTAGACCAACTCTCAAATTTGTTGTTTTTAACCTTGGTTCAAAACCACAAGTGTGGCAGTAAATTTAGTTTAGAATGACAAATGTGGGATTGACCTACATTTCTAAATCCAAAATTCATCATGGGCCCAAGTCAAGGAGAGGATTGACCCCATTTTCTATATCCAAAATTAATCATGGGCCGAAGCCAACTTTCCTCCAAGTAGTTGTTGCCCACCAACTCAATCACAAAATCTTTAGTTTTGTGCACTAGGGTGTTGTATAAAAGGACAAAGTCCTAGTTCATTTTATGAATCCACAATCTATTATTAGTATATTATCTGATCACAAGAGCATTTAGAATATTAATTGCATCAACATCTGCAATCATAACGACAAACATCTACACATTTACATTTATGTGTGGTGTGACTTCAAATTTGTTCCAAATCATTGACTCAATTAAGGGGCTTGACTAACATGTAATGTGGGAAGCTAGCTAATTTCCCTTTGCTAGCACAACACATTCCATTAGTGCTTCTAAGCACCATTATTTTTAATATTAGAGGCAAACAAGGTTCTAGAGACACAAAGTGCAAAGATCAAGGCCATAAAGCAAGTTAAAAATTGCAAAAACATGATTAAAGTTGCAGATGTAGAGATCAAGGTCACATGTGTGGCAGTGACCCAAAACAAAGCAAAAGCCATTTCTCAATCTGTTGTTGCATAACAATCACAAATCTAATAATAAAATCTTAAATTAGATCAAAGAGCACATGCCACAATAGATCGTCCGCTTATCACATTGAAAGTTAAATACCTCTATCCAACTTTATCAATTTCTATACATATTTTAATACTATTTTTAAATTCAACTACTTTATCTAAATTGATTGTGTGTTAGTTGCTTATTAAGCTAAATAATTTTGAAAAGGAATTTTTTATTTCAATATTATACCTTGACCATTCTTAACCCGCATTGATTAGATCTCACAAATCTCACCTTGAGGAGAATTTAGTTTAGAATTGGGTTTTAGCCTAGGCCTCTTTTCATTGCAAATGCTCCAGAATTTCTTTTCACCTTTCATTTGTTTCAATTTTTTGCTAACGTACATTAGAAAAGGTATAAAAAAAAGGATAGAGGCATCTCCCAACATTTCTCTGTAATTTGTAGGCATCCCAACATGTCTCTGTAATTTGTAGGCATCTCTGTTGGTGATGACTGATGGTAGATATGAAGAAATAGAGTTTTTCAATTTTTGTTGACTCTTGCTTCTTTTTTTGTTAGTTGCATTATTTTGGTGGTTTGGCTGTATTCTTTTGTTTTTCATTCATAAAACTTTCCGTAAAAAATGTCTTTGAAGCTATGATACATTGTGCAAGAAAGTCTTAAATGATTTCGGACAATAAAAGCTCATATTCATTCCAGAAAGCTTGGAAATTTGTGCCACTTTAAGTAATTCTATGAAAAATTGGCTTTATTTTCTCGTAAATTTTAATCATTATGATTCTTGTTGTCTTAGGGGAGAGGGCCTAATGGTGGTGTGTGGTCTTATAGTTGGGATAGAAATTGATAATGTAGGAGCCATCACTAATTATTTAGAAAATTAAAATATATTTAAAATATAATATATGTTTATTAATTATTCAACTACAAACTAAATTGTAAGGTTTAAATATTTATCACAATGGATGCAATCATTGTTTAGTTTTAAAAAGTTTAATAAATAGAATATGTTTTATCAAGATAAGAAAGTTTAGATATATAAAACTCATTGTCAATATTGTGATATGACATAAATTATACACATTCTTTCTCTACAAAATTGACATGATATATGTTGATATAAAGTGTAAATATAAACTAGTTACATATTAATTACGATAAAGTTATAATCCTTTAATAATAAAATGGCACATCAACTATCCCATCAAAGGAACGTAATGTGTTTAAATTTCAACATGAACATAACATCTTCTAAGTAATATTTGCCCAACAATTGGTCATTTTCACCATGAATGCTACAACCATAGCAACAAATATGTAAGGTTCACCAATCAATCCATCAAAAAAAATTAGAAAGGGTAAAAAATAAAAAAGAACAAATAAATGTATTCAAACTTGTCAACATATTTCAAACATTTTCAAATCCATCCATTCATTCCTCTATCTTACATGCTTAAATCCTGTTTTCATAGCATTTGCCAATGAAATGATGTAACATAATTGAATATCATCTAATCAAATGAAAGTGCACAAATCACTAACAAGAAATTCAGTGGATGACATGCCTATAAATGCATCATGTTCTCTACTAGGTTTTTTACAACCCTGTATTGAATTTTTCTACAAGCTAATATAGTTTTTCTAGTCTGTTATATATCACAACATTATCAACTATAATAGAAGATTCATAACATAGTTTTAATTAGCATTCTAGGTCATTTTGCTCTGCAACAATCCTGCATGTTTTTTAATTTGGCTTTAGGAATGGTTGGCGACAGTCCGGGGAGGTTGCGACCCAGTCCCCTCCCCCTGCGTCAGGGGATACTATTTCTAGCATGGGCTGTCGTGAAGAACACGTGACTCCGTCCTTGGATCTTGGATCTAAGAAATGGAAGGAGGCCCTCATGGGCGCTGCTCATAGGGATAGTTCTTGTCTGACGAGTTTCTTGGTCCTTTCTAAGTGTGAGGGTGCTAAGGCTCTCAAACTGCCAAACCAGACCATCCTAAGGGTGGTGGCGACCATGGAGAACATGCTCATGGGGAAGTTCTTTGCTTACAGACCCAACATTGACTTGGTTAGAAGATGGGTGGCTACCAAGTGGGTGCTTAAGGGGAGTGTCTCTGCCAGTGCCATGATAGGTGGAATGTTGCTTTTTAAGTTCACTTCTCAAGAGGATTTGTTGTTGATCCTGGCTGGAGGTCTATGGCTATATGGGAAGCATTCACTTTCTCTATGCAAATGGAAACCCAGCTTTGACTCTAAAGCAGATCTCAACTAATATGCTCTGGTATGGGATAGGCTTTTGGGTCTCCCACTAGAATATTGGGATGAGGAAATAATTGTCTGGATTGGTAATTCCTTTGGGGATTATGTGACAGTTGACAAGGTCACCAAGGCAAAGGCAAGATTGGTTTATACCAGATTATGTGTTAATGTTGACATTCTCAAAACCCTTCCCACTTCCATTATTTTGGAATCTTAATATGGGAAATGGAACCAGAGCATTCTCTATGAGAACTCCAGGGTCTTTTGTCAGAACTATATGAAACCGAGACATGTTTTTATTTAGTGCAGGGCCCCCAAATGCCCCCCATCTCGAAAGAGATGTGGGATGATAAGAATGGGAGCTCTAAAGACTACCTCTTTAAGGAGGATATCCTCAAACTTGTTAATTCCCCCCTCATGTTCCCCAGTGAAGAACATCGAGGTGGAAGCATCTACGAGGGGAGTCCACCAAGAACCCCTAAAGAAGGAGGTCGAGGTGTCCACAAGGGGTGACTAGGGACTGGTATTTGGTGGGGAGGCCCAAGGCTCAGTGGAGTAGGTGGTCGAGGAAGATATGGGCACTAATAGCCATATGGAAGACCTTAGTGGTAGGTCTAAAGAGAAGGAGGAGGGTGAGTTCTTCCAAACCTCTGGAACCCAGGTGGTTGAGATTGCTCTGAAGAATAATGTTCAGGACGTTCTTCATTGCAACCTTAAACACAAGATGGGGAAAATAGCAAAGGTAGGCCTTCACACATGCAAACAAGATAGCAAGAGATGGAAAGGAAAATCGCTAGTGGTAGGCAGACCATCTTGGTGGTCCCTTCTAGGCGAACCAAAAAATGAAAATAGTTTCATGGAACATCTAAGGGCTAAACATCCCTCACAAGCAGTTGCTTGTTAAGAATTACATTTACGACAATAAGGTGGATATTATTTTATTGTAGGAAGTTAAAATAACTGAGGAGAATTTCAATCTGGTGATAAAAAAACATCTAGCCCAATGCTTTCTATGCCACTGGTGGAGCCCAAGGAGCTTCGGGAGGTATTGCCACTTTGTGGAACAATAATCTCCCAGGCATGGTGGTGTCCTATTCCATACATTGTCTTGAAATCTCTTTCCAATGTAACTGTATACAGTGGACCCTGGTCAATGTCTATGCTCCAAACAGGCATACTGGGAGAAAGGAGGTCTAGGATTTTCTATTGGACAAGATTAAGAGCTCTAAGAAAACTAACTGGATGGTTGTGGGAGATTTGAACTCTACCCTTTACCCATCTAAAAAAATGGGGGGTCTGGCTAACTATTCTGACAACATGGTTGACTTGGAGGAATTCTTAGGCAATGCTGGCCTTATGGAAATTGAGCTAGTGGGCCAATCCTTCACCTGGTCCAACAGAAGACAAGGGAAAAATCTTATTCAGGTTAAGCTAGATAGATTTTTAATATCCTCCAATTGGGCCATAGCTAACCTTGTAAGTTCGATGGCTCTTCCCCAAGTCAGCTTGGATCACAACCCTCTACTGCTAAATTGGCAAGAGAAGAGTATTATAGGCCCTTTTCCTTTTAGGTTTGAGATGATGTGGGAAATCCATCCGGACTTTAGAAATTGTCTGATTGAGTGGTGGAAGATTCCTATTTAGGGGTTGGAAATGTATAGATTGGTTAAAAAACTAGCCAATGTCATGAATAGAATTAAGGAATGGAACAAGTATACCTTTGGAAATGATCTGGCCAGGAAGAACATTATGGGTCAACTGTTGGATGTTCAAACTAGGATGGAGCAGGGAGACTTGTCAAAGGAGTTACAAGCTCTCCATAACTCTCTTTCTAAAAATTGGTTATTGACGCTAAAGGAGGAGGAGATCTATTGGAAACAAAAATCCAGGGTTCAATGGCTGAGAGAGGGGGATAGGAACACATCTTTCTTCCACCAATCTACATTGTGGCACAGGAAGAGAAACTCTATTAATAGACTCAAGGATGAGAATGGGGCAGTGGTGGAGGATGATGTAGAGATAGAGAGCTTCGCTTCCAACTACTTTGAGTCACTTTTGTTAGAGTAATAGGTTCATTGCTTAATTAATTTAATCATATTGATTAATTAATTAAGTCACCTTTGTTGAAATGAACCAAACAACTAAGAGGGGGGGTGAATCAGTTGTCTCAAATCTTTAATTAATTCTACACCTTAAAACATTAAACACTTGTCCACTGTTTGTTATGATTAAATCATGAAAGCATAAAATCAGAAACATAAACACAATCGCAAGATCATACACAAGTGACACCAGATTTTTACGTGGAAAACCCTATTAAGGGAAAAACCATGGTGGATGTTAGTCCACAAGATATATAAGTTATAATAGTACCAAAAATTAGAGGCTCACTACCCAAATTGCTCACTGCAAAGAAAGGCTCACTGCCAAAAGGTTGAACTGAGATAACAGCATCTACTCCATGCCAAGGTTCAGTTCCATTGAAGCACAAACACCTCTGCTCTACTCTGCTACCTTACTTCACTTTCTCTTCACATTTTTGCATACTCCTTTCTTTTCATGATTCAATTACAAGTATTTATACACTACACCAACCTTGGAATGATCATCAAGGTTGGCATTACAATCATCAACCATTGGAACAATCTTCAAGGTCGGCATTACAAACATACATAAAATGGGTCTTGACCTAATACAAAATTATGCTAATAAAATGTAGTAAAGATGTATACGGATCATGCCATGCCTTGGCTAGGACTTAAACATGATCTTCCATGCCACAACATGCTTCTACAATCTTCAAGAGATCTCCGCAATCACTGGAATTAACCGAGTCGGCTAAGACTGGTTACACGCTACGTTATCTGGGAATAATCTTCAAACACGATCTCAATTCCTTAATGTGGACCAACGTAAAGATAGGAACACAATCAAGAGACATTCAAAAGCACATTATAATCACCAGGAACATCCACACAACATCTAACCACTTGAACCATGAGATTTCTTCAACCAGAGCATAAGAACTCAACTATCATCAACTATCATTAAAGAAAGATCACTCACGGACCACCAAATCATGAACCATTGCAATTGTAGGTGCATATAATCATCCCAGACATCACTTTAGAACCGCAGACTAAAATACATAATTGCGGAGGAATGCGGAGCAAAATACTTTCTCCCAGACACCAGTGAATGAACAAAAGAAGAAGGTTTTACTCTGGTGAACACAACTTCCTCAATTCTTCATACCAAAGGCTCAAACTTAGAATGTAGCATCTTTAGACATGCCTCTAAATATCTTACAATCTATAGACCAAGAGATTCAATCAACAAGAAATGCAGAGCAATCTTCTGCACTGCTCTTTTATCATCAACACACTGTCTTCTCTACAATTTACTGCAACTCATTGTTTCTTCCGGAGGGGCAAATTTTCTCAATGTCCTCAACATATAAGGCTTCTAATCAATCAAAAGATAAAAATACAGTTGACACCAATGACAACACAGATATGTTGACATCAATGACAGCACTGATTAGGCACATACTTGCAACAATCTCCCCCTTTGTCATTGATGGCAACATATGATGTGAAAAACTGTAACTAACATCAAGACAAGATTCTCCCCCTTTCTCTTTACACATCTGCACTCTTCCTCTCTAATTTTTTCACATGATTTCTCTCTCTCCCTTTGATATTAATGGCAAAGGGCACATACTTCCATTCTGCTGCTCTAATAGAACTAAACTTTTTCTCTAACCTTGCTTTTCTTTATTACTCCCCCTAAATGCTGCAATACTTACTAATCTCATTAGCTACTCCCCCTGAGATGTAGCTTCCAAATCATCAATCCAATTTAAAGAATGAAACTATAAGCACCACTGGATTGATGCACTTCTATGTGTGTTAGTTTAGAGCAGGAGGGGTGATGACCCCTAACTTTTCTTTGAGATATTCAAAAGTATCCTTAGGCAAGGGCTTAGTGAAAATGTCTACAATCTGATCTTTTGTAGATACATAATCTAGCTTGACTTCATTCTCTACCACCTTTTCTCTCAGAAAGTGATATCTTATGGATATATGTTTTGTCCTTGAATGCATCACCATATTCTTGGATATGTTTATGGCACTTATATTATCACAGAGGATTGCAACTAGATCTTTATACACAACTCTGATGTCTCTTAATGTTTGTTTCATCCATAACACTTGAGTGCATCTGCATGCTACTGCAATGTACTCTGCTTCTGTAGTGGACAAGGAGATTCAGTCTTGTTTCTTTCTCAACCATGAATCTAATCTGCTTCCCAAGAAGAATGCACCTCCACTAGTACTTTTCCTGTCACCCATGTCTCCAGCCCAATCAGCATCTATATATGTTTTGAGGGTAAAATCATTATCCTTTGAATACCACAAGCCATGCTCTGGTGTGCCCTTCAAATATCTCAATATCCTCTTGACTTCCATCACATGTGACTGTTTAGGCTCTGCTTGAAATATTGCCAGAAGACAAATTGCATGCATTATGTCAGGTCTAGTTTGAGTCAAATAAATCAATCCTCCAATCATGGATCTGTACCTTTTCTGATCTGTCATAGGTGAATCATCACTTTTGCTTAGTTTGCAACCAGTCACCATAGGAGTGCTTACTGGTTTAGAGTCCTCCATCCCAAACTTTTTCAACAACTCTTTCAAATACTTAGACTGAGAAATGAAGATTCCTTTATTTGATTGATTGATTTGCAGACCCAAGAAGAAGTACATTTCACCAAACAAGGACATTTCAAATTCATTTTTCATCTCACTAGAAAACCTTATACACATACCTTCATTTCCTCCAAAGATAATGTCATTAACAAAGACTTCAACAATTAAGATCTAATCATCATTGATTTTGAAGTATAGATTGCTATCTGCAGTACCTTTACTAAATCCCAATTGTAATAAATACATGTCTAACCTTGCCTACCAAGCTCTAGGGGCTTGTTTGAATCCATATAAATCTTTCTTCAGCCTACATACCATATCTCCTTGATTTGACAATTGGAATCCATCCGACTTCTCAATGTAAACTTCCTCTTCTAGTTCACCATTCAGGAATGTAGATTTCACATCCATCTGATATACCTTAAAATCTTTGTGAGCTGCAAATGCCAGAAACATTCTGATTACTTCAATCCAAGCTACTGGGGCAAAGGTTTCTTCAAAATCTATCCCCTCAATTTGAGAATATCCTTTGCATACAAGTCTTGCTTTATTCCTTACAACTTCTCCATTTTCATTCATCTTGTTTCTAAAGACCCATTTAGTCCCAATAACATTTTTATCAGCAGGTCTGGGAACTAATTCCCAAGTTTCATTCTTCTCTATCTGTAGCCGTTCTTCCTCCATTGTCTTTACCCAATTTTCATCATTGCATGCTTCATTCACATTTTTTGGTTCAATCTTTGAAAGCAAACAGTAATTAACTTGTTCTTCTGTAGCTCTTCTTCTTGTTAGCACACCTTTGTTCTTGTCACCTATAATCTGATCTTTAGAATGATTGATCCTTACATACCTAGTAGTCTTGGCAGTACTTTTCGGAGCCTCTTCTTCATCTGACTGTCTGCTTGCTCATCTTTTTCTTCAATTTCTATAGTCACAGGTTCATCTAGTTCATAAAAACTTAGGTCTGATATTCTTCCTTTGCATTCATCTACCTTCACATTTGCACTCTCAACAATCCTTTTGAGCCTCTTGTTGTAGCACCAATAAGCCTTACTCTTGGTAGAGTATCCAAGGAAGATTCCTTCATCAAATCTTGCATCAAAATTTCCTAGATCTTCATCTCTCCTGATATAACATTTGCTTCCAAAAACTTGAAATATTTTACTATGGGAATTCTTCCATACCACAACTCATAGGGAGTTTTAGTACCATTACCTTTCACTTGAATGTAGACAGCAGTGTGAATAGCTTCTTTCCAAAAGACTTCCGGCAGACCTTCTTCCTTCATCATTGTCCTAGCAGCCTCTTAAACTGTCCATTTCTTCCTTTCTACAACTCCATTATGCTGAGGAGTCCTAGGTGCAGACAGTTGTCACTTTTCCCATACTTTTCACAAAAAATGTTGAATTCATTTGATGTGAACTCACCTCCTCTATCAGATCTTAAGCATTTGATCTTCAAAACTATTTCATTCTCAACCATTGCCTTGAAAGATTTAAATTTCTCTAGAGCTTCTGATTTATCTCTTAGAAAAGTAACCCAAGTCATTCTAGAATAATCATCAATAAGAAACATGAAATACCTGTCACCTTGTAGACTTCTCACCCTTGTAGGACCACAGAGATTTGTATCCACTAGATCTAGCAAACTAGTAGAAAATTGTTATTTTCTCTTGAAGCTTGTCCTTATCTGCTTTCCCAACTGACATTCCTTACAAATTGGATTGGAAGGTTTCACAAGTTTTGGTAAATCTCTTACAACCTGACTTGAGCTTATTTTTGCCAGACTATCAAAGTTTATATGACACATCCTTCTATGCCACAACCAACTTTCATCTGTCTAAGCCAATAAATAATAATCATTCATTTCTTTCAATTGATAGATGTTACCTTTTGTCTTCTTACCAGTAGCAATCACAGTTTCAGAGCTTTTCATGATCTTGCACCCATTGTCTTTGAATCTTAGATCGTACCCTTTGTCACACATCTGACCAACACTCAAAAGATTATGCTTCAAACCCTTCACATATAGAACATTGTTAGTATTATGCTTTCCATCAAATGAAATAGATCCTTTTCCACAGATCTTACCAACTGCATTATCCCCAAACCTAACCAGTCCACCATCATACTTGTCCAAACTTACAAACTTCTTTTGTTACCGGTCATGTGATGAGAGCATCCACTATCAATAATTCATTCATCCTTATCTTTCTCAACCTGAACAGCCAAAGCACTTTCTTCTACTAGTTTTTCATCCTTCACACAACTAGCAGAATTAGTAGTCATAGGATCTTCTTTAATAGAAATAAATAGGCATTCATTTGCACTAGTTCTAGCATCATCAGATTCATCATCAGTCACTCCATCATCAAAATCTCTGACATAGTAACACTTCTTTGGAACTCTAAGTCTACTCTCATATATCTTCTTATTCCTTTCAATTATTTCAGGGCATCTAGAAGCATAATGGCCTACTTTACCACAAGAGAAACATTTGAAAGGTAATTTGCCTTTGAACTTACCAAAGCCTCTTTGAAGTCTATCAATGAAGTTGGCTTCAAGTTCTTCAAATTCATCATCCACTTTGTATTTCTCAGCTTTGGAGGTCTCTACTGAAGTACTGGATTTAAAAACTGATTCAACTTTAGGCAGGGCATCATCAAATTCTCTCATCTCAAATGTTGTAATCTTACCAAGTAACTAATCTCTGTCAATAGTTTTTACAGTCATAAATTCTTCAATTGTAGCTACCTTGTGACTGTAAGACTTTGGTAGTGATATGAGAATTTTCATCACAACTTCCTTATCACTGAGAGTTCCTCCCATACCCTTTATCCCAATGATAAATCCATCAACTCTTTTCATAAAGGTTGTTATGTTTTCATCTTCATTCATCTTCAAATCCTCATATTTCACTTTCAGACTTTGGAGCTTGTCTTCCTTCACAAAATCATCTCCTTCATACAAATTTTTTAGCTTTTCCCATACCTCATTTGCAATTTAAAGATCTACAAGTTTTGGCAACACTAAGTCACTTAAGGAACTTAACAGAGCATCCTTTGCTTTTACATCCACCTCATATTCTTTGATTTCATCTTCAGTTGTCAAACCATTTGGAGGCATGGTATATTTTGCTTCTGCAACTTTCCATACTTTATAACAAAGACAAAGAAGATGGCTTTTCATTTGTACCTTCCAAAAAGTATAATTTCTCCCATCAAAATGTGGAGCTTCCTTCTTATAAGACATTCTAGATCTTCCTCAAGCTGTTAGACTTTCTTCAGAGGAACCTTGCTCTGATACCAATTGTTGAAATGAACCAAACAACTAAGAGGGGGGGTGAATTACTTGTCTCAAATCTTTAATTAATTCTGCACCTTAAAACATTAAGCACTTGTCCCCTATTTGTTATGATTAAATCATGAAAGAATAAACTCATAAACATAAACACAACTGCAAGATCATACACAAGTGACACCATAGTTTTATGTGGAAAACACTGTTAAGGGAAAAACCACAGTGGATGTTAGTCCACAAGATATATAAGTTATAACAGTACCAAAAATCAGAGGCTCGCTGCCTACAGGGCTCACTGCCCAAATTGCTCACTACAAAGAAAGGCTCACTGCCAAAGGGTGGCTCACTGCCAAAAGAAGGCTCACTACCAAAAGGTTGAACTGAGATAACAACATCTACTCCATGCCAAGGTTTAGTTCCATTGAAGCACAAACACCTCTACTCTGCTCTGCTACCTTGCTTCACTTTCTCTTCATATTTTAGCATACTCCTTTCTTTTCATGATTCAATTACAAGTATTTATACACTACATCAACCTTGGAATGATCATCAAGGCCAGCATTACAATCATCAACTGTTGGAACAATCTCCAAGGTCAGTATTACAAACATACATAAAATGGGTCTTGACCTAATACAAAATTATGCTAAGAAAATATAGTAGAGATGTATACAGATCATGCCATGCCATGGTTGGGACTTAAACATGATCTTCCATGCCACAACATGCTTCTACAATCTTCAAGAGATCTTCACAATCACTGGAATTAACTAAGTCGGCTAATATTGGATACATGCTACATTGTTTGGGAATAATCTTCAAACACGATCTCAATTCCTTAATGTGGACCAATGTAAAGACAGGAACATGGTCAGGAGACATCCATAAGTACATTGTAATTGCCAAGAACATCTGCACTATTGTTATATGGAGCCTAATCAGATTCAGAGGTTAAATTTACCCCACTTTCATCGATGCAGATTCCCCCCAAATTCCTACGGGGTCAAGGGGCAGTGCCCCTTGCGGGGTCCAGGGGCAGCGCCCCTGGCGCATTCCCTGTCGTGATACAGGGCGGGGTCAAGCGATAGTGCCCTCGCAGGGGCTTAGGGGCAACGCCCCCAAAACCTCACATGGTATTTATTATTTTATAAAGGCACTGGGAGTTATTTTTTCATTGACCGACATTAAAAAACCCTATTTTGTAACCAACAAAAAGCTTGATAAAAGTGGCTAAGGGTTAGGGTTTTGATTGATGTATTGTAGCATTTTGCAACGGTATTGAGTTGTAGGGATTACTGGTTGTAATCGGTTTGATTTATTGGATAATAATATTGGACTCTCTATTTGGTAGATGTAGCCCAAGTTTGGGTGAGCTACATTAAAACTTGTCTCTCGTTGTTATTATTTCTGTGTATTTCCATTCCTCTGTTTAATCTTTATTTAAATTTAATTGATATCTTCTACGAGCTAACCCTAACATGCACAACATCTAACCACTCGAACCATGAGATTTCTTCAACCAAAGCATAAGAACTCAACTATCATCAACTGTCATTAAAGAAAGGTCACTTGCGAACTGCAAAATCATGAACCATTGCAATTGTAGGTGCATATCATCATCCCAGACATCACTCTAGAACCATAGATTGAAATACATAACTGCAGAGGAATGCAGAGCAAAATACTTTCTCCTAGACACCAATGAATGAACAAAAGAAGCAGGTTTTACTCTGGTTAACACAACTTCCTCAATTCTTCACATCGGAGGCTCAAACTCAGAATGTAGCATCTTCAGACATGCCTCTAATTATCTCCCAATCCACAGACCAAGATATTCAATCAACAAGAAATGTGGAGCAATCTTTTGCATTGTTCTTTTATCATCAACACACTGTCTTCTCTACAATTTACTGCAACTCATTGTTTCTTCCGGAGGGGAAAATTTTCTTAATGTCCTCAACATATAAGGCTTCTAACCAATCAAAAGATAAGAATACAGTTGACATCAATGACAACATAGATATGTTAACATCAATGATAACATTGATTAGGCACATACTTGCAACAACCTTTACTTTATTTCACTTAAGCTAAACTTAGGAATCTCACATTAGGGTTTTCTAACTTGCAAATATAAAAGCAAGTTCTCTCATGTAATTCATAAATCCATTTCATTAATTGCATCTTTTTTTGTGCAAATTGCTCTCTTTTCTTTTTTCTCTTGTGGAAGGTTAATCTTAGGTTTTGCAGGTGTTCACTGGGTCCTATGAGGTTGGTTTCACAACTTCTACATGGTATTTGAGTTCTAGATCTGCAAGCCCCTTCTCAGATTTGGAGAAAATTTTGAGCAAGAGTCATTCACTGGGTGTGTTTTTTGTGTAAAACGAAGTATTCCATTAGATTTAGAGCAGTCAAAATAGTCAGATTAGCCTTTTATTTGGCTTTATTTGAGCTTCGTAGGCCAAATTTACGCGGGTTTCGGCAGGTGCTTTTTTGGGGCTCTAGAGAAAATCTATTTTTTGGAGTGTTTTGGGCCAAATCTGACCCTGCCATTGCGCTCAAAAGGCCCAAAAACCTTAAGATTAACTGTCAAATTGTCAAAATTAGCTTCGAGCTCATTTGGGGCAAAAAAAAATTGCCAGGGAAGTCGTACGGCCTCCCTAGCACACAAATTGAGGTGAACATTTTTCAAAATGAATATATTACTTTTTTCCTACATAAATTTTTTCTATTTTTCAAAAATTATATTGAAAAAATGTATGCATGTTTTTTATTTAGAAAAAAGGGTAAAATTTTTTTTAAAAAAAGAAGGCAGCAGGTTTTGGTACCTGCTTAGGGTACCATACTTGCGTCAACAAGCGGACCCACCAAGGGGTCCACAAGCCCCTTTAATGGGGTCCTGGAGTCCCTTAGTGGGATCATGTGGTGGGGGTTCGACCCCCCCACACCCCACATTTTTTTAAATTTTTTTTAAAATAAAAAAATCTTCCATTTTTTTAATATTTTTTTATTTTAAAAAAAACAAATGTAATGTTTTTTTAATGTTTTTTTTTATATCAAAAAAAAAAAAACATCCATGTATTTTTTTACTGTTTTTCAATTAAAAAAAAGCAACATGCATTTTTTGGTGTTTTTTATTAAAAAAACACATGCATAATTCCTCATGTACCTGTCTCAATATGCATGCCTACCCTTGGAGAATTTTTTAGCAGAGGTTCTATACTTGGCGGATCTCCAAATTTGGACGTGTTTTTTTCTAAACTTGGCAGAGATGTTCTTTTCCCAGCCCAGCCCCTCTCTGTTGGGCTTTTCATTTTTGCACTCCATCTTCTAGAGGCCATATCTCCGTCACACGGTGGTATTTTTAGTGCAATTTTTTTTAAAAGGGGTAGAATTTCATGCTCTTCGCAATGGTGTAGATGGTTTTCTATTTGGGCTTCTAGTTTTTTCTAGAAATCAGTTTTCTCAGTGCTATTGTTGTGTAGTTCTCATTTTGGAGACTTTGACGGGCCATATCTTCTGCATCTGAACTCCTTTTTGGTTCCCATTTTTTTGAAAGTGCATGTTTTTCTGTGTACTTCATCATGGTGATATTAGTTTTCTCTATTTCTGTCAGAGAATTGTATTTTCAGCATGTGGTCTTTTTTAGACATTGTGAGCTTCCATTGTAAGCACTTCTCATATGTACACACACTGAAATAAAGTGCCTCAACATTATACATGTATTCTTGAGATCTTGCACATCATTTTGTGTCTTATTGTACTCGCACTATGATATAAAGTGCCATGGGGGTTGATGTTTGCCTTTTGTTTTGCCATCACACCTTTGTCAAGTGAGTGTCCCTTCCACAACAGTAGTGAATCACATTGATTCTTGCCTCATGCGTGTGTGCCTTAGTTTGCACACCCTTTTATTTGTTGGTACTTTCATGTTTGCATGTTCAGATGTTCTTGTTTCTTCTACATGCACTTCTTGGTTTCACACAATTTCAATGTACCTGTCATGGCTCTCCCTTGTCTACATTATGGGGGGGGTTTCTACTATTGGTGCTAATGCTTCCTTGGTTTCGTGTTGGAGTGAGTTATGTATCTAGTATTTGTTTCTATGTACTAGGCAAATGCAGTGTACATCAATGGCTGGTTACCCATGCATTTCAGTGAGATGGAGCATTTACCATATGGACACTCTTGCATTCCTTTTGTATCTTTGAGTTCTAGATGTTTTGCCTTTGTTTGCCATCTGATTTGAGTAGTGTTGTTGGGGGCACTCATGCAGATTCTTGTCTTCTTGATTCTAATCTTCATCTTGTTTTAGAAGAGGTTCTTCTTTCAGCACTATAGCAGTCAGTCTTCGACAGTGTTTGCAACTTCTTCATGCTTCAGTGGAGTTCTTCATGTTCATCTTCATGTTCCTATTCTTTTTGGACATCTTTTGTGGAGCTCTCTCTCTCATAGGGAGGCTTGTTCTCACTTTTGGGGAGGATTTTTTCCCGCATGGTTTTCTCCTTTTCTCTATTTGTGAGAGAATCTTTTGTACATGGGTACCTCATCAGGCCTAGTTGCCAAGACCCATCTTTGCTTTCATGCATTTGTCCTTAGTTTTTTAGCTTCTCCCTAAGTTCATCTTAAGGGGGGTGTTAGAGTAATAGGTTATTTTCTTAATTAATTTAATCATATCGATTAATTAATTAAGTCACCTTTACTTTATTTCACTTAAGCTAAACTTAGGAATCTCATATTAGGGTTTTCTAACTTGCAAATATAAAAGCAAGTTCTCTCATGTAATTCATAAATCCATTTCATTAATTGCATCTTTTTTTGTGCAAATTCCTCTATTTTTTTCTCTTGTGGAAGGTTAATCTTAGGTTTTGTAGGTGTTCACTGGGTCCTATGAGGTTTGTTTCACAACTTCTACAACTTTTGGCTGCCCATCATGTCAACGTCCCTCTGGAGGAAAGTGAGACCCTTTTGGACTCCATTCCTACCATTTTGTCTGAAGAGGACAACAACCTTCTAACTAAACCAATTACAGAGGAGGAAGTTAGGGTAGTGGTCTTCTCCATGGGGTCTTTTAAAGCTCTTGGACCAGATGGGTTCCCTCTGAATTTTTTCCAGACCTTCTGGGATGTTATTGAGAAAGATGTCACTAATGTGGCCAAGGATTTCTTTCAGATTGGTAGACTCCTATGGAAATTGAACAACACATTCATAGCTTTGATACTAAAGAAAACTCATTCCACATCCATGATGGACTTCAGACCTATCAGCCTCTGCAATACGATGTAGAAAATCTTCACCAAGATTCTGGTCTTTAGACTACAATCTCTTCTGGATAAGCTCATTACTTCCAATCAAAAAGGTTTTGCTTTGGGTAGACAAATCCTTGATGTGGCCATAACCACACATGAGATCATTCACTCTATCTCTAAAAGCAACACCCCAGGTATGATCTTTAAACTGGACATTTCCAAAGCTTATGATAGAGTCAATTAGGATTTTTTTATTAGTGTTCTCAAGAAATTTGGCTTTCAAGATCGAGTGATCAACCTGGTGAAGGAGTGCATCTCCACAGTTAGATTCTCTATTTTGGTCAATGGATCCCCCCGATGGTATTTCCCCTCTGGTAGAGGTCTTAGGCCGGGAGACCCCCTTTCGCCTTACCTCTTCATCTTGCTTGCGGAGGTGCTTGGAAGGAATGCTTGCAAATTGTTGAGGAATGGGAATCTTTGGGGCATCAAACCTACTTCCATAGCTCAGGCATCAATCATCCAAAAGTTTGTAGATGATACTATATTGTTTGGGATTACATTTGTGATCAAGGACGAAAGGTGGAAAGGTCTCCTCAATGTCTATGAAGGGACCTCTGGGCAAAGTATCAATTTTGAAAAAATTTGCATCTATTTTCTGAACACTCAGGAGGTTTTGTAACAAAAAATCACCAGAGTTTTGGGGTGCTCTAGTGTGAGCTTACCTGCTACCTATCTTGGCCTCCCACTCATGACCACCAAAGTTACTTCAGAATATTAGAACTTGACTATTGAGAGAATGCAGAGGAAATTGGTCGACTGGAAATGATCTTTATAGAGTCAAGTGGGGAAATTTCAACTCCTTGAACCCTCTCTTCAAGGCATCCCTAATTACTTCCCCAGTTTGTTCAAAATCCAGAGATTTGTGGCTAAGAAGATAGAGCAGATCCAAAAGAAATTCCTCAGGTCCGAGGTGGAGGAAAAAAGGAGAATTGCGCTTGCTGGTTGGGAGAAGTTTTGTACCTCCAGGAATCAAGGGGGTCCAATTTAAGAAGAACCCATCTCATGAACAAGGCTCTTATGACTAAGATTGGGTGGAACCATATCTAAGGTAATAAGGATTGGGGTGATATAATGGCTACTAAATATCTCAATGGGGATAAGGGATGCAAGTTGCTTGCTAATCTTGGCCTCCCTAAAGGCTTTGTCATCTGGAATGGGACCCTTAAAACTAGGGGTCTCCTTTGTAGAGACACTAGGTAGAAGATAGGGGATGGTAGGAATGTTAATTTCTAGGAGGATAGATGGTTGAAGGATATTCCCCTCAGAGAACTAGATTATGGAAGATTAGTTGATAGAGTGAGCATGTTTTTTGGTTGTAAAGTGGCCAATTACATTGGAGGACATGGGAGCATAAGGAGTTGGAAGGGTATTATAGATTGTGTTATGGATCAAAATGAGGATAAAGAGGTGGCTCTTCAGCTTCAAAGGGAGTTGCACAACTTTATGCTTTCCCTCCTTCCAAAACAAGATTAGATGGTTTGGGACAAAGACAACAAAGGACTGTTTACTATGAAGAGTGCCTATGGCTGCTATTAGACCCTAAGGAGGACAAGTTCTGGGGGAAATTTTGGTTACCTAAGATTTTACCCAAAATTAACTTCTTTTGGTGGACTCTGATGCATAACAAAATCTTAACTCTTGAAAATTTAAAGAGGAGAGGATTAGTTGCCAAATAGGTGTGTTCTCTGTGGTGAAGAGGAGGAATCTGCTACTCACCTAATTCTACATTGTAACTTTGCTTGGGAGGTCTGGAGTCTAATTATGCAGAGGCTGAATATGTGTTGGGTTTCCAATGACAGTGTGGCTGCTCTAGTCAGAGCTTGGAGGCCTCCTTTCTGACCAACATTCCTGGTTGTCAAGGAACTTTGGTTACAAATTCCCCCCCATCTTGTCTAGAATTTGTGGAAAGAACACAATAATAGAATCTTCAGGGAGAAGTATAGAACCCCCTTGGAGGTTTTTCAAACTTTTTCCAAATTGTTGGTTGAAACCATCACTTCCTGTAAATTCAAAGTGGCGGAGAATCCCCGAGGGAAGGAAGAATAGTGTTTAATGCAATAGTGAATTGTCAGTCTAAATAACTATCAAATTGATAACTATAAAAAGATAGCTAGGGATAAAACCTACTGGACCCTGCCTCAAAAAGGTTGGTTCAAACTCAATTTTGATGGGGCAACCAAAGGGAATCCTGGGGAGGCTAGTGGAGGAGGCATAATCAGATATGATTCAGGGATGTTTGTGGCTACCTACACAAGGGGTATTGGCATTAAGAGTAACAATGAGGCCAAAGCTTTAGCTATGCTATGGGGTATCAAACTTGCTATTTCCTTGAACATTCGACATCTGCATGTGGAAGGGGATTCATAACTAATTGTTAATGTTGCTTTAGGATCTACTAGTATAGGTTGGAACCTGGTGGACATTGTAGGTGATATTCATCTACTCCTCAATGCCATGGAGGAGTACAACTAGGTCTTTTATACCTACGAGGAAGGTAATGCTGTGGCAGATGCTATGGCAAACCTTAGGACTTATAGTAATGGTTGGCAGTGCTAGAGGCTTTCTTCTAGGTTGCCTAGTAGGATTCAAATTCTCATTAAAGAAGATGGATGCAAGCACACATATTAACTATTATGGACTCCTTGTCCTTTGCATGCTTTGGTTGTGTAGGGGTGATGATCTTACCATGAGGGGTAGTAAGTTTTTAAATGGGTTTGGAGTTGTCAGTTTTTAAACCCATAGTGACGGGAAAAGAATTATTACCATTCAAATTTTTCTAAGCAGGAGTATTGAGATGGATCTGAGGGGGCTAAGTAGGAGACCTATAAGGATGTTGAGGTGGCAAGTGATTGGGGGTGGGATGAATGGATGACAGGCTAGCTTGGGAGTAATAATTTTCTTACCCACCTCGTCTCCAGTGATGTTCACTTTCACACGTGATCGCAGGCATGGGTGTTTTCCAAGGAAAAGAACCAAGGTGGCAAGGGCAATGCATATCTCCAGAATTATGATGTCAAATTTAATTCAGGGATCCCATGGCCTTTGAAATGACAAAATTACACGGAAGGATTTATTTCTTTTTATGTGTATCCTGTTAGGCATTTTAACATTATTTGCTTTCAACATTTCTTTCCACTCTGGCTGCGTAGTTTACAAGAATTCAAGATAGGTGGTGACATTGTTAAGATCAAGCTAACCTCACCTGAGGAGTTTAGGTAGGATCCTACGGTGTGGCACATCATACAAGAGGGGGATATGGCCTCCTTCCTTGAAGCAAGATCGGTCATGATGAGAATTTGTCCCAACAGTTTGCAGAGTCATGGGATGACGATACCAGGCAAGTCCGTGTGGGGGGTATAGGATTTGAAGCCTCTAAGGAAGTGATAGGGCAAGCCACAAGGTTTCCCATCAAAGGTAAGAAGCAGATCCAATGTAGAAAGGTGCCAGACCCTAAAAATATGGGGATTTTTTTTAGAGAAGGGGAAGCTGCTATGAAACTTCATGGTGGGTTTGAAAGAGAAAAGTTGTCGGCTCCATGGGGGGAAAGTCTGCCTCATGATGATGAAGTATTTCACCTTGGAGGGCCAGTTCAAGGTATTTTACCATTACCATTTCACTTTACTTAACCATTTCAGGAATAGGTTGGAGCTTAGTTTCCCCTTTTTTCTGTTGTCTTCTCTAAAGAGTTCCATTAAGTCTACGAAAGAAATTCATGCTAAAAACCCTAACTACCTGCTCATCCCTATCCACCAAAGGCTCATCCTTAGGCTGTATCATTTCCATTTGGCCATGTGCCCCTCAAAATAGATCAAAGTCAGTATGCTTGAAGATACCTCATTGGCCCATACTCCTACTGCTAAGGGTAAAGCCAAGAAAGTTGTTGGGTCCCTCAAAATTTCCCCAAAAAACCTGAAGGGGGGACCCAAAATTGAGGACAACCAATGTAGTACCCTTGTTGGGACCCATACTCCTGATTCTAAGACTAAAACCCCCAAGAAAGCCAGCTGGAAACTTGATATCCCTATCTTGGAGTCCAGGAAGGAATCTGTGGTTTCTGTTAAAAGGGACCAGATGACTGAGGAGGAGGGCAATCTACAGTCCAAGATGGCCAAAATTGGGAGAGTGGAGTTAAAAAGGGATGAGGGGCCCTTAAAATTCATAGACCTTGACTCATGACCTAAACAGACAAAGAGTGGAGATGGAGGTGACACTGGTAAGAATGTTGCCCAAGGAGTGCATAGGTCCAGCCGTATTGCTAGTAACCTGTCCACCAATCCCTAGGACATGGACATTTCTGAGGATTCTGAGTTTGTGGAGGATAGCATTGGGGAGGGAGAAGATGAAACACCCATCAAATCTATTCACAAGATTGAAGGAGCGAGTCACTTTACTGAATTGAACAAGCCTGGCTCAAAGGAGATGGAGGAGGATGCTGAGGAAGTTTGGGGACAAAAGAAGAAGGGTGACTACTCATTGTGTAGTAATACTATAGAAGAGCTGATGGTACTAAAAGCTAAGATGGACAAAATGCAGAAGAAATGGCAGGTAATGACTGAATTTGTTACCAAGGCTCCCCATCTTGTGGCTTCGATGTTTGTTGTTGTTAAATACTTTGATGATAAGGTCAGGGATGTGGGGTGGATAGCCTAGGCGACTACAAGGACATGTTTAACTTCCTGACTAAGTATGGGATGTCTGATAGTCCATAGTGGGTCTGCTGGTTCTTTTGTGCTTTTTATTAGTCTCATTTTTTACTGTCATTTATGTGTTGTTAATGTGTTGTTTCTAGCTCGTTTGAGGCCTTTTTTTGCCCTAAAGTGGCTCTGTAAAGGGTTCTGGACCCTTTTTTCCAGTTAAACTAATCAAAAACATTATCAACTGTAAGTTCAAATTATATTTTTCATTCATTTCCTTTAGCATACATTTCCTTAATTTCAAATTTATAGTTAGTTGAAAATGATATATTTACTATAAGTTCATATTATATTTCTATATCTACATTTGATGGGATTTAAAATTGAAATGGTCTTTTTGGTAAGCATATACACATTTGATGGGAATTAAAATTTTATTGATAATAGTCTCTTATAGTGGATGGTCAAAGACTGTATTTTAATAAGCAATATGATGACTATTCTATGACATTTCAAGTTATACTCAAAATAAAATAGTTGATACCAATAATTAACATATCTTGATAATATCTTAGAACAAATAGACTACACAAAAAATCAACTAAAAAGAAGTTTAAATTATAGATGAATACTAAATCATGCCATATATAGGTAATAAGAGATGTCTTGACAATATTTTGCTATCTATTGAAAAGAAATTGCAACAAAATATACCATTTCCACATAATCCTCATAAGAGAAACAAATGCAAAACAAGTACACAAAATCCACAATGCAAAAGAATAACAAAGCATACCACAAGATAACACCAGATATACCTTTGGAAAACCCTCTCACGGGAAAAACCTAGCCTCCAAAAGCACTCACACAACTCAATGTATTATCTCAAGAACAAGATTACAATACACTTGCAAAGTTTCCATGCAAGCATCTAAAACATCAAGCACTCTAGTTGTATTCCTCCATGTGAACAAGAAAATGAGAACCATGTAGCCACACATCCCAATCCATGCTTCCACATACACAACCTACAAGATATGCTCAATCTAACCTTAGACAACAAGTCAAAGGTTGCACAAGCCAACCTCAAAAACACACATCTATTTTCTTTTATAGAATAAGCTTGCACAAAACCACTAAGTGGTATTACATAAACCATGTACCTCAAAACCATGAGCTAACTAAACTATGACCCCAAAATTAAATATTTTTCTTAATAATAAATATTTTCCCAATGTGACACCCACATTAAATATTTATCTCAATGTCACATGCAATTGGCCCCAATAATTTCTAATCTGTGTGGTATCCACATCTGTAAGATGCACCGCGATTAAATATTTATTTTTATATTTTTAGCATTATGAAAGGTGTACAACACACCTTTCCCAACATTCTCTCACTTACTATACACATTGCATAAAGGGTGAAAAGTAAACTCAATCACCAAGGGAACAATCCCTATAGCCAACATGTACCATCTAAATATCCAAGTGCTCCATGTGATCCATCAAGATACCTACAAATATAACCAAGGTGATAACCATCTCAATCAAGAACCCTCTCATCCTCCATCATGCCAATGCATGAAAGATAATATCATATCCAAAGATTATGACACACTAACTGTCACATAGAAGCATGGATTTTGCCTCAACTCAATATTAAAACAAAAATACCAAATCTAATGATAACAAATAGGCCCAAGTAGCTACCAAGAACTCACCAACAACTAGAATAGCAACAACAACTAGTTTCTAATACATCCAACTAACCATACCTCAAAACAAGGTATACTCATCATCACAGGTAGACCTTCTTCCTTCTCAACATATCCAACCCAAGACACAACCATAAGTCCCTATATATACTCTATCCTACACAAAGAAGTCCTCCTAGGTAACAAACACACATAGACATGCAAAAAAAACTTGAAGACCTGCAAAAGTAAAATATAATGAGAACATCCAACAAAGGACACATATGCATCTTGTAACTCTCACTGCATGGGTAATATCAAATATGAAATCAATCAAACCATCCAAAAGTCAACCAATAGCACTCACAAGAAGGGTGTGGATGTCATCAATATCATCTAATACTAGAGAGCATACACAATGATCAACAAACTTGCAAATTAAAGTCCTCCAAAATAACCCTCTCACCACCTCTCTCCATAGCTCTCCTTTGTTCTCCACATCACAAGAGAAAGATTAAAGATCCTCCATATTGTTGATAAAAAATAATGAAGTGCAATAATATTAAATGACCAAAAACATAGTGATCACAATAGCTCTATGCAAACCTTAACTCAAATCTCATATGAATCCAAACCTCAACTCCAATATCATATGAATGCAAACCTTCAAGAAGGAGGACTAGACCCTAAAGAGAAAACTACAAATCATACCATATAGCATGTCCTTCTACCAACACCTCCAAGTGCTAAAGCTATGATAAGTAAGATCTCCTTCTAAAACCCAAAATAGAAAATCCTTCTCAACATCCAACTGTCCAACTCCAAGGTCAAACATAACATTATATTAATAATTAAACTAGGATGTAATCCTCTTCAAACTGAAGGAAGATCAAACCAACAAACATTCATTCCCTTATAAGGGAATATGCCCAAGACCATCCCTTGCACTCCTCACAAGTGTCCTTATAACAAACTCATATACACAAAAAGATAATGGAAAAGAGTCACACTAAGTAATCCTCAAATAATCCCTCTAGAACTAACATCCATATCTCAAGACTCATTCCCATGTGAAGACAAAAGAATGAAACAAAATGCATCTAAAAATAAGGTGGCCAATACCTATCAAATGATTCTCTATGAGTGGACCAAGAGTGGGAAATGAGATTGCTCTATCCATGAACAATGTCCTCATCAAGTCCATGTTGAATTCACATCTATCTCTAGGTGTAGGATCCTTGGTCTTTCTAATGAAACCTCATGAAAGAGTAATTATCTCAACCAACAATCTCTAAAAATAAGAGATCTCCAACTTCACCGAAGTCTATCAAGTATCCATGAGCACCCAACCAACCATCTCATGCGAATTGAACTCCAATCGCATTTATGCAATATCTAGAAGCTCCATGGCAAAATGATCATTGCACTCAATACTAAAAGACTTCCACAAATCACTACCAAAGCTCCCACTACATGATCAATACAAAATCCAAGAACTCACCATAACATCATGATCTAAATCTCCTCAAAAGAAGATCATATGTCTCTAATGAACATATTTTCTCCCAAGATCACTTGTATCATGCTAAAACTCTAATTGGCAATCAAGAGTCTGACATGGCATAGCAAACCTATCCTCTAAACTAAGAATCATCTATCAAACTGATAAATCATAACTTCCACCACAACAAAAGACTCCAAGAGTCCTCCATGGTAACAAGTTGTCAACATCTCCAAACCACATGAAGATAAGCATCCATTGTCAATAGTGTTGGTGTAATTAAATATTTAATTACACTTTATTAAGTTTACTTAGGGATTTTAAGTCCTTTTAGGTATTCTTATCTTGCAAATATAAAATCAAGATGTCATATGTATTTTATTATTCTCATTCATTAATTGCATCCAATATTGTGTAAATTAGTCTCTTGTGCTTTTTCTCTTGTATAATGTAATCCTAGGTTTTGTAAGTGATCTTAGTAGCTTGAGTCAACCAGTGACTCTTACATGGTACCATAACACTAGATCTGCAAGCCCCTTCATAGATTCGGAGAAAATTGACCAAGAGTTTTTTGTCAAATTAGCCTTTTGTTTGGCTTGATTTGACCACCAGAGGCTAGATCTATGAGGGTTTGAAGTAGATGTTTTTTTCTAGATCTAGAGGGTAGCAGCAATTTCAGAGTGTTTTGGGCCAAATCTGACCCTACCATCATGCTCAGAAGGGCTAAAAACCCTAAAAATGCCTATCAAATCATCAAAAAAGGCTCAGGAGTTTCAAAGGCAACTTTTTTTAATTTTTTGGGTTGTACGGCCTCTGGGTCATACTGAATAGTTTTATTTTTTTTAAATAGATTAAAAAAACTATTTTTGGGGCCTACGGCCCCAAATTAGGATGCATAGGCCCCTTTTGAGTGAATCTAGTTTTGGGCTAGTCTAGTTTTGGGTTGCGCACCAAGCACAAGGCCCTTGTTGATAGCCCTTAGGTTGTTGTCGGCCCACAAGCAAGACACCACTAGTTTATAGTGGCATTGCCTCAAAAATGTTGCCTGCCACTATCCAAACATGCTTGCCACTCATTGCTATGTGCCACCAAAGCTCAGTCACCTAGCAGTCAGTTAATGTTGAACACCCAAAATACTGAGAGGGGGGGTGAATCAATATTCTATTAAGCCTTTTATTTATTAAACTAGTAATCCATTTGCCACATATAACAATAAAGCAAATTAAACATAGAAGAAGTAACCACAATGCATCACACATGAACACCAAGATTTTTACGTGGGAAACCCAAAATTGGGAAAAGCCACGGTGAGTGTTAGCTTGCAATATATTATGTAGGAACAATACCAAATTACAAAAGAGGCTCACTACCTTAGGGCTCACTGCCCAAAGAAATGCTCACTACAAGAAAGGCTCACTGCCTAGAGAAAGAAAGAAGGAAAGAAGGAAAGAAGGATGGCTCACTACTAGGTTGAACTACTCTGATTGCATCTACACATGCATGGTTACAGCTCCAATGAAGTTCAGAAATACTCTCTCAAAACTCTTCATCTTTGATTGCTCTACTTTTACATGGGAACAAGATCTCTCTTCTTATGCTCTTATCACCTTTACAAAATCACAATCTTTTGCATGTCATACACATGCCTTCATATTCGCACTCTCATTCCCAAACACCAAATTGGATATCATATATATATTTGCAACACTTAGAATCTTCATATTAGGTCAGCCTAATTAGATGAAGCATATATTCAAACAATTTGTAACTTGTCGTCCAAATCCAATCACTAAAATACATAGTGAACCCAAACCATGCTTGAATCACATTCTCATATGCTGGCTTCAACTATAGAACCCCTTAGAATAAAGTTCCAATCAATAGAACTTACTGCACACAAATCAAACTATCATGTCAGCCTCAAACATAGATTGTTACTGACTCAGTCTATCTTTCAGACTACAACTTTCACTGCGGACCACAAGACTTTCTCAAAATCACATCAAAGACTCCTTAGACATCACAGATCATACCTTCAGAACCATAGAACACAATATTAATAAGCAGCAAAATGCGGATTGCTAAAACACAGACTCTGTCACAGCCAGTCATTATCAAATCATGTAGCGATACTCAGTAGCTTATAACTGTCTTTCTGGTGAACCTCACACTTTGCAATTCTAGATTTAGACACTACATACAAGTGCTTACAACACCTCAAAACTGTATAACTAAATATCTAACACCAGAGGAATGCAGACCAAAAAAAATGAGTGTTTTATTCTGATTACCTCTATTCTTTGCAATGTCAGACTTAGGCTACTTGAAGATATACTTTTGGAATTGATCAAGGTCTAAAACTTAGGATATAAGATCATCTAAGAGTTGAAAACATCATGGCAGAACCACAGGACCAGATTTGCAACTGCAGACCACTGCCAATCCAAACATTGTTTCTTTGTCACTGTCTCTGTATACTATCAACACTTCGTCAAAATGACTAAGTCTTCTTCATCGGACCAAAACCTCTATTCTAACCTTGTTCCTTTTCTTGTTTCCATCAATGACAAAATCTTCAAACATCAAGCTTAGCCAAATTGCCAACAATCTCCCCCTTTGGCATTGATGGCAACACTTGATGTGAAAAACTATTATACTCCTCCCCTTACTCTTTTCACACTGCTCCCCCTAACTTCATGCTTCTCTTTTTATTTTTTAGTTATTTTCTTTTTGTGTTTTTCACATGCTCCATTCTCCCCCTTTGACATCAATGGCAAAGGTGTACGATACATAAATATGTACAAGTTATCAAAACTTGAAAAATTGTTTGTAATGTCCACATATTTACAAGTGAAGTCAAATTGCTTACTATTTTTCAAGAAGAATATCCTTGTAGATCTTCTTCAGTTGCACCACTTCTTCATCCCAACTGACCTTAATATCACTCAAAACTAGTATATGCCCATTAAGCTGGGACACCAACGCTTCTACTTTCTTCACAGTAGCAAGGGCCTCAATGATTTGCCTTGTCTTATCTATTGCTACTACTATCCTAGTTAGGGATGCAATCTTGAAGCTTGCTATCTCCCAGAGCTAGCTCATTCTATGCTTTATAACCTCCCTCTGGGTCTACAACTTATGTATAATAGAATGAGTGGTCTTAACTTGTGCCCTCTGATTGCTAATAGCATCTTTTACAGGGTCATAAGTTTTGGAGATCTTCATTATTTGAGCTTCCCATCCATTTATTTTCTCTTTTATGTCCTTAGTCTTATCAAGCCATGTAAGACAGAATTGATATATTTCACTAGCTTCTTTAATTGCCATCTGTGCATACTCTATGCTTTTATCTAACAAAATTTTTTCTTGATCAAATTTGTCATTTAGCTCCACTAAACTTTTGTCATCAATCTCTGCCCTTATCTTCTTTTCTGTAGCTTGTTCCAGGGACTCAAAATGAGAATTGATTGATTCTATAAGCTTTTTCAATTGAGCAGTAGGTCCCAAAGATGTATCTCTCTTAATTCCAGGCATTATCTTTTCAAAAATTGTTGATGTATCTCTTATTAGCTCACTGTCCTCTATATGAGATTTTAGAATCTCTTCTTGTATAGTAGTTTGAAAAAGTGTCCCAAGTCTCATCTTCTGTAATGGTGACATTGTGGCAAGGTTAATTGGTTCTTGCAATAGCTCAAGTGCAGTCAAAATCTGATCTTCCTTTTGCTTCTCCAAAAACTCTCTTAAGGAGTCATTTGACTCATTCTCAGCAGTGTCTCTTTTGTCTTCTTCCTCAGACATCTTGGCATCATACCTTTTTGGAGGGTCTTCTTTAACAAGTTCTTACTCATTTCCTTCTATTTTCGAAGCAGGATTGTCAATCATTTGTTCATCAACTTCTTCTCTTTGTTCACCTTGGTCCTTAGGGATATTTCCTTCAAATGTCACTTTTGCTTCTGATGAGTTCCAGGTAGCACCCAGAATAATACACTATTTTACTTCCTTTTTCTATCCCTTTTATTCTATTGTCCTGATAATTGCACCATAATAGACTGATAAGATTTATTTTAATTACATTAATGAGAGATGAATTGATGAAGGTCATGATTTTTGATTGAAGGACTAATGTGCAGCAAACTAAGGAAAATGTGTAGAAAAGTCTCTCTTTTTGCATCTACAGGTGCAGCTATATGGGCAAAGGCAATTTTGAGCATCTATGGAGATGGCCCTAATAATCTTTGGAGCTGACATGAAGGATATTACACTAGACTCCAACATTTTCCCAATGTGTTGGAGGTATTTTGAAGCAAGGGGAGCCAAGGGTGGATCATCTCTGGAGCCATACAAGAGTCATGGGTGTGTCTTCAGAGCTCTTGGCGATAGCACATAGTCTCCAGAGATCCTGGCGATGGTGCAAAATCTCTAGCACTGCTATCAGTCTACATCTCTGAAGGCAACTACAGTGCTCCAGAGTTTACTCAGCTAACACCAGAATGATCCAGTGAAGACTCTAGTTAACTTCTAGGGATCTAATTCCTCTTTTATTGATTTTGCATGAGTTCTGAAAGACTTGTTAAAGACCTACATTTTAGGGCCTCACTGCCAAGTTATTATTTAAGTTAAAGACTCCAGATTTAGTGGGACTTCTACACCACTAAAACCTATTTTAGTTTGCATGATTTTACTTTGTAGTTAAATAGTTGTTAAAATAAGATATTGATGATATCTCATAGATAAACTAATAGTTAGAACAGATAGATATCTCATCGCTTGATTTGATATATGTTGAGGTAGAAGCAGCAAAAGGATAGACATATTATTGCTATTAGATTATTGTAATTTCTATTTTCTAGATTCGACATACTTTTTGAATACAAGCATACTGATGGAATTAGAGTGAAGAAAGACTACGTTATTATATTTATGTACTAATTTTTTGCTTTAGTCTTTAGTCCTGAAGGTGAGGAGCAAGGGCCCACTGTCGCCATCAAGATAGGAGGCTAGTATCTCTTTGTTTCATTGTCTTTTTTGTATTCTTCTGACTAAAAGAAGAATACAAAAAAGAATAGTTGAGGGAACTACTCTAGAGTCTCCTACTCATCCAAGGTCCTAGACTTCAAAGCCACAACACAATCTAGCTCTAGAGACAGCAAAGAAAGAAACCTTGATCATTTCTTCAGATTCTAAGGGTAGCGAACTAGCTCCGGAGACACGGGCTCCACCAGTTCTCTGAAAAAGCAAGAGGAAGAGATAGCCTACTCAAGCTAAACATGACACTGCTCTCCTAGTTGAGGTTCTCATGGGCTTTAGAACTTCTATGGAGGAAGCTGGACCTTCATTATCCCCCAACATTTGCAAAAGTAAGCCAAGAGGAATCTCAGGAAAAGGAGACCCACAGGGAAGATGAGGATCAACAAGGGGAAGTAGATGAGTAGGGGGATGTAGCTAACAATGTGGGGCAGGAAGACACAGAGGCCCTGATGTAGAAAGAGTAGAAGGTGGAGAAACAGGAAGTTACTCTCACCCCTCTATCAAGAGGATGTAGAGGTTCCAAGAGAACAACAACTGATGGAAGAAATTGATAATCTCAAGAGACTGTTGTGGGGGAAGAACCTAATCATCACTGACCTCAAGAAGGTGATGAAAGAAAAAGAAATAGAACATAAGTAGGTAATTAAGGAACTGACAAATGAGCTTAAAGAGAAAGAGATGATTATTCAAAAGAAAGAGGTTGAAATCAGAGAGAAGGAAGAGGAAGCAACACAAAATACCTCTAATATTGTTCAATCTAGAGACAATGGTCTCACATTAATTGCAACACTAATTTAAAAGATGCAGAGTCAAGCTAAGCAGCTAACATGGGCCAACAACAAAATGGATGATTAGGAAGAGTTGCTTCATGAACTGACCAACCCAGCTACTACCATGGAACAAGGGACTCAAACCAATGCATACTTAGGGGTGCTTACAATAGACATTCCTAAGGCCTTGTTTCACTGGGGAAGCAGATGTTAGGAATATGAGGAATCCAAGCCAATGTTGCAGCTACAACAGGTAGTGACTGCCATGTCAGAAAAAGTACAGGGCTTAGAGGAGAAGGTCATCAAGGTGGCCACTCTCTCTGCAGAGATCATATCTTGCAGACCTCCCAGTGGTAGGTATGCTCTATTTTTGCAAGAGTGAATCCTCCAGAGGAAGATATCATAGGTCTTGTTTGATTTAACTAAGAATATACAAACATAGGCAGACTTCATGGAGGCATACATGAAAAGTTCTGGTGAAGATAAGGATTTCCTGTGTGAATTGTATTTACATGGTTTCTGCATTAAAGATTATACTTTCTTTATCAACTACTTCGTGGGAGAATGCCAACTCAGGGAATTTATGTCACTAATGAGAAATCATCAAATTTGGAATGAAAGGATGAAAGCTTACACAAAGAAAGATGCAAAAACAAGCCTCTTCCTCAAGAGAGAATGCCCAAACCCCATGGGTTTTGAGATTCATTTCATGGTAAAAATTTACTCCCCAAAAGGTAGAACAAAGAATTTGCCTCTATATCGGAAACACCTATAGGAGTGTGCTATTGAATTTGGTCTCCTCATGCATAGCTCATCCAGTCAGATGCTCCCAATAGCGAAAAAAAGGTGGAATACTCTAACTATGGAGCAAAAGATGAAAGAAGTAGTGTCCTCTGCCAACCTCAAGTTATTTATGAGGAAAGTCAGAGCAGTGTTCAAATTGATGGACAAATACAAACAGGATTAGATAGGTGGCTGCTTCAAACCTCCTCTCATTATTGAGCCACTACCCATATAGGCAGAACAGATGGAAGATGCCAAATTTCAAGAATGGCTGAAACAGGTTGAGCAGTTCAGGGGGAATAGCAATACAAACCACACTACTCTGTCCACATATGAAAAAGAGTTCAATTTGACTGATAGAATATTCCACCTCAACAAGTCCATGATGTGAAGTGCAGGATGACCTGCTAACCTTTAAGTTCAGAGGGAATGATGAGTGCCAAGTAGCACCCAAAATAATACACCTTTTTACTTCCTTTTTCCATCCCTTTTATTCTATTGTCCTGGTAATTGCACCATAATAGACTGATAAGATTTGTTTTAATTACATTAATGAGAGATGAATTGTTGAACGTCATGATTTTTTATTGAAGGAATAATGTGCAGCAAACTAATGAAAATGTGTAGAAAAGTCTCTCTTTTTGCATCTACAGGTGCAATTGTATGGGCAAAGGTAATTTTGAGCATCTCCGAAGATGGCCCTAATAATCTTTGGAGCTGACATGAAGGATACTACACCAGACTCCAACATTTTCCCAATGTGTTGGAGGTATTTTGAAGCAAGGGGAACCGAGGGAGGATCATCTCCAGAGCCATACAAGAGTCATGGGTGCATCTCCGGAGCTCCTGGCGACATCACACAGTCTCTAGAGCTCCTAGCGATGGTACAGAGTCTCCAGCGCCACTATCAGCCTACAGCTTCGGAGGCAACTACAGTACTCCCAAGTTTACTTAGCCAACACTAGAATGATTTGATGAAGATTCTAGTTGACTGCTAGGGATCTAGTTCCTCTTTTATTGATTTTACATGAGTTATGAAAGACTTGTTAAAGACCTACATTTCAGGGCTTCACTACCTAGTTGTTATTTAAGTTAAAGACTCTGGATTTAGTGGGACTTCTGTACCACTAAAACCTATTTTAGTTTGCATGATTTTACTCTACAATGAAACAGTTGTTAAAATAAGAGATTGATGATATCTCATAGATAAACTGATAGTTAGAACGGATAGATATCTCATCACTTGATTTGATATATGTTAAGGTAGAAACATCAAAAGGATAGACAGATTATTACTATTAGATTATTATAATTTCCATTTTCCAAATTCGACATACTTTTTGAATACAAGCATACTAATGGAATTAGACTGAAGAAAGACTATGTTATTATATTTTTGTGCCGGGTTTTTGCTTTAGTCTTCAGTCTTGAAGGCGAGGAGCAAGGGCCCACTCCCGCCATCAAGACAGGAGGCTAGTATCTCTTTGTTTCATTGTCTTGTTTCAGATTCTATTAGGAAGATAAGTTTACTTCTTTCATAAAGATAGATTTATTTCTATTTAATAGTTGTTTCCAGTGAATGCATAGTTTTAGTTGTGTGGATTAGAATAGGTCAATTTCAGCAATTTATTGTTTCAGCATTGTTTTAGTGTTTTCAGAGTTTCCTTTCACAACAAACAAATTAGCAGTATTAATCTTTGAAATAGTCAAATCAATAGAAGTAGTTAGTGGACTAGTAACTATGGAACCCCTTATTGCAGATAACCTAGGACACAACCCTAGATTTGACACATGAAAAACATGATTAAATGCCAAGGTGCAATGACCCTTGTCAGCTTCCTCAAAGTTCTTTTCTTCCATAGTCTCTTTTATCTCTTCAATTTGCTCAGAGTTTACTAGAGGAGGTGCTCCACCTTGATATATACTCTGTTTTGTATTCACTTCCTCTTCATTTCCTGTGCCCACCAGAGGAGTAACTGTACTTTATTCCATGTTCTATTTCATATTTATCTCTGGAACTATATTATTAACATCAACATTTTGTTCCTCTTCATTAGTGTTAGCAATGGTTGGGATTTGTAGCTCATGTAACACTTTTAGTGTTATCTCCTCAATTTCTTTAATCAAATTCCCAATGTCTCAAGACATTAGAGCATTGAATCTCTTCTTGGTTCTAAATGTTGCAAGTATGGGTTGAACCGGTGTTGTCATTGATGTCAACATACTCATGTTGCATTAATGAGAAGGATTGGATGAGCTGTGTGCTGAGGATATTGAGAAAATTAGTCTCAATCAGGAACAATGAAGAATAGTGATGATAACAAGGTAAAAGTCCAAGATAGGTTGAGGATCAGAGGATACGGTTTAAAGGGTTTGTAGATATAAGTCTTGAGATGCTCCAGTCAAGTTTTTCAGGGATCCACATGAAGATCTGAAGAAGTTATGGTCGCTCAAGTAGAATCAGTTCCGACAAGTGCTCAGTGGTGACAGAGTGAGACAGATAGGTCTGGTAAGGTTCGGTAATGCATTATCCCACTCTATGGATTTGAGGAAGTGTTTAGGACATCCTTGTGAAGTGTCAAGTAGATCAGTTTGTGGTTTGAAGGTCCAGAAGAACCTATTCCTTTGTGACAGTGATAACAGACTGTGTTCTTGAGGTTCTGGATGTAGGAGAGAAGGATTTCAGTAAGTAGAGGAAGTGCAGATGTTCCTGGTGATTCAGGAAATCTTGTGAAGGTCCTTGGATTATGTTTAGTTCGTGTAGATGGTCCGCATTAGAATTGGAGCCCAGAATTGAAGAAATACTTCCGGATGAAGGTGTTCTTTCTGTAACTAGTCGACTGGATGAATTATACACCTTGCGAATGTTCTTGTGATTGCTTGCTGACTTAGATGTTTGTTCCTAAGTTGATGTTCTGTATAAATAAAGGTTTGCAAAGTCATATCAAGAGTGTACTTGTGGAGATGAGTGTGTGGTAGTGAGAAGTAGAGTGAAAGGAAGAGCAAAAGGATTTGGGCTTTAATGGAACTGATTCAAGCATGGTGACGATGCTATTTACTAGTTCAAGTATGTAATACTCATTTATTGTAGATAGTGTGTCTCTTGTAGGTAGTGAGCCTCTTGTGAGCAGTGTGCTCGGGTAGTGAGCCCTAATTGGCATGTGCCATCTTATTCTTTCTATTCCTCTAAAAGAGAATAATATCTTGGGTTAGTCACCCCATGGTTTTTCCCTTAACTGGGTTTTCCATGTCAAAATCTTGGTGTCTCATGTGTAGATGTGTTTTCTGCTCTTGGTTAATTACATTAAGTTTTCATGATTGATTTATTGTTAATGTAAAGTGAATGCAAGTGTTGAAACAAGAAAAGTTTTGGACAACTGATTCACCCCCCCTCTCAGTTGTCTACCCTAAATCTAACAATTGGTATCAGAGCCAAGTTTGTCTAAAAGGAACTTAACCGCTTGAGGAGATCCAGGATGTCGTCTTACAAGAAGGATACTCCAAAGTTCGATGGAACTAACTTTGCTATTTGGAAAGGTCGCATGGAATGTCACTTGCAGTGCATGGGATTTGCATACTGGTCCATGGTGACAAAGGCTTATGTACCTCCACAGGGTGGTCCGAAAACCCTAAATGAAATCACAAATGTTGAAAACAATCTGCGGACCAGAGAAGCTCTTTTAAGTGCATTATCTAACTCAGAACTCTCTAATGTTATTCATCTACCAACTACCTTGAGATTTGGAAGAAATTGGAACTTTTGTGTGAAGGAGACCAGTTTGTTAAATGTGCAAGATTACAGAGTCTAAAAGGAAAATTTGAAAGACTGAAAATGAGAAATGATGAAAATATTACCTCTTTTATGCCAAAAGTGAATGAGCTAGTTTGTGGAATCAGAAATGTAGGTGGAACCCTGAGTGAAGATGAGATAGTTGGCAAAGTTCTTAGATCCCTTCCTAAGTCTTATAAAATCAAAGCTTTTGCAATCGAAGAATTCAGAGCTCACACAACAGTCACAAGGGATCAATTGGTTGGTAAGCTAGCTGCTTTTGAAATGGCCGAGTTTGGAGATGATCCTCCAAAGACTGAATCTACATTCAAAGCAAGTGCCTTGGTAAAAGGAAAACAAAGGTTTGATCTGGGAGAAAACTCTTCAAGGAAATCATCATGGTATGAAAATGCAAGAAAAGACTTGGAAGAAGAAGCTTGAACTGCTCATCTTGAAGCTCTTATTGCAAAAAGACTACCAAGAGGATCCGGTAAGTATGAGGGAAAATTGCCCTTTAAGTGTTTTAACTGCAACAAGATTGGTCATTTTGCATCAAGGTGTCCGGAAAGATTTTCTAGGCCAAACAGTAATAGACCAAGATTCCAGAAGAATTGTTACTATGCTCATGAAGGAGATGTTGAAGGAGTAACAGATGATGAATTAGAGAAAGAAGACAAATCCGGAAGTGACTGGGTGTTCATTGCCATCAAGGAAGAAGATCCAATACCCTCTGAATCTGTAAATCATAAATCTCTGGCTGCCCAAGTTGAATAAAAGGATGATTGGGTCATTGATAGTGGCTACTCTCACCACATGACAAGTGACAAAAACAAGTTCATAGATTTCGAAAGGTATGAAGGAGGAGTGGTAAAGTTTGGTGATAACTCTGCAGGTAGAATCAGAGGTAGAGGAACTATTTCTTTTGAAGGAAAGAACAAAACCGGTAATGTATTATATGTTGAAGGATTCAAACACAATCTTCTCAGTGTGGGACAGTTGGCGGACAAAGGCTATGATCTCAGATTCAAGAATGGAAAGTGCAAAATCCTTGAAAGTTCTAGAACAGAGATTGCATCAGGTACCCAAACAAAAGGTAACATCTTTCACTTAGCTGGTACTGGTAAAAGTTGCTTATTTGTTCAAATTGATCAGAGTTGGTTATGGCATAGAAGAATGTGTCATGTGAACTTTGATAATATCATCAAGATAAGTAATACTCAGGCTGTAAGAGATCTTCCAAGATTGGTAAAACCTACAAATAGTTTGTGCAAAGAATGTCAGTTGGGAAAACAAAGAAGAATGTCATTCAAAAGCAAGGAACAATCTTCTACCAAATTATTAGACTTGGTTCACACTGACTTATGTGGTCCGGCAAGAATTAGGAGTGTGCAAGGTGATAGATACTTCATGTTGCTAATTGATGACTATTCCCAGATGATGTTGGTAACCTTTCTGAAAGAGAAATCAAAAGCTCTTGAGAAATTCAAAATAATCAAGGCTGTGGTGGAAAATGAGACCGGATTAAAATTGAAGTGTCTGAGGTCTGATAGAGGTGGAGAATTCACATCTGGTGAGTTCATAAACTTTTGTGAGAAACATGGAATAAAGAGACAGTTGTCTGCCCCTAGAACTCCACAGCAGAATGGAGTTGTTGAGAGAAAGAACCGGACCATCTAGGAAGCATCCAGGACCATGACGATGGAAGAAAATGTTCCTCAAATCTATTGGAGAGAAGCTGTCAGCACTGCAATCTACACTCTCAACCGATTTCAAATTAGAAACTATACCTGTAAGACTCCTTATGAACTCTGGTTTGGCATTACTCCCACTGTAAGATACTTCAGAGTTTTTGGTAGCAAATGTTACATTAAAAGGGATGAAGATCTAGGAAAGTTTGATGCTAGAAGTGATGAAGGAATATTCTTGGGTTATTCTACTCAAAGCAAAGCATACCGGTGTTACAACAAGAGACTAAGAAAGATTGTAGAAAGTATAAATGTGAAGGTCGATGAAGAAATTGAAAGACCCTCAAGAATTCTTGAACATGATGAAGATGATCATAATGGTGTTCAAATTCAAGGTATCCAAGTCTCTTCTGAGAAACAAAGTCAAGTTGATTCCGTAAGACAGGAAGAAGAGATAAGTCTCAATGAGACTAGTCAAGAGTTAGAAGTGCAAGAGACTCCCAAAATTCCAAGGTATGTAACTCTAAACCACTCTAAAGATCAGATCATAGGTGACAAAAGAAAAGGGGTGCAAACAAGGAGGAGAATTGCTCAAAATTTAGATGGGTATTGTCTAATTTCAAAGATTGAACCTAAGACAGTAAATAAAGCCTGCAATGATGAAAACTGGACTAAGGCAATGGAGGAAGAACTAATGCAAATTAAGAAGAATCACACTTGGGATCTTGTTCCCAGACCAAGAAACAAAAATATGATTGGAACCAAATGGGTCTTCCGGAACAAATTGAATGAAGCCGGTGAAGTAATCAGAAATAAGGCCAGATTAGTTTGCAAAGGTTACTCTCAAATAAAAGGAGTTTATTTTGAAGAAACTTTTGCTCTGGTGGCAAGAATTGAAGCAGTTAGATTATTTCTTGCATTCGTTGCTTCAAGGATTTTAAGGTGTATCAGATGGATGTCAAATCTGCCTTCCTAAATGGAAATTTGGAAGAAGAAGTGTATATTGAGCAACCGGATGGATTTCAATTGTCTGATCATAGTGACATGGTTTGTAAATTAAAAAAGGCACTGTATGGACTGAAGCAAGCCCCAAGAGCCTGGTATGAAAGATTGGACAAGCATCTCTTAAAGATTGGTTTTAATAAAGGTACTGCTAACAGTAATTTGTATTTCAAAATTGATCATGAAAATATCTTAATTGTTGAAGTATTTGTTGATGATATCTTTTTTGAAGGAAGAGACAGTATGTGTAAAACTTTTGTGTAATGTCCCAAATTATGAGCTAAGTGTGTTTTTGAGCTACATGGGAAATGCAATATTGGAATTGTATTTTCAATTATGAGGTTGGTTTTGATTTTTAATGATTGCATATGATTCATAGCTGGCCGCCAAACATGAAGGAAGGATATAATAAATGCAACATTTATTTATTAAATGATTGCATTGGATCGATGGAATATGAGGTCGATTGGGTTTGTGGAAATTAAATGATTGTATTTAATTTGATATTGAGCTTTGAAAATATTTTAAATGCAAATTTTATTATTAAATATTTGCATTGGAGCGGTTGAGGGTTTTTATTAAATGCAAATATCATCATTTAATGCATGCACATGAGGTAGTTGTGGATTGAAGCAAGAATAGAGGAGCATTTTAAATGCAAGTTTATAAATTAAATGCCAAGTTGGTTATGTCAAGGATCAAGATTTTAAATGCTTTGAATGTTATTAAATGCTTGCATTTAGATAGATTGGTTTATTTAATGCAATCGCCCAATCATTGCAAGTACTAGTTGGAGGTTAGAAGGATTTTAAATGCATTTCAAACACAAAATTAAATGCATGTAGCTGATCGCCCAAGCAAAGAGGAAGATTTTAAATGATTGCAATCTCAAAATTCAATGCAAGTGTCAAAGGCCAAGCTTAAGGAGGATCGATCCATAGAGGAGGAGCAAAATTCATTTAAATTAATAGAATATTGTTTTAAATGAAAGCATTTCAAGTGAAGATCATTCAATATTGTTCCATTTCCTTAATTTCTATTGATGGATTTCAAAATGCATTCCAAAATTGCCAAGAGGATGGACATCAAAGCTTGAGGAGTTTAAATAGATGACTTGAGCTTCATTTTGCAATGAATGATCTATGGTATGTTTTCTTTATTATTGTTTATGAATGAAAATTTTGATTTTCTAGTTATTTTTGAAGGAGATGTTCCCTTGAGTGTTGTGGTGATGATCCCATAACAATTTGTGAGATGTTGTCATACAGATTTCATCATTGGATTACATTTGTAGGTTATTTGAAGAGTTTGGAAGTGACATTGATATCTATTTGAAGCTCTTGGTGTAGAAGATTGACTACCAAGGTAGTTTAGTGAATTTGGAGTACATTTTGGATGGTATTTTCATGTTTTGTAGGATCTGATTTTGCAACAGTAGGGTCTGATTTTTATAATAGTGACTTTACATTGGAATTTCAAGGCTTTTTAGGTGACTTTAATCAAGGGTTTGAAGATTGAAGAGTTGTGCTCGATAAAAAACATTCCTATACAATCATAGAGTGCATTTGGAAGGGTTATTTCATGATATTTCATTGTAAACCCTTGGCTGGATAAAAAGTACACTCTCAGTAGTCAGATCAGCATACAAAAAGTTTTCATCAGAATTTTATTGAAGCTCTTACAAGAGTGTTTTGTGTCCATTTGATAGCCATTAACATTCTAGAGGTTTTGGGCTATATTCGTATGCAAAGTTTGATGTATTTGGGCTTCAAATTGATTTGTAATTAAGTCTGATATAAAATCAGACATGGGCTGAAATAAATTCCAGCAACTTGACATTTCTTGTTTCATTTATTTGACAGTTTCATATATGCAAAACTGATGTGAGTTTGATGTGCTACAGTTCCTTGTTCATTTGGTAAAGTTAATTAATTGAAGTGTGCAAGAAATCTTATCTAAACTTGCAAAAAATTTCAGTCATTCCTAGGAGGGTATTTTATAGTGGTATCAGAGCATTCAAAATTTCAGTCCAATATCCATTAGGGATATTAAAGTGGTATTAGAGCCATAGACCTGCCAGCCTGTGAGTTAGAGCCTCAATCTTGCCAGCATATGGGTTTGTTTTGAAGGAAAAGCTGAAGCCATGAATACAAGAAGAACACCTACAATTGACAAATCTATAGAAGAAAAATTGACAGCCTTGATAAATAAGTATGATGCTCTTCCTATGCATGTGCAGAACAGAATCAGTTTTAATGATTACATGAAGTTCAAGTGTTCATGGTATAGTGAAGACTCATTGGATAGTGATGAAGAGTATGAGGATTCAAGTACACTTCAGCCACATATTGAAGAAAAACACATGGTAGTTGAAGACAAATCAGCTATGTTGAATGAAGGTATGGTTCTTCATGAAGAGACTAACATTGTTGATGATCATATATTTGAGAGTGAACTTGAGATCATGATCAAGCATGAAGGGCATACCATTGGTGTTCAATCATACATGCAAGGAGAAGACATAGTCTTTGTCACAAAGATTATCCATGAGGAAGAAGATTCACATGAAGAACTCATGACACTTCATGATGATAAAGAGAACATGATCAACCATAAAGAATGTGATTCACATGAAGAAGACATAGGTGATGCATATTAAGTTTCTTGCTTAGGATCAGCATTTGAAGAAGAAAAGTGGCATGATGTTATTGCTGATTATTCTAATGAGATGGCAGATTTTGGTCATGGAGTTGAATGGCATGATATAATCCCTTATTTGTTTGAGGGCAGCAGTACTATTCCTTTGCAAAATCAGTTGATGGTAGTTATTGTTCATAATAATGAGAGTGGGAAGACACTTCCTACCTTTGGCACTTTATTAGTCATCACACATGACAAGTATATGGATTATCCAAGGCTCAAGATTTCTGATTTGATACACCATGGTATGATTGAGACAAAGAGGATTCAAGACATATGGTATATGAGGAATGAGCTTCGTATGGAGTTTGATAGTGACATTGAGTATACAGGTTAACCGATAGATATCTGTCATGACACTTGGAGGACAGCAGTTGTTTGGGAGCTTTGTAGAGGCTTGGATCATGTCTACATCATTGGAGGATGGCCTATGGATGTTGTTTACTCACCATTGAACATTAGTGATGACATTGGTATTCATTTGGATTTGATTTTCAGTTATTGGGTAAATGATTTCCAGCAAATGAATCATGAGATACATGGCATAGAGAATCAAGATATGGATAGGAAAGAAGATGACCTTCTTAATGATACACAATCATTTCATTCAGAGTTGATGAATTTTCTTATTCATAATAGTTTTAGTGAGTATGCTTTGGTGATTAGATTTGATGTTAACATAGTTTCAACAAGTGAGTTATATGAGGATGAGTATAATAGTTTAATCTCTTTTAGCAAGGTATCAAATTGCTTCATGATATGGATGTGTCATTGGAGGTTGAGCATGGATGTTTTTGCTACATTATGCGACAGTGGAAGCGGTCCCAGGATCTTCTTCATCAACAATTTTGATATGGTATGTCTGAGTTTGCATGGACAGGTTAGATGGGTTTGGGATCCTGGTATTCATTGATGTTCATTTGACACTTCCAATTGCTTGGGACAAGCAATCCTGGGAAGGAAGGACTTGTAATGTCACAAATTATGAGCTCAGTGTGTTTTTGAGCTACATGGTAAATGCAATATTGGAATTGTATTTTCAATTATGAGGTTGGTTTTGATTTTTAATGATTGCATATGATTCATAGCTAGCCACCAAACATGAAGGAAGGATATATTAAATGCAACATTTATTTATTAAATGATTGCATTGGATCGATGGAATATGAGGTCAATTGGGTTTGTGGAAATTAAATGATTGCATTTAATTTGATATTGAGCTTTGAAAATATTTTAAATACAAATTTTATTATTAAATATTTGCATTGGAGCGGTTGAGGGTTTTTATTAAATGCAAATATCATCATTTAATGCATGCACATGAGGTAGTTGTGGATTGAAGCAAGAATAGAGGAGCATTTTAAATGCAAGTTCATAAATTAAATGCCAAGTTGGTTATGTCAAGGATCAAGATTTTAAATGCTTTGAAGGTTATTAAATGCTTGCATTTGGATAGATTGGTTTATTTAATGCAATCGCCCAATCATTGCAAGTACTAGTTGGAGGTTAGAAGGATTTTAAATACATTTCAAACACAAAATTAAATGCATGTAGCTGATCGCCGAAGCAAAGAGGAAGATTTTAAATGATTGCAATCTCAAAATTCAATGCAAGTGTCAAAGGCCAAGCTTAAGGAGGATCGATCCATAGAGGAGGAGCAAAATTCATTTAAATTAATTGAAGATTGTTTTAAATGAAAGCATTTCAAGTGAAGATCATTCAATATTGTTCCATTTCCTTAATTTCTATTGATGGATTTCAAAATGCATTCTAAAATTGCCAGGAGGATGGACATCAAAGCTTGAGGAGTTTAAATAGATGACTTGAGCTTCATTTTGCAATGAATGATGCTATGGTATGTTTTCTTTGTTCTTGTTTATGACTGAAAATTCTGATTTTCTGGTTATTTTTCAAGGAGATGTTCCCTTGAGTATTGTGGTGATGATCCCATAACAATTTGTGAGATGTTGTCATACAAATTTCATCATTGGATTACATTTGCAAGTTATTTGAAGAGTTTGGAAGCGATATTGATATCTATTTGAAGCTCTTGGTTTAGAGGACTGACTACCAAGGTAGTTTAGTGAATTTAGAGTACATTTTGGATGGTATTTTCATGTTTTACAGGATCTGATTTTGCAACAGTAGGGTCTGATTTTTATAATAGTGACTTTACATTGGAATTTCAAGGCTTTTTAGGTGACTTTGATCAAGGGTTTGAAGATTGAAGAGTTGTGCTCAATAGAACACATTCCTATACATTCATAGAGTGCATTTGGAAGGGTTATTTCATGATATTTTCATTGTAAACCCTTGGCTGGATAAAAAGTACACTCTCAGCAGTCAGATCAGCATACAAAAAGTTTCCATCAGAATTTTATTGAAGCTCTTGCAAGAGTGTTTTGTGTCCATTTGATAGACATTAACATTCTAGAGGCTTTGGCCTATATTCGTATGCAAAGTTTGATGTATTTGGGCTTCAAATTGATTTGTAATTAAGTCTGATATAAAATCAGACATGGGCTGAAATAAATTCCAGCAACTTGACATTTCTTGTTTCATTTATTTGACAGTTTCATATATGCAAAACTGATGTGAGTTTGATGTGCTACAGTTCCTTGTTCATTTGGTAAAGTTAATTAATTGAAGTGTGCAAGAAATCTTATCTAAATTTGCAAAAAATTTCAGTCATTCCTAGGAGGGTATTTTACAGTGGTATCAGAGCATTCAAAATTTTAGTCCAATATCCATTAGGGATATTAAAGTGGTATCAGAGCCATAGACCTGCCAGCCTATGAGTCAGAGCCTCCGTCTTGCCAGCCTATGGGTTTGTTTTAAAGGAAAAGATGAAGCCATGAATACAAGAAGAACACCTACAGTTGACAAATCTATAGAAGAAAAATTGACAGCCTCGATAAACAAGTATGATGCTCTTCCTATGTATGTGTAGAACAAAATCAGTTTTAATGATTACATGAAGTTCAAGTGTTCATGGTATAGTGAAGACTCATTAAATAGTGATGAAGAGTATGAGGATTCAAGTACACTTCAGCCACATATTGAAGAAAAACACATGGTAGTTGAAGACAAATCAGCTATGTTGGATTATGGTTCTTCATGAAGAGACTAACATTGTTGATGATCATATATTTGAGAGTGAACTTGAGATCATGATCAATCATGAAGGGCATACCATTGGTGTTCAATCATACATGCAAGGAGAAGACATAGTCTTTGTCACAAAGATTATCCATGAGGAAAAATATTCACATGAAGAACTCATGACACTTCATGATGATAAAGAGAACATGATCAACCATAAAGAATGTGATTCACACGAAGAAGACATAGGTGATGCATATGAAGTTTCTTGCTTAGGATCAGCATTTGAAGAAGAAAAGTGGCATGATGTTATTGCTGATTATTCTAATGAGATGGCAGATTTTGATCATGGAGTTGAATGGCATGATATAATCCCTTATTTGTTTGAGGGCAGCAGTACTATTCCTTTGCAAAATCAATTGATGGTAGTTATTGTTCATAATAATGAGAGTGGGAAGACACTTCCTACCTTTGGCACTTTATTGGTCATCACACATGACGAGTATATGGATTATCCAAGGCTCAAGATTTCTGATTTGATACACCATGGTATGATTGAGACAAAGAGGATTCAAGACATATGGTATATGAGGAATGAGCTTTGTATGGAGTTTGATAGTGACATTGAGTATACAGGTGAACCCATAGATATCCGTCATGACACTTGGAGGACATCAGTTGTTTGGGAGCTTTGTAGAGGTTTGGATCATGTCTACATCATTGGAGGATGGCCTATTGTTGTTGTTTACTCACCATTGAACATTAGTGATGACATTGGTATTCATTTGGATTTGATTTTCAGTTATTGGGTAAATGATTTCCATCAAATGAATCATGAGATACACGGCATAGAGAATCAAGATATAGATAGGAAAGAAGATGACCTTCTTAATGATACACAATCATTTCATTCAGAGTTGATGAATTTTCTTATTCATAATGGTTTTAGTGAGTATGCTTTGGTGATTAGATTTGATGTTAACATAGTTTCATCAAGTGAGTTATATGAGGATGAGTATAATAGTTTAATCTCTTTTAGCAAGGTATCAAATTGCTTCATGATATGGATGTGTCATTGGAGGTTGAGCATGGATGTTTTTGCTACATTATGCGACAGTGGAAGTGGTCCCAGGATCTTCTTCATCAACAATTTTGATATGGTATGTCTGAGTTTGCATGGATAGGTTAGATGGGTTTGGGATCCTGGTATTCATTGATTCTCATTTGACACTTCCAATTGCTTGGGACAAGCAATCTTGGGAAGCGAGGACTTGTAATGTCCCAAATTATGAGCTAAGTGTGTTTTTGAGCTACATGGGAAATGCAATATTGGAATTGTATTTTCAATTATGAGGTTGGTTTTGATTTTTAATGATTACATATGATTCATAGTTGGCCACCAAACATGAAGGAAGGATATATTAAATGCAACATTTATTTATTAAATGATTGCATTGGATCGATGGAATATGAGGTCGATTGGGTTTGTGGAAATTAAATGATTGCATTTAATTCGATATTGAGCTTTGAAAATATTTTAAATGCAAATTTTATTATTAAATATTTGCATTGGAGTGGTTGAGGGTTTTTATTAAATGCAAATATCATCATTTAATGCATGCACATGAGGTAGTTGTGGATTGAAGCAAGAATAGAGGAGCATTTTAAATGCAAGTTCATAAATTAAATGCCAAGTTGGTTATGTCAAGGATCAAGATTTTAAATGCTTTGAATGTTATTAAATGCTTGCATTTAGATAGATTGGTTTATTTAATGCAATCGCCCAATCATTGCAAGTACTAGTTCAAGGTTAGAAGGATTTTAAATACATTTCAAACACAAAATTAAACGCATGTAGCTGATCGCCGAAGCAAAGAGGAAGATTTTAAATGATTGCAATCTCAAAATTCAATGCAAGTGTCAAAGGCCAAGCTTAAGGAGGATCGATCCATAGAGGAGGAGCAAAATTCATTTCAATTAATTGAAGATTGTTTTAAATGAAAGCATTTCAAGTGAAGATCATTCAATATTGTTCCATTTCCTTAATTTCTATTGATGGATTTCAAAATGCACTCAAAAATTGCCAAGAGGATGGACATCAAAGCTTTAGGAGTTTAAATAGATGACTTGAGCTTCATTTTGCAATGAATGATGCTATGGTATGTTTTCTTTATTATTGTTTATGACTGAAAATTCTGATTTTCTGGTTATTTTTGAAGGAGATGTTCCCTTGAGTGTTGTGGTGATGATCCCATAACAATTTGTGAGATGTTGTCATACAGATTTCATCATTGGATTACATTTGCAGGTTATTTGAAGAGTTTAGAAGTGACATTGATATCTATTTGAAGCTCTTGGTGTAGAGCATTGACTACCAAGGTAGTTTAGTGAATTTGGAGTACATTTTGGATGGTATTTTCATGTTTTGTAGGATCTGATTTTGCAACAGTGGGGTCTGAGTTTTTTAATAGCGACTTTACAATGGAATTTCAAGGCTTTTTAGGTGACTTTGATCAAGGGTTTGAAGATTGAAGAGTTGTGCTTGATAGAACACATTCCTATACATTCATAGAGGGCATTTGGAAGGGTTATTTCATGATATTTCATTGTAAACCCTTGGCTGGATAAAAAGTACACTCTCAGCAGTTAGATCAGCATACAAAAAATTTCCATCAAAATTTTATTGAAGCTCTTGCAAGAGTGTTTTGTGTCCATTTGATTGCCATTAACATTCTAGAGGTTTTGGGCTATATTCGTATGCAAAGTTTGATGTATTTGGGCTTCAAATTTATTTGTAATTAAGTCTGATATAAAATCAGACATGGGCTGAAATAAATTCCAGCAACTTGACATTTCTTGTTTCATTTATTTGACAGTTTCATATATGCAAAACTGATGTGAGTTTGATGTGCTACAGTTCCTTGTTCATTTGGTAAAGTTAATTAATTGAAGTGTGCAAGAAATCTTATCTAAATTTGCAAAAAATTTCAATCATTCCTAGGAGGGTATTTTACAGTGGTATCAGAGCATTCAAAATTTCAGTCCAATATCCATTAGGGATATTAAAGTGGTATTAGAGCCATAGCCCTGCCAGCCTGTGAGTCAGAGCCTCCGTCTTGCCAGCCTATGGGTTTGTTTTGAAGGAAAAGCTGAAGCCATGAATACAAGAAGAACACCTACAGTTGACAAATCTATAGAAGAAAAATTGACAGCCTTGATAAACAAGTATGATGCTCTTCCTATGTATGTGTAGAACATAATCAGTTTTAATGATTACATGAAGTTCAATTGTTCATGGTATGGTGAAGACTCATTGGATAGTGATGAAGAGTATGAGGATTCAAGTACACTTCAGCCACATATTGAAGAAAAACACATGGTAGTTGAAAACAAATCAGCTATGTTGGATGAAGGTATGGTTCTTCATGAAGAGACTAACATTGTTGATGATCATATATTTGAGAGTGAACTTGAGATCATGATCAATCATGAAGGGCATACCATTGGTGTTCAATCATACATGCAAGGAGAAGACATAGTCTTTGTCACAAAGATTATCCATGAGGAAGAAGATTCACATGAAGAACTCATGACACTTCATGATGATAAAGAGAACATGATCAACCATAAAGAATGTGATTCACATGAAGAAGACATAGGTGATGCATATTAAGTTTCTTGCTTAGGATCAGCATTTGAAGAAGAAAAGTGGCATGATGTTATTGCTGATTATTCTAATGAGATGGCAGATTTTGATCATGGAGTTGAATGGCATGATATAATCCCTTATTTGTTTGAGGGCAGCAGTACTATTCCTTTGCAAAATCAGTTGATGGTAGTTATTGTTCATAATAATGAGAGTGGGAAGACACTTCCTACCTTTGGCACTTTATTGGTCATCACACATGACGAGTATATGGATTATCCAAGGCTCAAGATTTCTGATTTGATACACCATGGTATGATTGAGACAAAGAGGATTCAAGACATATGGTATATGAGGAATGAGATTCGTATGGAGTTTGATAGTGACATTGAGTATACAGGTGAATAGATAGATATCCGTCACGACACTTGGAGGATAGCAGTTGTTTGGGAGCTTTGTAGAGGTTTGGATCATGTCTACATCATTGGAGGATGGCCTATGGATGTTGTTTACTCACCATTGAACATTAGTGATGACATTGGTATTCATTTGGATTTGATTTTCAGTTATTGGGTAAATGATTTCCATCAAATGAATCATGAGATACATGGCATAGAGAATCAAGATATGGATAGGAAAGAAGATGACCTTCTTAATGATACACAATCATTTCATTCAGAGTTGATGAATTTTCTTATTCATAATGGTTTTAGTGAGTATGCTTTGGTGATTAGATTTGATGTTAACATAGTTTCAACAAGTGAGTTATATGAGGATGAGTATAATAGTTTAATCTCTTTTAGCAAGGTATCAAATTGCTTCATGATATGGATGTGTCATTGGAGGTTGAGCATGGATGTTTTTGCTACATTATGCGATAGTGGAAGCGGTCCCAGGATCTTCTTCATCAACAATTTTGATATGGTATGTCTGAGTTTGCATGGACAGGTTAGATGGGTTTGGGATCTTGGTATTCATTGATGCTCATTTGACACTTCCGATTGCTTGGGACAAGCAATCTTGGGAAGGGAGGATTTGTAATGTCCCAAATTATGAGCTAAGTGTGTTTTTGAGCTACATGGGAAATGCAATATTGGAATTGTATTTTCAATTATGAGGTCGGTTTTGATTTTTAATGATTGCATATTATTCATAGCTGGCTGTCAAACATGAAGGAAGGATATATTAAATGCAACATTTATTTATTAAATGATTGCATTGGATCGATGGAATATGAGGTCGATTGGGTTTGTGGAAATTAAATGATTGCATTTAATTTGATATTGAGCTTTGAAAATATTTTAAATGCAAATTTTATTATTAAATATTTGCATTGGAGCGGTTGACGGTTTTTATTAAATGCAAATATCATCATTTAATGCATGCACATGAGGTAGTTGTGGATTGAAGCAAGAATAGAGGAGCATTTTAAATGCAAGTTCATAAATTAAATGCCAAGTTGGTTATGTCAAGGATCAAGATTTTAAATGCTTTGAAGGTTATTAAATGCTTGCATTTGGATAGTGTTGGTTTTCCTTCTGAATCAGCATTAGGGTTTGCCAATTCTAATGCACAGGCAGATTCAGCCAACTAAATACAGGAGGTTGCATGAGCTCCTCCCCTTCACTTCTGGTTCTGCCACACCAAGGGGGGTGTCCCTATTTGATAAAAGTATAACCTTGACTAGCTCAATGATAGAAAGATATAACTTGACAGCAACAGGTAGAATACTCTCACGTAAGGACCAAGATTTGTATAACAAATCATAAGGTTGGCAACATTCTTGGACATATATGTCTGGTTGGGTATGAGAGTACACAGGGATCCTAATCCTACTCCTACAACTAACAGGTGGAAGGATGAAATGGTTTGATTTGATGTTTGGATGCAAACCTAGACCTGGTGTATAATCTCAACACAGAGCTAGATTGGTGCCTATCCAGGGCTTGGAGTCAGTAGACATACACCTGTGAATGATCAGCATGAACAACTAAAACTGGATTTCAGGGGGATACATATGATACCTGCCTTACAGATATCTCCCAATATAGAGTGTTAAGCTATCTATACTTATGGCATCCCTATTGCAGTATACCCTTACCAATATTCAATCTGAAAATAGTTTAATCTACCCCTTGAGCAGAAGTTAAAAGATTAAACATTCAACACAGGAATTCTATGTTCTAGAATCTCAGACATTCCTTGAATACCTGGACTCAGAAGAAAGATACATGCAAGACTGGAGACAGAATTAGCACAACACATGCAAACATAGCATTATTCATATAAGATTGACCATGAAATCAGTGGATTCATGCAAAAACGTACAACAGGAGATACATAAACTCACAAGTTTTGCTGCACAGAGCAACCAAAACCAGTTGTATCTTATTACAGAGCCAAAATGTCCAGTTTCCAACAACCAAAACAATGGTAACACAGTCTGCTTATATCAGCCAGAAAGTGTACCACAGTAATTAATTACAAGGCTTTGACAAAAAATTTGCCAGATACAGATCCTTCAAAGGAATGGCGCTCAAAATTTATTGCTGCAGAGACAGAAAGGACCTTGAGCCCTACGCCGTCATCAGGAAGTCCTCATGGCAAAAATCAGGTACATGACTGTTCAACAACTCGCCCATGCCCCTGCTATAGTCGCCATTGATGGCTCAACCACCCGCGGCCTACCTAGAAACCGTCGCTGCGTTCAAGCAGAAGTTCCCGCTAAAATGCATTTTACTGAAGTTTCAAATGTGCAGGAAGAATAGTCCCACATTGGTGCCGCGGAGACTTCCTCAATACTTTAAAAACATGGTCACGAGTATAATAGTTGTCGAGCGCCTTTTGCCGTGCTCGATGCATAAGCCTTCTCCAAAATCCCATCGCCAAAACTTAAGCCATCGGCACACCCCAGAATTCTCCTTCTGATCTCAACGGTCTCGCCGACCGCTACCCTCGTATTCCCCATCGGCTAGAGAAACACCATCGGGCCAACACATTCCATCCCTGCCGACACAACCAGTCACACCTACCAACACACCATACTCAGGTCCTCGGTGAGACACACACCATCGGCACAACAAAAAAAGACGCTTGCCGATACATCGAGTCACACCGACGCACCAATGAGCCACACTCTGCTCCACTATCGGCCAAACACCCTCCATCGGCAGACCACAAAGCACCGCCCCTGATAGCCAAGGTCACTCTGATGACCGAACTTCTCGCTCCCATTGGCCAGACACACATCATCGGAGCAACTGAAAAAACACTGGCCGACACCCCTAGTCACACCGACGAACACCTCCCTAAAGCCTCCAACTTCCACATCGGCTAGAGAAGACCCATCGGCTAAGCACAAATCTCCCTCACCGACACACATTGTCATACCGATGAACACAACGCCCAAATCCCCATCGGCCAGAAAAATGATATCGGCAGAGGTCAAGACCCCTCTGCCGATAGCAAAAGTCTCGCCGACGGTCCACTCCATACTCCCCTGTCGGTGTGACCCGTGCCTATCGGTGCCACAAAAAACTGCTTGGCCGACAATACTACTCTCGCCGATAGATATCCATCGGCCAAACAAATGCCATCGGCCCAACATGAAACTCCTTCGCCGACATAACAACACCTGCCGATAATACATCGGTTTCCCACCTCCGTTGGTGTGACTTACACCATCGGAGCAACACCTCAAACCTATGCCGATGACGCCGATCACCTTCAAAACCCTCGTCAGTAAGACTAACACCATCAGGCAAACACTCCTCCGTCCATTTGATGGCCCATGTCACAGCGATAGAAGAAAACACACCATTGATACCAATCATGATCGCCAAGACATATACAAACTCATTCCGATGGAGAGAACATGAAGACCACCACCTCAAGAACTATGATGCAGATGCTGAAGAACGCTGAGGGGCCCCAATACTTAAAAAATTTTGGATTTTAGGGAAGGTGCCTGCATGAAAAATGCTTAAAAACTGACAGTGAATTCAGGCACCAACAGTGGCTCTGATTGGGGACGTGCAGGTGCGAGACTGCAGCGAGAGCCCCAGATCTCTGGGATGCAGACCAGTGCCTTATCCATTGGGCAACAGAGTCATGAAGTTACCATGATCTGCATCACCAATCAAACTTGATGGCCTAAGGCCACCAAGAAAAGGAAAACCAATATTTCCCCTTGTCAAACACCTTGTTCTCATCTGCATACACTAGGTCAAGCCTGAGAATACTGCCATGATCTGACCACAAACAAACCTAGTCATCTGCACATTCAACCTTCTGATTTATTTTGTCACTGTCAACCCTATGCAAACAACCCTCAGCATCAGGCAGCAAATGGATGCAGAATGTATCAAGCAATGCATACTCTAATGGAATATAACACATGTTATCATTTGTATCAGCATTATGCATTGCAAAATGATCTCCTAGCTGGACTGAAAACTAAAAATATTCAAAGTCCACCATGCAGCTAGGAAAATCAGAGCTCATTTCATATGCTGGCCTCTCAAAAGAAAAGCTTTCAAATTCACAATTGTGCACATCATGTACACAACCAATAGCAGCACCAAACTGGAAAAGATCAGGCTCTGGCATCTCTTTCAAATCAGGCACATTTTCACAGTCACTTACTTGATGTATATTGTTTCCTCTTTCATCAGGATGAGAAATAGAATCCAAGTCAAAAATAATGTCTAGATCCTCACCATACTCAGACAGATCCTCATCATCACATGTGTCATAAATGGGTGACCCAGGTGCATCAGTTTCATCATAGTATGCCATTGGTTCATGGGCAGTAGAGCACGCATTTTCATCACCAATGGATTCACTCTATGAAGGAGTATCAGCCTGTGTGTCATAAGCAAAACAGCCAACAAATGAAAAACAATCATGCTCTGCACTAGCACTTATTTCAATTTCTGACTGCTCTTCATGATCTCCATGTGTTTGAAAGGTAGGCAATGGGTCACACATGGGACTGTTTTTCTGTTTGCTTATACCTTCTCTGTCTTGAGTACAATACTCACAATTGTCTCCACAGGTCCATTCCAAAAGTTGCTCATTACTGTCCACAACCTCGTTATTGTTTTCATGGTCATATGCCTCATCATTGCAATGGGAATCCTCACTAGTCCTTTCACTGGCATCCTCAACTGGTGAACAATCCAGTTGAGTAGTATTGTTAGCATTATGTTCAAATACAACAGTTTCAACCTCTATGCTTTCATTTTCATTTTTATCTGCACATGATGCCTTAATTATTTGGTCATTTGCAGCTTCACAACTATTTTTCACACCAAGACCAGGGGACAGGGATTTTAGCAGGTGCACATTTCTATTTTTTTCTATTTTTTCTACGAACTTGTATGCCATCTACATACTTGTCACCTTGAAATCCCTCAGTAATGCACTAGAGCCCTCCTCAAAAGCCTCAAAGAATATGCCAACACAGGCTGAAGTGTCAGGTCTGAAGACTTCTGGGATCTGTGAAAAGGCTACTGCAAACCTATGACTGAAATCAACACATGGCTCTTCATCTTATTTTCTGATTCTCATCAATTCTGCAACAAGATCAGCAGGTTCTTTTGCAAATTCTTTTTTGAAAAAGTCAGTAAGCTCATCCCAATAGGCAAAGGATCTCTTTGGAAAGCTCAAATACCAGTCTTTTGCTTTTGCATCAAAGGACCTAACAAAAAACCTCATCCACATATCTTCATCTCTAAATGAATGTTTTCCCATAAAACTGTGAAAATTTTGGATATGTGCATTCTCATCACATACACTGTGACCACTAAATCTGGGCATCTAACAGTATATCCTAGCAGGCATAGTTTCTACTTTATAGTCAACCCATGACAAATCTAATTGGTCATACAAAGGATCAAAAGGGCTGAGAAGAGGTTTAGCCTTCTAACTGGCAGACACAACAGGGTTACTGCTTTTTAACTAGGCCTGCTCAACCTCTAAGAATATCAACCTATTTCTTATCTCTTCTATTCTTTTATCCAACATTTCACCACTGAGTATGGGATAATTCATACTTGGATTCATAAAAATTTTACTCTTAGACATCCTTTGTCTGCCTAAGACCTAAGGCTTCCCCTGGCATCTAACTTATGCAGTAAAACAACAAATATAAAGGGGAAGGAACAAGGTACCTTTTCTCATACAGATGTTGAAGTCTGAACAGCACATTTTTGTCACAACACACATCAACTTTTCATGTGCATTTAGATCTTTTGCAGAGTCGCCACCTTTCCAAAGAGGACAAAATTTACAGCAGCTGAAAGCTCAACACATATTTTTCTGAGTTCATACCACCAGCAGAGCATCATTATTCACATGAAAGACTCCCCAGTAGAGTCACCATTTTGTTGGTGACTCGAATGGGCACACAGATATTTCACCAGGGAGGACAAAAATAACAATTTTCAAATCACCATCCTTGGTAGAGTCACCATTTTTGTTGGTTTTTCTTCTGAATCAGCATTAGGGTTTGCCAATTCTAATGCACAAGCAGATTCAGCCAACTGAATACAGGAGGTTGCGTGAGCTCCTCCCCTTCACTTCTGGTTCTGCCGCACCAAGGGGGGTGTCCCTATTTGATAAAAGTATAACCTTGACTAGCTCAATGACAGAAAGATATAACTTGACAGCAACAGGCAGAATACTCTCACATAAGGACCAAGATTTGTATAACAAATCACAAGGTTGGCAACATTCTTGGACATATATGTCTGGTTGGGTATGAGAGTACGCAGGGATCCTAATCCTACTCCTACAACTAACAGGTGGAAGGATGAAATGGTTTGATTTGATGTTTGGACGCAAACCTGGACCTGGTGTATAATCTCAACACAGAGCTAGATTGGTGCCTATCCAGGGCTTGGAGTCAGTAGACATACACCTGTGAATGATCAGCATGAACAACTAAAACTGGATTTCAGGGGGATACATATGATACCTACCTTACAGATATCTCCCAATACAGAGTGTTAAGCTATCTATACTTATGGCATCCCTATTGCAGTATACGCTTCCCAATATTCAATCTGAAAACAATTTAATCTACCCCTTGACCAGAAGTTAAAAGATTAAACATTCAACACAGGAATTCTATGTTCTAGAATCTCAGACATTCCTTGAATACCTGAACTTAGAAGAAAGATACATGCAAGACTAGAGACAGAATTAGCACAACACATGCAAACATAGCATTATTCATATAAGATTGACCATGAAATCAGTGGATTCATGCAAAAACGTACAACAGGAGATACATAAACTCACAAGTTTTGCTGCACAGAGCAACCAAAACCAGTTGTATCTTATTACAGAGCCAAAATGTCTAGTTTTCAACAACCAAAACAATGGTAACACAGTCTGCTTATATCAGCCAGAAAGTGTACCACAGCAATTAATTACAAGGCTTTGACAAAAAATTTGCCAGATACAGATCCTTCAAAGGAATGGCGCTCAAAATTTATTGCTGCAGAGACAGAAAGGACCTCGGGCCCTGCGCCGTCATCAAGAAGTCCTCATGCCAAAAATCAGGTACATGACTATTTAACAACTCGCCCATGCCCCTGCTATAGTCGCCATTGATGGCTCAACCACCCGCGGCCTACCTGGAAACCATCGCTGCGTTCAAGCAAAAGTTCCTACCAAAATGCATTTTACTGAAGTTTCAAATGTGCAGGAAGAATAGTCCCACATTAGTGCTGCGGAGACTTCCTCAATACTTTAAAAACATGGTCGCAAGTATAATAGTTGTCGAGCGCCTTTTGCCACACTCGACGCATAAGCCTTCTCCAAAAGCCCATCGCCAAAACTTAAGCCATCGGCACACCCCAGAATTCTCCTTCCGATCTCAACAGTCTCACCAACTGCTACCCTCGCATTCCCCATCGGCTAGAGAAACGCCATCGGGCCAACACATTCCATCCCTGCCGACATAGCCAGTCACACCGACCAACACACCATACTCAGGTCCTCGGCGAGACACACGCCATCGGCACAACAAAAAAAGACGCTCGCCGATACATCGAGTCACACCGACGCACCAACGAGCCACACTCTGCTCCACTATCAGCCAAACACCCTCCATCGGCGGACCACAAAGCACCGCCCCTAATAGCCAAGGTCACTCCGATGACCGAACTCCTCGCTCCCATCAGCCAGACACACATCATCGGAGCAACTGAAAAAACACTGGCTGACACCCCTAGTCACACCGACGAACACCTCCCTAAAGCCTCCAACTTCCACATCGGCCAGAGAAGACCCATCGGCTAAGCACAAATCTCCCTCGCCGACACACATTGTCATACTGATGAACACAACGCCCAAATCCCCATCGGCCAGAAAAACGATATCGGCAGAGGTCAAGACCCCTCTGCCGATAGCAAAAGTCTCGCCGATGGTCCACTCCATACTCCCCTGTCGGTGTGACCCGCGCCTATCGGCGCCACAAAAAAATGCTTGGCCGATAATACTACTCTCGCCGATAGATATCCATCGGCCAAACAAATGCCATCGGCCCAACATGAAACTCCTTTGCCGACATAACAACACCTACCGATAATACATCGGTTTCCCACCTCTGTCGGTGTGACTTACACCGTCGGAGCAACACCTCAAACCTATGCCGATGACGCCGATCACCTTCAAAACCCTCATCGGTAAGACTAACACCATCGGGCAAACACTCCTCCATCCATTCGATGGCCCATGTCACAGTGATAGAAGAAAACACACCATTGGTACCAATCATGATTGCCAAGACATATACAAACTCATTCCGATGGAGAGAACATGAAGACCACCACCTCAAGAACTATGATGCAGATGCTAAAGAACGCTGAGGGACCCCAATTCTTAAAATTTTTTGGATTTTAGGGAAGGTGCCTGCATGAAAAATGCTTAAAAACTGACAGTGAATTCAGGCACCAACAGATAGATTGGTTTATTTAATGCAATCGCCCAATCATTGCAAGTACTAGTTGGAGGTTAGAAGGATTTTAAATGCATTTCAAACACAAAATTAAATGCATGTAGCTGATCGCCCAAGCAAAGAGGAAGATTTTGAATGATTGCAATCTCAAAATTCAATGCAAGTGTCAAAGGCCAAGCTTAAGGAGGATCGATCCATAGAGGAGGAGCAAAATTCATTTAAATTAATTGAAGATTGTTTTAAATGAAAGCATTTCAAGTGAAGATCATTCAATATTGTTCCATTTCCTTAATTTCTATTGATGGATTTCAAAATGCATTCCAAAATTGTCAAGAGGATGGACATCAAAGCTTGAGGAGTTTAAATAGATGACTTGAGCTTCATTTTGCAATGAATGATGCTATGGTATGTTTTCTTTATTATTGTTTATGACTAAAAATTCTGATTTTCTAGTTATTTTTCAAGGAGATGTTCCCTTGAGTGTTGTGGTGATGATCCCATAACAATTTGTGAGATGTTGTCATACAGATTTCATCATTGGATTACATTTGCAGGTTATTTGAAGAGTTTGGAAGTGACATTGATATCTATTTGAAGCTCTTGGTGTAGAGGATTGACTACCAAGGTAGTTTAGTGAATTTGGAGTACATTTTGGATGGTATTTTCATGTTTTGCAGGATCTGATTTTGCAACAGTAGGGTCTAATTTCTATAATAGCGACTTTACATTGAAATTTCAGGGCTTTTTAGGTGACTTTGATCAAGGGTTTGAAGATTGAAGAGTTGTGCTTGATAGAACACATTCCTATACATTCATAGAGTGCATTTGGAAGGGTTATTTCATGATATTTCATTGTAAACCCTTAGCTGGATAAAAAGTACACTCTCAGTAGTCAGATCAGCATACAAAAAGTTTCCATCAGAATTTTATTGAAGCTCTTGCAAGAGTGTTTTGTGTCCATTTGATAGCCATTAACATTCTAGAGGCTTTGGGCTATATTCGTATGCAAAGTTTGATGTATTTGGGCTTCAAATTGATTTGTAATTAAGTCTAATATAAAATCAGACATGGGCTGAAATAAATTCCAGTAACTTGACATTTCTTGTTTCATTTATTTGACAGTTTCATATATGCAAAACTGATGTGAGTTTGATGTGCTACAGCTCCTTGTTCATTTGGTAAAGTTAATTAATTGAAGTGTGCAAGAAATCTTATCTAAATTTGCAAAAAATTTCAGTCATTCCTAGGAGGGTATTTTACAGTGGTATCAGAGCATTCAAAATTTCAGTCCAATATCCATTGGGGATATAAATTTTGCAAGTCAAATGAAAAGTGAGTTTGAGATGTCAATGCTTGGAGAAATGAATTTCTTTTTGGGTCTACAAATTACTCAAACAAAGAAAGGAATCTTTATCTCTCAGTCAAAATATGTGAAAGAATTGTTGAGGAAATTTGGGATGGAAGACTCAAAGCCAATGAACACTCCAATGGCAACCAGATGCAAGTTAAGAAAAGATGATGACTCTCCCAAGGTTGATCAGACAAAATATAGGTCAATGATTGGAGGACTGTTGTATCTCACTCAAGCTAGACCAGATATTATGCAGGCTGTTGGTCTTGTTGCTAGATTACAAGCTGATCCTAGAGAATCTTATGTTATGGCAATCAAGGGGATTTTTAGATATCTAAAGGGGATAGTTGAGTATGGTCTATGGTATCCTAGAGATCATGATTTCTCTCTTCATACATATATAGATGCAGATTGGGCAGGAGATGTGGATGACCGGAAGAGTACCAGTGGTGGAGCATTCTTTTTGGGAAAAAGATTAGTTTCTTGGCTAAGCAAGAAACAAGAGGCAGTATCTCTGTCTACAACTGAAGTAGAATACATTGCAGTAGCAGGTAGTTGCACTCAAATCTTATGGATGAAACAGATGCTAAGAGACATTAAAGTAGAATATGAGGAGCTATCACAATTTTCTGTGATAATTCAAGTGCAATAAATATTTCTAAGAATCTGGTGTTGCATTCTAAGACCAAGCACATATCTATCAAGTTTCACTTTCTAAGAGAGCAAGTGAACAAGGATGAAGTCAAATTGGAGTATGTGCCCTCCAAGGATCAGATTATAGATATCTTTACTAAACCTCTTCCCAAGGACTCTTTTGAGTATCTCAGGGAGAAGTTAGGGGTTATTGCCCCTCCGGTGATGAACTAGGATGCACTAATGTGCATCAGTCCAGTGGATATCATAGTCATATCTTGTAGTCTGGATTGGTGTTGGGGAGCTGCTACTTAGGGGGAGCAGCAGGCGTGATTATAAAGTTGCAAGTATGGGCCCTTTGCTATTGATGTCAAAGGGGGAGAGAAGACATGTGAAAAATAAGTGGTTGATGATCAAAGGGGGAGCAGTACAGGAAGAGAAGACATGTGAATAGTTGTTGTTGATAGGGGGAGCTATGACAGTAAGGAGAAGTTCTTGTCTAATGGTTTTTCACATAATATGTTGCCATCAATGACAAAGGGGGAGATTGTTGCAAGTATGGGTTGAACCGGTGTTGTCATTGATGTCAACATACTCATGTTGCATTAATGAGAAGGATTGGATGAGTTGTGTGCTGAGGATATTGAGAAAATTAGTCTTAATTAGGAACAGTGAAGAACAGTGATGATAACAAGGTAAAAGTCCAAGATAGGTTGAGGATCAGAGGATGCGGTTTAAAGGGTTTGTAGATATAAGTCTTGAGATGCTCCAGTCAAGTTTTTAGGGATTCGCATGAAGATCTGAAGAAGTTATGGTCGCTCAAGTAGAACTGGTTCTGACAAGTGCTCAGTGATGACAGAGTGAGACAGATAGGTCCAGAAAGGTCCGGTAATGCATTATCCCACTTTACGGATTTGAGGAAGTGTTTAGGACATCCTTGTGAAGTGTCAAGTAGATCAATTTGTGGTTTGAAGGTCTAGAAGAACCTATTCCTTTGTGACAATGATAACAGACTATGTTCTTGAGGTTCTGGATATAGGAGAGAAGAATTTCAGTAAGTAGAGGAAGTGCGGATGTTCTTGGTGATTCAAGAAAGCTTGTGAAGGTCCTTGGATTATGTTCAGTTCGTGTAGATGGTCTGCATTAGAATTGGAGCTCAGAATTGAAGAAATACTTCCGGATGAAGGTGTTCTTTCTATAACTGGCTGACCAGATGAATTATACACCTTGCGAATGTTCTTGTGGTTGCTTGCCGACTTAGATGTTTGTTCCTAAGTTGATGTCATGTATAAATAAAGGTTTGTGAAGTCATTTCAAGAGCGTACTTGTGGAGATGAGTGTGTGGTAGCAAGGAGAAGAGTGAAAGGAAGAGCAAAAGGATTTGGGCTTTAATGGAACTGATTCAAGCATGGTGACGATGCTATTTACCAGTTCAAATATGTAATACTCATTTATTGTAGACAGTGTGTCTCTTGTAGGTAGTGAGCCTCTTGTGAGCAGTGTGCTCAGGCACTGAGCCCTAATTGGCATGTGCCATCTTATTCTTTCTATTCCTCTAACAGAGAATAATATCTTGGGTTAGTCACCTTGTGGTTTTTCCCTTAACTGGGTTGTCCATGTCAAAATCTTGGTGTCTCATGTGTAGATGTGTTTTCTGCTCTTGGTTAATTACATTAAGTTTTCATGATTGATTTATTGTTAATGCAAAGTGAATGCAAGTGTTGAAACAAGAAAATTTTTGGACAACTAATTCACCCCCCTCTCAATTGTCTGCCCTAAATCTAACACTAAATTCATCACTAAGCTTCTTAGTGACTTTAAGCTTTACTTCTCTTATGATGTTTGGGCAAAGTTTTAACAGGACATATTCCTTTAACTCAACATCTTTGGCCATGGCCCCTTCTTTTCTTGCTATCATGATTTTGGCTAAACTGTCTGGTAACTCATCTATAACTTCAATTAATGGTTTACTAAACATATCCAAATATCTTACAATTGTTGCATTAATTATCACCTTATCTGCATCCGATCTTTCATCATACATATCAACAATGGGTTTCAGGTTTCCATGTTGAGAAAATACATTAACTGTGGCTTCCAAGGTTATTATTGCTTTATCTTCTCTAATCTTAGTCTTCTCACCTTTCTTCTTCTTCTTCTTCTTCTCCTTAACCTTTTCTGAAGGCTTCTCCTTTTTTCCAGAGGTGGCTTCATCTGTTTTCACCCATTTTGCTTTGATTTCCTCATCTGTTTCTATTTCTTCTCCATCCTCTCCTTCACCAAGGCTCACATACACCCTTTTTGTGGCCTTTGACTTCTTTCTCTTCTTTTTCTCAGTGGGCTTGTTTTCAAGTACTTCTTTCTCAATATCTATAGCAGAGGAGGAGGCTCTTGTTCTTCTTTGAGAGCTAGAGATGGACTTTTCTTGCTCAGTTTGCACTTTATGCTTTTCTGGAGCCTTTTATTGTTTAGTTTTCCTTTCCAAAGCCTTTGAAGTTTGCCCTTCTAGAGCACTTGATGTCTCAACTACTTGTGCTCTTGCTTCATTTGTTTGTTCCTTTGTGAACCCTTGGCTCATTGCATAATCAGCCACCCATTTCCTTACATTTCTTTTGATTTCAGGTTGTTTTTGTTCCATATACACTTTGAGAGATTTTTTTTCAAAAGTCTCAAATCTTTCTTCCTTAGGATCTTTTGGTTTGCTCAACATCAAATCTACCAATCCAATCAAGACGTCCTCTATGACTTCATATCCCATGGTTGGGACCCATACAGTTCTTGGTTCCACTACCTCCATTAGGCATTTATCTTTTTCTACCATAAATACAATATCCTTTTCATATTTCTTCATAGCCTTTTTAGGAATCCTAGCCCTCGTCTACATTTTGTTTATCAGCATCTCCTAAACTTTGTAGATGATTTCTAGTTTCGACTGCTACAGGAATATGATCAAGCCAGATAATATTGTCCATACTTGGTAACTCCTTCAGAAAATAGAAGAGTAGCCAAATGATTAGATTTCCATATTTGAAGGGGTACTTTGTGTCCTTTATTCTTTTCAAGTTCTCCAATAGTTGTTGCTGGAGCAGCTCACATAGGTCATAATCTGCATTCTTCACCATCTCAAATGCTATGTATATGGTTGTTGTAGAGACTGAATTCTCCCTATTTGAGAAGTAGACTTTGTATCCTATCACCATTGATGCAAATCTTACCACTAGATCCTCAATGTCATTTACAGTCAGTGCCCTTTTATCAAATTTTCCACCTGTTAACCCCATCATAGTGTTATTCCTTATGGCCTTCAGAGTTGGAACTCTTCCAGTAGAACACATACCAATCACTACCTCAATGGCATCCTTAGTAATCATATGTGTCATGTCTAACCATATAAACTCGTCATGAATTCTGCTTAGGGCATACCGGATCCAAGTATCTTCAAAGGAGGTGGCAAAATCAATCCATGTATCCAATTTATTCTCATGCAGAGAACTAAATTCTTTATTCAACTCAAATTTCTCTCCAATTGACTCATTCAAGTAAATTTTCCCTAATTGTAAATGATCATATTCTTCCATATTTGCATGAATATATGCCCTAACATCTTCAGAATGCATGACCCCAAACGAGACTTTAGAGCACACCATCTGGATCATTTTCAGTTGATTTGAATGGGTGCTTCTTGAACTTAGGGTGAGGCTTATTGAACTTAGGGTGAGGCATCTCAGTGATCTCAATAACTTGTGGGATAGACATCTTTACTAACTCAACACAGAAAATTTTCAAGAGAGAGTGTTGTAAATACCTTTTGTTTCTGGTTAGGGTTTCTTCGCACTAATCATTGAATGCTTAAATTCTCCTTAGATTCACTTCTCAGATCTCTTTAGAAATTTGATGGTTTGAATGTAATGTGATTTCCTTTCAAATGAATCCCCTTTTAACCCCTTTTCATCAAAACCTAATCATCATAAATGTTGGATTCAAAAAGTTATCAAACTCTTACTCTGCCACCCACAGTCAATCCAAATTGCTCTGTAATCCACTGCATTAGATTCTTTTCTGCTAAAATCTTCTTCAAAAGATCTGTTATCTTGTTTTCTAGCTTATACCTTCATACTGAATGTTAGCACCACTTTTCTGGTTGGGGGAACAAGATTTTTCATTTAAGCTCCCCCTGAGCCAGAGCTCCCAATTTACTTCTCAAAGGAAGTACTTGCACCAGATTTTGGTGTAGACTCATTCTTGACACTCAAATCTTGTTCATCTCCTTGATTTCTACCAAATCTACCTTTTGTACTGGTTTCTTCATCTCTGCCTGATTATCCTTCTTCATATTCTTGCTTCAGAATTTTGCAACATGTCTAGGCCTATTGCAATTGAAGCATACAACATTTCTATGACCATTGTTCCTTCCATTCATCCTTGATCTGCATTGGTTATCCTTGTATCCAAATCTATTACATGCAAAGCAATTCCCATTAAAAGATTGAGCATTCCTTCAATTATTATAGTTGTTCCTTATCTAACTTCTGCATTCACTAGCTCTATGACCAAACTTCTTGCATATAAAGTAGTTACCTTTGAAAGTTTGAGCATTCCTTCCATTGTTGTAACCATTCCTTATCTAACTTCTACATTCATTATCTTTATGACCTACTTTATTGCAATTAAAGCACTGACTAGAAAATGATGGAACATTTTGATTCACTCTGCTCCTACATTGAGTAGCCTTATGACCAAACTTATTGCATGCATTACAATAACCATTGAAAGAAGGGTACCTTTGAGCATTTGGTTTCCTAACAGGTGGTCTTCTAGGTCTATTCCTTTGGTTCTGGATCTATTTGCCTTTTGTCCTTCTTGATCTCAGTATTCTTTTCTTGACTGGATTTAGAACTTCACCTTTCTCAAATCCCAAGCCTTCTTTGTCATCAAGACTCTTCTGACTTGCAAGTATTCTATCAAGTTGGGTAGCACTCACTCTAAATTTATCTTCTTGAATCCATGCTTGTTCCAGATCAGCTTTTAGATCCACAACTTCTTGTTCAAGCTTTGTACAGTCTTTAGATTTGCTTTTCACCAACTGATTTAGGTTTTCTTCTACTTTTGCTCTTTTTACAACTTCCATTTTTAGATCATTCAAGGTTTCATTTGCTGATATCAATTGTTCACTAACCTCCTTATATTTTTCTTTGAACTTCTTGACTTGCTCCCTTAATTTTTTGATTGACTCATATGCTTCCTTGACATTATCTTTCAGATCCTTATTTTCTATTTCAACCTTTTCAAGATCTTCAAGGGCAGCCTTGAGTTCTTCTTCACTGACAAGCATGCAATCTTCTTCTATAGTTTTAGTTGAATCAATTTCTTCAGGAGGAGTAGAATACTTTTTACCTGCCATGTGTTCAATCTCCAAGATCTTCCTCAAGTTGTTAGACTTCTTCCAAGGAACCAGGCTTTGATACCAATTGTTGAACACCCAAAATACTGAGAGGGGGAATGAATCAATATTCTATTAAGTCTTTTATTTCTTAAACTAGTAATCCATTTGCCACATACAACAATAAAGCAAATTAAACACAGAGGAAGTAACCACAATGCATTACACATGAACACCAGAATTTTTACGTGGAAAACTCAAGACTGGAAAAAACCATGGTGAGTGTTAGCTCACAATATATTATGTAGGAACAATACTAAATTACAAAAGAGGCTCACTGCTCAAAGAAATGCTCACTAAAAGAAAGGTTCACTACCAAAACTGGCTCACTACCTAGAGATAGAAAGAAGGAAAGAAGGATGGCTCACTGCCAAGTTGAACTGCTCTGATTGCATCTACACATGCATGGTTATAGCTCCAATGAAGTTCAAAAATACTATCTCAAAACTCTTCATCTTTGACTACTCTATTCCACTGCTTTGCTTTTACATGGGAACAAGATCTCTCTTCTTCTACTCTTATCGCCTTCACAAAATCACAATCTTTTGCATGTCATACACACACCTTCATATTCACACTCTCATTCCCAAACATGAAATTGGATCTCATATATATATATATATATATATATATATATATATATATATATCTGCAACACTTAGAATCTTCATATTAGGTTGGCCTAATTAGATGAAGCATGTATTCAAACAATTTGTAACTTGTCAACCAAATCCAATCACTAAAATACATAGCAGACCCAAACCACACTTGAATCACATTCTCATACATTGGCTTCAACTATAGAACCCCTTAGAATAAAGTTCCAATCAATAGAACTTACTGCACACAAATCAAACTATCATGTCAGCCTCAAACATAGATTGTTACTGACTTAGTCTATCTGTCAGACTATAACTTTCACTGCAGACACAAGACTTGCTCAAAATCACATTAAAGACTCCTTAGACATCACAGATCATACCTTCAAAACCGTGGAACATAATATTAACATGCAGAAAAATGCAGACTGCTGAAACACAGACTCTATCATAGCCAATCATTGTCAAATCATGTAGCGATACTCAATAGCTTATAATTATCTTTCTGGTGGACCTCAAACTCTATAATTCTAGATTTAGACACTTCATACAAGTGTTTACAACACCTCAAAACCACATAACTAAATATCTAATAGCGGAGGAATGCAGACCAAAACAAATAAATGTTTTGTTCTGATTACCTCTGTTCTCTGCAATGTTAGACTTAAGCTACTTGAAGATATACTTTCAAAACCGATCAAGGTTTAAAACTTAGGATATAAGATCATCTAAGAGTTGAAAACACCATGCCAAGACCGTAGGACTAGATCTGCAACTGCGGACCAATGCCAATCCAAACATTGTTTCTCTGTCACTGTCTCTGTATACTGTCAACACTTAGTCAAAATGACTATGTCTTCTTCACTTGACCAAAACCTCTATTCTAACCTTGTTCCTTTTCTTATTGCCAAATGACATATTAAAACATGAAGCTTAGCCAAATTGCCAATAGTCATGTGGCTGACTAGTAGCTCTACCTGTAGTCCTAGCGCCTAGTAACAAGCTACCATAGGACCAAGGGCCAAGTTATAAAGGGCTAGAATTGTTTTTTTACGCCTAATAGAGTAGTTTTGTGAAATCGGGTATAACTTGGGCATACGGTGTCCAAATTTCATAAACGAATAGGCGTTGAAAATATGTTTTGCGCTCTACATAGTGGACTACTTATTCATCTTTGTGAAATCTATTTTTGAGCTCTACATGCTACCCCTGATTCATATTCATCTAGTAAAAGGGAGAAATCAAAGGAGAAAACCACATGTGCCTATTGCAATAAATGTGGGCATGATGAACATGTTTTCTATATAAAACAAATAGATGAGTTGAAGAATCTTGGTCAGAAACTCAATGTAAGTTCTTCTAGTTCATCTTCTCCTACTCCTTCATCAAAATAGTCAAGATCTATTGAAAAAGGCCATGTAAACATTGCTAATGGGATTTATAAATACAAAGGTAGGGCACTTTGTGCCAAGTATAAGTCATGGATCAAGTAAATGGCTTCTTGATTTTAGAGCCTCTTATCATATGGCTTCATCATAAGGCATGTTCTTTATTTTTGAGCCTTGTGTTATGCCACCTATTTTGATGGGTAATAATACTTATATGAATGCAATTGGAAATGGATCTATTTCTATTGGTGGGGGTACTTTCAATGATATATTGTGTGTGCCTTAATTGTCACGCAATCTCCTTTCCATATATCAGATTACTCACAGTGGTGTAGGGAAGACTGTAGAGTTCACACCTAATCTAGTTATCATCAGAGACTTAGAGAGAACAAAGATTATCACTATTGGGGTGGTTGATCATGCATCTTGGTTATACACATTTTTATATTTTTCTCCTAATGATGGTTCAGATCCTTTGGCTATTGATCACACTTCTTATGTGAATACTATTTCTGAGGAGAAGTTTGGTTATTTGAATCTTGGTGTACTTGCTTCTAATTTAGTTTTATAGACTAGTGACACTATTTCTTCGCCTCCACCTCCTACTTCTTTTGATATTAGTGATTCATTGGTTGAGCAAGATGTTATTTTTTCTTTGATTCTATTATGTGGGATGATTATTTGATAGGCATTTCTAAGTTATTTATTAAGTCTCACATTGTAGATCTTGAGGACACTCTTGAGGATTTGTGGTTCCTCTTTGATGACATTCATGAAATTACTATCATTAGTTATATTTTGTCTTTGGAGACTGTTGATTATGAGTTTTCACTTTGTCATGAGTTGTCACACTCATCGATTAGGCATGTAGTTCTTGATTTAATTGTGGAATCTTCTAATTATGACATGTAGACACATATATAGTTTTCAGAGGCATTCATTATGAGACTTCATACTTCACAGATTCTTTATCATTCACCATTGGAGTTTTTTCTTTCTAAGGAAAGAAATGTCATTTGCCACAAGTGGATCAGTTTCTACATTCGTGTTCAAGCATCCAATTTTGGTACAGGGGATTCTACAGTGTTGGAGAATTTCATAGTCTCTATCTTTCCCTTGAAGATTATGGAGGCTCGTGATTGTATCTTCATAATGGATGCTGTTCTTGGGGGGTCTTAGTGTTGAGTCCTTCTTCCTTCACTTATATATAAGTGTTTTCATGTTTTCTCTCTTTTGGAGAGGGTTTTTTTCCCACAAGGTTTTTCTCCTTTTCTCCATTTATGAGAGTTTCTTTTTTGTAAACAGGTACCTATTATGGCCTTGTAGATAGGACCCATCCTTGCATTATCTGCATGTTTCTCATTCTCCATAAGTTGCACTTAAGGGGAGGTGTTGGTGTAATTAAATATTTTATTACACTTTATTCTTGCAAATATAGAAGCAATATGTCATATGTATTTTATTATTCCAATTCATTAATTGCATCAAATATTGTGCAAATTAGTCTCTTGTTCTTTTTTCTCTTGTAGTAGGAAATCCTAGGTTTTACAGGTGATCTTGGTAGCTTGAGTCAATCAATGTCTCTTACAAATAGAACTAACTATACAAGAGATAGAATCCAAGAGCCCCTCATGACACCAACAACCACTATAGAAGATCATCCATCATAAAGTGATAAATCCACATCACTACCAAAGTTCCACTAAACTGTGATACTAAGATACACATGGAATCATGATAACCATCTCCTAACTAAAGATCACACATATCCCTCACACAATCAAAGAACTCAATTGTAACACTAGGATCTCCCAAAGGGAAAAGTGGAACCATGACCTTCAAACCAAGAAGATAAACCACCACCTACAATCTAGGAACCAATCCATCGACACCAACTATGTATCCATATAAATGACCATGTCATGCCAAAGCTCTATGCATATAAGAATCTCAATGACACCATGATCACCACCCTCAATGTACCTGCATCAATCTCCCACTAAATCAAGATCTATAATCTCTCATACCACCATTGTCAACAACTATAGGTTGTAAAAGTAAAATTATCTTAGCTAACACCATCTCTTTGCCTCATAGTAACAAACATATAAATGCACCATGTGACCAAATAATAGAACTTACATCAACACTGAAAGATCTATGGGTATAAATGATGCACATCTAAGTTATCCAAGCAACCTATAAGTATAGACAACCTACAAAATTGCACAACTCATAGATCTCACAATGCAACATACATGTTCAACATTATACTAGTAATCATGCAAAATAAATACAAATAGAGATAAACATGCAAATTATCCCATGACTCAAACACCAAATTACCTCTATATTTGATTTTCTACAAATCCACAAAGTAACCACAACTAATGAATCTATCAAACAACTTTATGGAAATGTAAGTGCAAAAACCACATATCGACACTTCCAAACCTGATCCACTACAAAGTATTTAGAAAATTATCTCTATCACCTAAAAGAAGTCCAAAATTGGACATCGTGGACAAAAGATATGACCTATCGAATTAGTGAGAGAAAAACTAGCTTTCAAATGACATTTTAATCACAAAAAGAAAATTCTAAAGAAACCACTAATTTCGGTACATGGTTCTTGGAAAGATATTTCCGTTGACTATAAGAAGTTTGAAAATGACATCATAGGTGAATGTTATGGCACATGGAAAAATTCAACCTCTTTATGTGCATTCAAAAATAGTCCTAGTGACCAAAGGGTGGTTGGTGGGTGGCACTTCCAATGACTAGTTGATGGCAATGTCTAGAGGTTGGTGCAAATGCAAGGTTATTGGTGGAACCACCTAGGTAGAGGTGTAGTGGGGAGCTAATAGTGTTGTGATTGTGGAGCAACAAAAAACTGGTGGCACTCAGGCTCAACCCTTGTGGGGTGGTGGCAACCAAGGGCTAGACCCCCACATGATCAATGACCTCAAGTTAAGAACTTGGAACCCCATATAACCTAAGCTTAGAGCCCACAGCCCCTTTGTAATAGTAGCCGAGACCTGACATCACTCTTGTATTACAAACCAATAAAATTTCCTATCTTCTCTATCGTACCCTATTGATTAGCAACACTGACATAGGCACTACGTAGTGAATATTCTACCAATAGTGACTGACACAACACATGGCCATACATACTATACGGTTTTGTACGACTATATGGAATTCAACTACCAAGATTCCTCATTGCCCCAAAAATGCCCTAAAATTTTTTTGCTTCAAACCATATCAAGTTTTATGTTGATCCATAGGTTTGTGTGCCTTTTATATCCAATGGTGAGGTCTATTTAAAAACAAGAGGTCATTTGTAAATCTTCACCTCTAAAACTCTCACAAGAACCCATTTGTAGTCATGATGTTTCCACAGTCCATGTTATTGAATCGTGGTGCTTCTGGATCAAACTGTGTTTGCTTTTTTGCCTCAACGTTTCAGATCACACTCCATGATCCATCATCAGGAAGAAAAGAAGAGAGTTTGAATGAATCAATTACAGATCAAGACTTAAAAGACAAGGAGGGGTTGGGTACGGATTACAAGAGGAGTCAAAGGTGAGGAGACCAAGAAATGCATAAACAAATTAGAGGAAAGAGAAAAGGAAGAGCAAAAAGAGTGTGATCCGAAACGTTGAGGCAAAAAAGCAAACACAGTTTGATCCAGAAGCACCACGATTCAAGAACCCATTTGTCAAATCAACTCAAACCCCTAGATCTACAACACATTTGAAACCTTGAAAATGTCTTAATTTTTCCCCTACAAAACCATGGATTCAATTATGCACAAGATTCCACTCATACCAAGGGTTAACAACTAGGAAGATGTCTCCTCCTACATCCTAAAAATTAGGCTCTGATACCAAATGAAAGGAAATCACAACAAAATATACCATAGTAGGAGTGTTTTTTGGATCAAAATATGTATCTTTTTTCATTAAAAAAAGATACATAGTTTAGTCCAAAAAACACTCCTACTATCTTCATGGAATGTGGAAAACTCATGCGTACTAAATTATACCATTTCCACATAAGCCTCATGAGAGAAACAAATGTAAAACAAGTATTTAGAATCACAATGCTATATAAAAACAAAGCATACCACAAGATAACACTAGATGTACTCTAGGAAAACCCTCTTAAAGGAAAAACTCAGCCTCCAAAAGCACTCAAACAACTCAATGTATTATCTCAAGAAGAATATTACAATACACTTGTAGAGTTTCCATGCAAGCTTATGAGGCATCAAGAACCCAAGTTGCATTTCTCCCTATGAACAAGAAAATAAGAACCATGTCGCCACACATCCCAATCCATGCTTCCACATATGCAACCTACAAGAGATGCTCAATCCAACCTTAGCGAACAAGCTAAAGGTTGCACAAGCCAACCTCAACAACTACTCATGTTCTTGCTTTTATAGAACAAGCTTGCATAAAAACACTAAGTGATATTACATAAAACATGTGCCTTAAAACCATGAGCTCACTAAACCATGACCCCAAAATTAAATATCCTTAAAATAATAGATATTTTCCCAATGTGACACCCATATTAAATATTTATCTCTATATACACCTAAAATTGACTCATGTTGAATTAAGTAAATATTTTAATAGTTATCTTAATTCTTATTCTTCTATCAATTAAATAAATATTCTAAATTTATTTGATTGGTTCATTATCCCATAATTAAATAAAATCAATTTATTTAATTAAATTCCCTAAATTTTCTAATGTCTCACATAATTAAATAATCCTAAATTATTTAATTAATCCTAAATTCCTCTATCCTAAGTCCTAATTTCATAAATCCACCTCACCATGTTACACATGTAATTAAATATTTTAATATTTAATTAGCTAATATTCCCTCACCCACATGTCCTATTTATCCTCCAGTCAAATTAGTTAACTCATCAATCAAATCAATTAACTAATTAGTCATTTGAGTTCACTAATCAATCAATTCACTTAACTGATTAGTCAATTCAGTCAACTCCCCAATCAACCTAGTTAACTGATCAATCATCTCTGTTAACTATTCAATCTATTCTGTTAACTCCCTTGTTGCATGAAGGATCTTGGACACTTGTCCTCTTATGATTCGTGCACATTCCCTCAAACTTTCTTAACCATTCACAACTTAGGAAATTCCTCCAATTGTGGATCTGATGACGCTTGGATTTGGTCTTCCTTCAACCTATATAAACAAGGTTCTCATACCCATTTCATATCCATCTGAGCATTCATAAACTTACTCTACAGAATTCATCACAGCGTGCCTTTGGCAAAGTTATCATTGCATTTGCATTATCAATCCATTATCATCACCATGTCTCCATCAATTCATATCCATTATAGTTTCATAGAAGCTTAGTCTCCATTGCACATTTTATATCACATCCATTCTATTCTTGTCATCTTCAACAAGCAAAGGATGTACGTACTTCTGAGGGCTTCATTACAATCAATATCAAGAGCAGATAGGCAAACAATGGAAGCATAGAGGTAAATTGGGTAGCAAAGGTATTATCTTTTGTTTATTTTCATTTGTATTATTTTCTATTGCGTTATTGGATTTTAGTTCTTTATGTTATTGTTCACATTTCCATACAACATTCTGGTGCCCACCGTGATCTAACCCATTGTGTTTGTGAGCATTTGTCAAGTTTGTTTTGTCACAGATTCAGGTGTGTTTTGTTATACATTTGGCAAGCGACTTTCACAAACAACCTCCTACGTACAAACCGAGCTCACCGTTGAGTCTGGAAGGTTTCGAAGGTAAGAAATAACATATAATTTGCCTAGTTTTTGTTACTTGAAAATTTTATTTTATTTTTTCATTTTTGGCCTATTTTTGCAAAAAAAAATAAAAAAATAAAAAAATAAAAACACCAAAAACACAGAATTTTTTTGTTTACAACAGCAAATCTTTTTTTAGATATCATTTTTAAAAAGAAAAAAACCACACAGCAAAAAAAAATATAGTAACAAAAAAATTACAGTACTTTTTTTTAATTAAATAAAAAAAAACTTTGGCAAAGGCCAAAGCCCCTGCATGCAGTCCCCATCCCATCGCTCACTGTCCCTACATCCCACCTCCAAATCCCCACCCCCCGATCCCCTCTCCCCCCCAACCCCGATCTCTGCCCTTCCACCGACCCAACCCTGCAACCTGCCCCACCCCATCCCTAACACCTACCTCCGATCCCTACCCCAAACCCACCCCTATCCCTTCATCTGCCCTCCCTACCCACGTCTACCTCCATCCCCGCGCTCCCCTTTACCCTAACTCCACCCCCGCCCTGCTAATCCCATCCCCTGCCTTGCTCATCCCTTCGCCTGCCCACAACCTGCCCACCGCCCGCAGTCCAACTGTCGCCTCCCGCCTACTGCTGTAGACCGCCACCCACCACTGCAAACTACTCTCCACCTCCCTCCTTCATCTACCCCACCCTTGATCCACCTCTCGCTCATCGTCTCTACACACCAACCACCCTGCCTCCGCCCTCCCACAACCGCCACCTGTAACCTCCACCCTACACACACAACAATACATTTTTTAAAAAAATTTAAAAAAAAACATATATAATTTTTGTTTTAAAACAAAACCCTAGCATTTATTTTTTAGGTTTAACTTTTTCTTTTATGTTTTAGTTTAATTTTTAGTATTTTAATTTTTTTCAAACCCTTCAGCCCCTGGTCACATGACCAGGGACCCTGCTTAAAATCCCAATAACAAACTTAACCTCCAACCAGTAAACCTCCCATGTGACTAACAATTACTCTACCCACTAAAGGTTAAGTGACTATCAGACTTGCTCTTACAAGCCCAAGTAGGCTATTTTTTTTCCTTTTGGCATAACTTTCTTGAAACAGATCAGATTTTCACAAATTTATAGTAGTTGGAAAGATGATTCGCTCTAATTTTCATTGGTATAGGTATCTTCAGATTTTTTGATCAACTTCATCAGGTATAATCAATCAAAGTCACCTTTACCTTGGGAACTTCAAACAGCCATAACTTTTGCTTTTTTTAACAAATTTTTAGGAATTTTTTTTTTAAAATAGCATAAAATTTCGTGTAGATTCTGATTTTACTATATATTTTGCTGTCACGAATAATATTTCCATGAAATTTTCTAGATTATGTGTTTTTCACCTAAACATTTGATTTGCAAACTTCTTGATTCATTTTTGTTTTCATGTGGACATCAGGAGACTACTAATCCGATTTTAGTGTAGAACGTCCACTGACGACAATCATTTTTACACTAAGTGTTGAATAGGATTGGTTTAGCCATTGTTCATACACCTGGCATACTATTTTCATCTAGTTCTAATTAGGAAGGAGTAAACCATTGTTCATGCAACTTGCATACATTTTTCCATCTAGTTCTAATTAGGAGGGTGTAAACCATTGTTCATACAACTTGCATTCAACTTGCACTTAGTCCCATTTAGGTGGTTAAAAATTGAACAAATCTTTCAAGTCAATCTTACAATTACAAATCTCTCATCTAGCTTAACTTAGGGGAAAGTAACTTGTTTTCTTTTATTCTGCAACAAACAATCTTCACATAGATCTATTTAAGGGAGAAAACGAACCACCTTTTCAAAGTTATTGCTATCTAGTCAAATGGATTGTGCTTGGTAGATTAACACATTTAGTTTCTTTATTTTTAACTAGGGATTAAAGAACCATTGTTCTCCATGTTTTTGGAATGATACTAGGCCTATGCTCTCCCCTATCTTGGGTAACCAAAATGCCAAACATATCATTTCGCATGTGTTAAACCTTTAGAGGCCTGCCCTTGGATATCCTTTTGTCCAAGTGGGAACAACCTTAAGTGGTAACAAGCTAAAGCCAAGCTCTGTCAAGCCACTATAAATAATTATGTTTGGAGCGAAAGCTTCAAACAACGAATGAAATTGTGTTATACCAACAACCAACCTCCCCCAAAACCCTCCAAGGCGCAACCCTTGCAGGCTCGGAGACTCCATAACAGAGAGTAGTGCTACCACATGTATAACCACTCAAATGGTTGCACTTGCTAATCATCCTTTGTTTTTAGTAGCCAAAAATCCCTATAAACCAGTGCAGGGAAGGGCGATTATCACCTCCCGAAGATGCCTTAACTAGAAATAGTGAGAATTTGGGTTATATTGTCCCAGCCAACCTAGGATTTGTACTTGCTTTTTGAGTCAAAAAGAGTCAAAAAATTACTAAAAAAATCAAAAACCATGAAAATATTCTTTGTGTTTGCTGTGTCTTCTTGCCATAATTAAGAAAATCATATCAAAAAAGACCAACTTGCAACCAAGAAACCAAAGACATCAAAAAATGTGTCAAAAACTTTACAAAAATAGTCAAGAAAACCAGAACTGTGCATCCATTTCAACTTTCTACGCATTTATTACGACTCTCTATGCATTTGCTCTCTATTACTGTGCTTTTATCATTTTCCAGAGCTGCACATTTGCATCGACTTACTGTGCATGTACGTTATGTTTCAGCGCATTTGTTGCTGCGCATCCAAGACAGTGAGCTTTTCCACATCTGTTGAGAGAGAGTTTTCTACCTTTCCGGGTACCCATTTCAATCTTGTGTCATTTTATGTGGAGATGACAAACCAATTAGAAGTAATTGCTCAAGAACTCCAAGCCATATAGCAGCAAATGGAAATCTTACAAACTGAATCTTCCAAAAAATAGTATTCACCACAGGGCATATCTCCTTATCTGTCTGATAAAAGCTTGGCTAAGATACCTTTCTCTTCTAGTTTTGATGAGCCCAAGTTTGACAAATATAGGGAAATAGATTATCCGTGTGTACCAAATCCCTCCCAACATGAGCATGCTAGTACTAGCTATGCCTCGCACCAAGATTATACATTCTTTTCCTGCCTTAATGACACTCTTGACAAGGAAAGCACCACCCCCAGTTCAGAATCGTATACCACTCCTTCTACTAGTCCTCCTTCACCATCTTCTAGAGGGCATAGCCCAAAGCATACTAGTCCTCCACCAACACCGACATCAAGTTCCCCAAACTCTAATCCGACAATCGAAGAGTCCTCGAATGATTTTTTCCAAAGACTTTTTCCAAATATATACATCAAAAGAAAAGATATGGAGAAATCCAAATCCACTCATCCATCACCTCATTCATATACCCCTACACCTACCAAGGATGTGATCCAAGGGCTACTAGCAGAAAGTCAATTGTGTCCCCAAATTTCAGTCCTCGACCTTATCAAAGAGCCTTCCAACATGTCCATTGCTCCAACCTCATCATATAATCTGCAACCCCTTGAGCATATTGAAGAACCTCCTACCATGAACCAAAGTCAAGGTTCATCGCACCTTCATATTGTTGACCAAGACTCCTCTACCTCCACTTCCATTCAAGCACATCAAGAGTTATGTCAAGAGTACACTTTAGAGCATGTGGAAACATCAACCCTTTATCTAAATCAAGATCAAAGCACCCCCATCCAATCCATCTATAACCTTTATCTTTTCCACGATCAAGATATTATCTATGAAGAAGTTATCCATGAGCAACTTGATCCTATACATGAGAAAGAGATCCAATTCCAACCTCTCCATAACCTTTATCTTTTCCATGATCAAGATATTATCTATGAAGAAGCTATCCATGAGCAACTTGATCCTATACATGAGAAAGAGATCCAATTTCAACCTCTCCATAACCTTTATCTTTTCTACAATCAAGATATTGTCATTGATGAAGAACCTATACACGACAACATTAATCCCATCATGCTTAATCCTATCTATGATCAAGATCTCATCTACGATCAAGAGCCTATCTATGATCAAGCGAGCCATGATGATCCTCTTAGCCAACTTTATGCATTCCATGGTCATGAGCTTATTACCCCTTCTATCCATAACCCCATAACCATCTATGAGCAAGAAACCTCCATTACTCCTATCCATCCTCCATCTAGTCCTATCTATGATCCACCAACTTTCAATTCCCTTGATGAGACATTTGCCTCCCAAGTGCACACAGATGATCAAATCAATAACTTGGATCCTACCGAGCATAATGATGATCAAAATCCTATTGATCCCCCACCATCCATTATTGACCAAGTTACAAATCCATTATCCTATCTTCTTGGTCTCACTACCTTCATCCATGAATGTTCCTCCTTAGAACACCAGTAACCATTATCCTTTATCTCAACTCCTCCATCCAATAAGGAACTCATGTCTAATGTTCCACCTATACATAATCCCACTATCCACCACATACTCCAACATATGAAATATCAAGGTAAAGGCTTAGGCCTTCAGGAACAAGGTTGTTGGAGCCTATCCATGTCAATGTTCCTCCTCGTTCATACGGCCTTGGATACACACCCCAAGATGAACAATCTCAAGATGTTGGTACTTCCTCCACGCCTTCTAAATCCACCACTTTCCATCGCAAACCCTTTCATATCCCCAAAACATATGTCGCCATTCTGCCTCCCTTATCATACACATCCCAAAAGCATGTGACCATACACCTTCCATCGTCCAACCTACCTCCACTACTTCCAACTCCTAACATCCCTCCATGCATTTTACCACCACTTCTTCCAACACCTTATCCATCCATCTATAAATCCTCTAAATATCACAATCATGACCAACAAATGGACATGTCTAAACAAAGAGCTTTCACCAACCTCACTTCCACTCACTCTATGAGATTCACCAGCAAATATTTGGATGCCTCTACCTATAAAGTAAAAAATCCTAAAGGTCCTCATGCCTGCGGATACAATAGCCAAGAATCAAAGACAAACCCATCTCAAGAGCTGCATACACCCACACACCTCCAAGCAAAACTGAATAAGGTGTGGGTTCCCAAGCAACAAGTAATTACCTCAGAAGCCGCACAAAAGCTGCACATACCCAATACCATACTTTCACAAGAAAATTCTAAAAGCAAAATGGTTTGGGTACCTAAGCAAAAAGCCATCAAGTCAAATGAGGCATCCACCTCTAAAGCATCCCAACCACCCACTCTCTCCCATTCCATCCAAAAGTCTCAAATCCTTCCATCCCACATTACAAGCAAAAATCAGAAAAATACTCAGTCTATGTGGGTCCCTAAATTCCCAAATCACTCATACACTACGCAAAAATCTCCATTACTTCCTACACCACTTTCCCATCATATGATTCAAGGTTTATCATAGTATGTGCAATCGTTGGTAATGGTTCCCTTCCATTCCACGACACTTCCACAAACCTCCATCTCCCCTTCCACTATTATCCTACATATCTTCCTCATCCTATCCCTATGCTCCATGCTTTTGCATAAGCCTTCCATCTCTCCTTGCATAAGACCTACATAATCCACCTAATAATCCACTATCGTACCTTTCATAATCCATTATCCTTCCATCCATATTCCATATCATAATCCACCATCTACCTAATTCATCTCTTTCATGAAATCCCCTACCAACATCTATGAGCACACTTAACATGGCCCCTGCGGTGACATCCTTCTAGTGGGACTATCACCTTTATGGAACTAGGCACTTGAGTCCCTCTCATCCGTATTCCACCTATCCTATCCAAATATTCAAAAAAAAATCAAAAAGTAAAGAAAAATCCTTTCGTCCAATGATGAAAATCTGGCAAACAGGCGCCTTGGATAAGTACCATGATGAAAACCTAGCAAATAGGCATCGTGTGTAAGTTGATCTTCTACGTCACCTACACTTGGGAGGTACCTTGTCTCATCGACATATCACTCTTTCTCCTATCAGTTTCCTTTCGTACCATTTCCTATCCTATCCTTCTATCCATGGCGTACTTGTATTGTCTAGTCCATCCGTCCTAATCTTCCATTCCTCTATTTTTTTATCTTGATAAAGATTAGGGGCACAATGTTGACAAATTTTTCAGATGTCTCTTGACGTACTTTATCCCTCCAAGCCAAAACAATCCAATCCTTTCATCCTCCTTCGTCATAAGCTTTGTCATATCAAATCCTGAGTTATTCCAATGCAACATAGTCCTTGGAGATCACATCCTTGTTTCATTCTACCTACTTGTCTGTTATCCACTATAAACCCATCCATCTACCTGTCCATGGTGTTCCCTTGTCATTGGTATCTATCACTTAGGCTATCCAAAAATTCCAACGGCATCAAATCTTCTGCAACCCCGTCGCCAGTATCCTATCACCCCGAACTACGTTGCCTCTGTGTCGTCACGTAGGCAAGGCCATTTATCAATAAGCCCCTGAGGCACTATGTCAGTCCCTTAGGGCCCATTGCTTCGTATCCAATGTCAGTTCATCCACAATAAGTCAATCCTCTACTTGATTGGGGGCAAAATCCTCAACCTAGTTGAAGAGTTGGATTCTTGAATGTCCCGCATCTCAGAGGATTACAATAAGGATCATGATACATCACCAGACAAAAGGCAACATTGCAAACACACTTTTTCAACAAAACACTTGACGCAAGGACTAGACCTATAAACAAGAAACAGTGGACCTCAACCATCATGATGATTGTATCTATTTTCGTTGCAAGAAACATTTGTGTTTGTTAAAACAGTTTAAAATCTTATGTCTTGATTTTTGTTATTATGTCTTTCTATGCTACTCAAGGATGTCAAAAACTACAGGAGCTATGATGGGGGCATAATTATTTTATTGGTTTGTTGTTTGTGGATCAATCTTTAGTAATGTGATGACTTTTGTCTAACAACATGATCAGCAAAAGATCATCAAGGACTTAAGAGGTCTAAACATGAAAGGGGGCAATCCTTGTTTGTTTACATGCAAGGCGTACTTAGGTCATCTAGATTCAATTTTGACTAGATGCTTGTATCAACTTGCTATATCAAAATCCATGTGAGAGATACTTAGATCATCATGGTTTAATTATACCTAGATGCTTGTATTTTCTTACAACATTTTAAAGAGAAAAGAAAAAAAATGCCCAATGATGAAACAAAGTACTTCAAATACTTGCATATATGAAGATGATAAATCCACACATCTGTACATATCAACTTGTATATCATTCCATTACAAGCATTACATCCTAGACCTCATTCCAAGTGTTGAAAGATACATTTCATCCATTAACCAAATCATTCTTCTAAATTATCTTTCATCATCATTCATCTTATTTTCTCACTTCCCATTATCTTTTCCTTGTCACCCTCACTCTTGGGTTGACTAGGGCATCACCAATCTCCAATCCAATCATTCATCTAATCATCAAATCTATCCAATCAATCCAAGCATTGATCCAAATGCGAGTCCATCCTTAATCCATACCAATCAAGTAGATTGCTCTTGTTAAATTATCCAATTGCAATCAGTGGTCTTGATCCTAATCTAGTCATAAACCAAATCAATCAATCATCATCATCAGTGGGATATATCTTTCCCGCGTCTTTGTGTTGATCTAGGGATATATCTTTCCCCGCAATAAAAAACACTATCATCGATAATTATCGATTAATCATCAGTTTATAGCTAGACAGGGGCAATACCTCATTTGTTCTGGTGTCATTTGTGCATACTTGCTTGCTTGCTTGTGTGTGTTATCAATTTATCTTGCATAGCGTATCATTTACATCTTTCATCCATCCCTTATCTTGCATCCTCCGTTTTCATCTCTAGTCTATCCTGTTAACCTATCTCATTGTGAGATCGTCCATCATCCTGTCATCACATTCTTCCCATCCAATCTTCCGAGGGGGCATCCTATCATCATAAACCTATACCAGGGGCAAATTGGGGCATGTATCCAATCGCAAGAAATCTTTATTTCTTTCAAACAACGTGATAAAACACATTGCATCAAAGAGGGGCAAAATGTATACACCTAAAATTGGCTCATGTCAAATTAAGTAAATATTTTAATATTTATCTTAATTCTTATTCTTCTATCAATTAAATAAATATTCTAAATTTATTTGATTGGTTCATTATCCCATAATTAAATAAAATCAATTTATTTAATTAAATTCCCTAAATTCTTCTAATGTCTCACATAATTAAATAATCCTAAATTATTTAATTAATCCTAAATTCCTCTATCCTAAGTCCTAATTCCATAAATGCACCTCACCAATCCACCTCACCTTTCCACCTCACCATGCTGCACATGTAATTAAATATTTTAATATTTAATTAGATAATATTCCCTCACCCACATGTCCTATTTATCCTCCAATCAAATTAGTTAACTCATCAATCAAATCAATTAACTAATTAGTCATTTGAGTTCACTAATCAATCAATTCACTTAACTGATTAGTCAATTTAGTCAACTCCCCAATCAACCCAGTTAACTGATCAATCATCTCTGTTAACTCTTCAATCTATTCTGTTAACTCCCCTATTGCATGAAGGAGCTTGGACACTTGTCCTCTTCCAATTCGCACACATTCCCTCAAACTTTCTCAACCATTCACAACTCAGGAAATTCCTCCAATTGTGGAACTGATGACACTTGGATTTGGTCTTCCCTCAGCCTATATAAACAAGGTTCTCATACCCATTCATATCCATCTGAGCATTTGTAAACTTACCCTGCAGAATTCATCACAGCGTACCTTTGGTAAAGTTATCATTGCATTTGCATTATCAATCCATTATAATCACCATGTCTCCATCAATTCATATCCATTATAGTTGGATAGAAGCTTAGTCTCCATTGCACATTTCATATCACAACCACTCTATTCTTGTCATCTTCAACAAGCAAAGGATGTACGTGCTTCTGAGGGCTTCATTACAATCAAGATCAAGAGCAGATAGGCAAACAATGGAAGCACAGAAGTAAATCAGGTAGCAAAGGTATTATCTTTTGTTTATTTGCATTTGTCTCATTTTCTATTGTGTTATTGGATTTTAGTTCTTTATGTTATTGTTCACATTTCCATACAACAATCTCAATTTCATTTACAACATATAAGTGGCCCCAAGAATGTCTAACCCATGTTGTATCCACATCTCTAAGATGCATCACAATTAAATATTTATTTTATATTTTTAGCATTATGCAAGGTGTACGACACACCTTTCCCAACATCTATTGTATTATCAAGTGCATATATATTGTTGTTTAATTTTAACAACTATTTGGTTATATTTATGGCTTGTTGGCAATATAACTCAAGGTACCTTAGGGTGTGTCTTGTTTGTTCATGATGTAAAGATTACTACCTTATTTATTTGTAACTCCAATAGGAGTTGCATTTTCTTATTCCTGATGTGTTTCCTTTAATGCTAGGTTATGGTTGAGTAATGTTTAATGTAGTGTATAGGGTTATTTACAATGCAATCATACCATATCCCATCCTCGTTGATACTGTTGCATATATATGCCCTCCTAGGTTATGGTTGGTAATGGCATCCAATGCATATGTAAATTTTGTTGATTAGAGATAGATATAGACTTGCTTGATAATATTCCATTAGTAAGATTAAATTTGATGCTATTGTTTAGTTCAAGACTCATAGGCTTCCCTTCACACATAATGTGTAGTTCACATGTTTGTTAGGTTCCTGTGCTATTTCTCATGTGAAATTCTTCAACAAACCATTTATAACTATTCAATCCAACTTCAATTACTAATGGTGGAACAAAAGATGAATAATCTAACTTCCACTCATAAGTGCTCAACAATCTAGCACCCCGACTAATATTTTGTTCTAGCATTAGTATAAACTATCAAACTCAAGTTATAAATTGTTTTTTTGTATTCGTAGTGAAGTATTCACCCTAAGTAATCTTCTATTCCACTATTACTATGAACTGTCAAACTAAAGTTATAAATTGTTATTCAAATTAATAGTCACATATTCATGTATTGGTTTATGAAGAAGGGTTCTAAATTTTTGATAATTCTTACTAGCATGTCACATGACCTGCCTTCAATGGTAGTAAAGTGAATCCAATTTTATAGTATATACTAAAGTTATAAACTTATTTTTGTATTAGTTCAATGATAATCAAAAGTTTGATTATTTGTGAAAGATATTGTAAATTTGGTTTTAGTGGTGGTTATCTTGAAAGTTTTGATAATAGGTGCTACATTGTTGAGTTGAATACTTAAGACTCTTGATAGAGTTTCATTATCCCTTAGGTGATATGATGACTATATCTTTAATTACTACACAAAATGATAGTTTCATTAGTCCTTAGCTAAATACTTGATATCTTTTCAGTGACTACATAAAAACAAATTGTGCACTAGTGTACAAAATATGTGTCATACACTAGAGATTTAATGACTTTATGTTTACAGTGCACCTAAGTCTTGCAAGGATTCATTCCTAATATACACTTCAAAAAAAAATTAAATTATCCACATCCTTATGTATGAGGTAGAATATTTTTTTAATGCCAACATGACATGTACATGGTAATGTCAACCCCTAATGTTAGGGTGCACCACTATCGATCTCTCTCCCCTAATCAAATCTTTGATTGCCTACCATAATCATAATTAAGTTGGTTTCACTTGTGATTATCTTGAAAGCTAGAATAATGGTTGCTACATTGTCCAATTGAACCTTAAGACTCTTTACCTTCAGTCTTGTTTCATTTTCCTTTATGGGTGATCCCACAATAGTGTGTCCCACTTTTTGGTCAACATGGGACATTGAAATCAACATTTTAAACCAAATTTTCACTTTATGTCACTTATAGAAACTAAACCATTAAGAAGTTGAAGATGATGTGAACTAGCATTTTTTGAGATTTCGTGTGTAGATTCTAAATATATATTTTTAAAATTTAAAAAAAATTGTGAAATTTTCTACATAACTTTAAATAAGTTATTTTTTTCTAGTTAACAGTATTTTAAAAAGTAACATTTATTCATCACACATAATTTTTTTTATAAAAAGGATAAAATTATAATTTTTTAAACATAGATTCATAACATCAATATTTAGTGAGCACATATTTTTCATAATTTTTTGTTGCATATTTTATTTATTATTAATTTATGATGTGAGATTAATTATAATTTAGATAGTTTTATTCCATCATGCATAACTTTTTTTGTGTATATCCAAAAAAAACGTTGAATCAAGGATCATCAATATGTAGTGCACATATATTTTTTAAATTGTTTTATCTATTTCTCTATTTTTCCATGTGTGTGGAACAGAGACCTTGATGTTTGGTGAAAAACCTATGTTCACTAGAAAATAGAAAATAAATATTAATAATAAAATTAAATATATTCAAAATTATATTTTTTTGGAAATCTTATTTAGAGGGCTATGATCTTACAAAATTTCATGTCTTAGTGACTGAGTTTGATGGTCCAACCCAAGCTTTGAAAGAGAAATTTTTGTAAAGAAAAAAATGATAAAACAAAAGGTCATGAAAAGGACCTTTGTTCGAAGGTACATTCATTTAAAGGTCCTTTGCCTTTATGAATGTGAAAAGATTAAAAAAGAATAAAAAATACCTTTGAATGAAGGTGTTTTTCATTTTTTCTATCCTTGGGCTCATTTTTTTGCCCCATCCCACAATTGGGATACACTATTGTGGGAACACCCTAATACTAAATACATTCTACCATTCTAAAACTAATGTTAAAAAAATTTTGTTCCACCGTTTGTAATGATTTTATGACTATCTCATTTATAACTATTTTGATCACTTAAATTACACACAATATATGTAACACTCACTAAGAAAACATTCAAAGAATGTAGAAAAGGTAAAAAATATTTTCTTAGTGTAGAGTTGAAACTAATACAATATACTAATATACAGGTTATGTTTCAAATTTGTTTTCAAAATGTGTTTGTTTACAATAATGTTATTCAATCAAATTCATTTTGAAAATAGATTAGTATACAGTAATGTGTTTCAACTAAAACTTAATTGTTGGGTGGAATAAACACATCATTTTATTATTATATGTTTTACAAATGAAATGTGAAATCAATATAAAATGTGCTTGTCTCATTGAACTTGATGTTATAAATTATAAAATGTTATAATAAATATTTGTATTGCCTGTCATTTTATTGCTTTTCAATATTTGTAGACCAAGAACATAGCCCAAATGACGACCAAACATGGTATAAAGAGATTAATGACAACACTCCCAACACATAAAAGAGGTATATGACTACTAGAAGATGAAGAAATTGAAGATGTAAACATGACCACTACACAATCAATTGAGGTCATAATTCAAGTGAATGTAGTTGTAAGAACAAAGAAGATTTTAGTGCAATAAGATTGAACCATAGATGATATAGAACAAACACTTTAAGATTTTGAGGATAACAATTTTTTAACAAGGGGTATAGCAGACAAATGGGGAATCCCTACTAACACATTCGCTAACTAGCTAAGTGGTTTAACTTTCACTATAGAGAAAGGTCCTCCAATAGTGTTGAATGCAAAGGAAGAGGAAAAGATAGTTGAATGGTGTAAAGAGATGGTTGTAGTTAGACATAGGCTTGAAATTAGCAAATTAAAGGTAGAAGTTGCACAAATTTGCCAAACAAGGTCAAATTTATTTAAGATGGGCTCCTCAGTAAATCCTGGTGGACAAGGTTTAAAAAGCATCATGTTGAACTTACATTGAGGATAATTAGAGGTCTTGATAGAGATAGAGCACTAAATGATAGAGCACTAAATGTAAGGCCTACAGTTTTGTTTGCATTCTACAACACATTATCAAAATATTCTGAAACCAATCCATATGGTACTCACAAAATATGAAATTGTGATGAGACTAGCATTCATGCTGGTAGAAATGAAGCCATGCGGGTGTTAGCAAAAAGAGGTAGTAGAAGTGTTTCATGCATCATACCAAAGAGTAGAGAATTCATAACTAACATGCCATCAACATACAAGATAATGATTAATAATGGATCATCGATTAATTCAAAATAAACACAATAATATACCTCGCTCCTTATAAACCTAATCTTCAAAGCAAAAGCATCTAACTTTTGATGACACATTCGTAGAGACTATTTCAAACAATAGAATGACCATTTCAAATTACAAATCAAATTTCCTTTTCCCTTCACCACAAAACCATCAAGTCATTTCATATAAATTTCTTCCTTAATATCCCCATCCAAAAATACAATTTTATCATTCATTTGCTCTAATTCAAAATCACAAGCAATAGCAATAAAAAGAAGGAATTTAATGAAGGTTAACTTAGCTGTAAGAGAAAAAATTCACCAAAATTAACTCCCTTTTTCTAGGAGTATCCTTTTTCCACATGTCTTGCTTTATATCATTCGAACTTACCATCTACTCTAAATTTCTTCTTAAACACCCACTTGAAACCAATGGTATTTCTTCCCTTAGGAAAACTCACTAGATCCCAAGTGTCGCATCTACCCAACCCCATCATCTCCTCATGCATGGCCTCCATCCAAGACTCATTCTCTTTCAAACAAAGAGTTTCTCTATATATCTAGGTTCATCACCCATATAAGATAAAGCAAATACACTAGAAATTTGAGGGGTTATACCTATCAACTAGATTTTATTACCTTGTGGATCAAATATTGTAAGATACCTTATCAAATTTTGAAGATTTGTACTTTTCAAGATGTTAGATTCGATTGTTTGATGAGTCTAGATTAAGATGCTATCAAAGAGGTGATCGATAAATGGAAAGGATACCAATGATGTCTTCATGAAGAAATGAACAAGGTGCAAGATGATGTTGAAGATAAAGACTACTACAAAATATGATCATGATGGTTAAACACAAGTCAATTTTAAGCTGGGTTGTAATTTTTAAATATAAGGCCACTTATATTAATTTTTTGTGATTTAATAGTTTATGAGCCCAATTGCATGCTTATGGGGGGCTTCATTTAAATTTTATAATTTTTATAAAGTCCCAAATGAGGTAGTTAAGGGATATGTGAGAAAGGGAGTTATTTTTCCAATAAATTGTAAAGAGGGGGCATTGTAAAGGGACTTTTGACAATTTTGGTATAGATTATATGAGAACACAAAAGACTTTGTGCTTTAACAGTTTTGGAGAATAAATATAGCTACAAATTTAAACTTTGTGTCTCATTTGTGTTTGATATTACATCTTTTCTTATGTTGGATGTAATTATTTATTTTCCTGAATGTTCTCTTGCAGCTTACAAATTTGATCATTGGCCTTGTAAATTTTAAAATTATTCTTGGTGCGGAATTAATTCAACTTTGTATTCCATTGATTAAATCCACACTTCTTTTTCATATTCCAATTTTAATAAAATTTCCTTTACAAATTTTGCAATAACATCTAAAAATCATGAAATACAAACTTGTAATGTGTACAACCTATAGATATTTTCTAGCTTTGTCTTTCAATAAGATATCCTCACCATATTGAGGAGGTGTTTTTACCCCAACAACTATTGATGATTAGCAAGTACCAATTTGCTTACCAATAGCTTTTTGGCAACTAAATAGATCACTACAATAATAACTTTAAGTAACCCCTCCCTAAAAAACTTATAAAATACTGGCGAATCGTAGCTAAGTGCTATAATTTTCTTGGTGAATCTTTCCTTTTTTTTGAAAAAATATTAATTTTCCTGGTGAATCTATGCACATTATCAAAAAAAATTATAAAATCCTAGCAAATCCTATTGAATAATTTGTAAAAAAATATAATTACAATGGCAAATCCTAACGAACAATCACTAAAGAAATTAATTACAATGGTGATCCTTTCCTTTAAAAACTTGCATAGTTGGTCGGCATAGTCCCCCATACATATTTTTATTTTTTGTAATGTTGAAGTAGGGGCTCGAGGGTGGCAACCACCAGTGGGGTCAAGGGGGCAGTGCCCCCTTGTGAGGGTCAAGGGGGCGTTGCCCCCACATGGGGTTTGGGGATAGCGGCCCCGACACACTCCTTCACCACCAAGCACAAATTCACTATCTAAAGTGCATTGGATTAAGTATTTTTTAAATATTTCACCATAAAAACAAGACTCAAACAAAGTGAAATTATTACTATTGGTTACCCTTTTAATTGAATGGTTGTAGTTGAATTTCGTGGCCTATATGCATGTGCCTTTTAAAAGGCTTGTTGAGGCCCAAAATTTCTTTTGGGCCATAGGATCATAATCTAATCGTGTGGCCCAAAACAAATTTTGGGTCTCAACAAGCCTTTTAAAATGCACATGCATATTGGCAGCAGAATTCAACTACAACCATCTGATTAAAAAGGTAAACAATGGCAACAAATAAAAGCCCCATTCAAAGCGAAAATATCCCTATAATTAAGTGATAATTTATTATTAATGGTGATATTTCCCCAAAATTAATGGCAGGGATATAATATTATTGGCGAATATAATTAAGATTTGTAATTACATTATGAATTACTGGTGAATCAACTCTAATGATGCATTGTTTACTTGGCAAAACAATTCAATTTATTAGTTTAAAAAATAATGCATTAGCAAATAAACTAAGACTAGATTAAATTTTCATAAAAATCGGGTGATTTAGTCTCCTTTATAGCTTGTACTATTCACCATTTTTGGAGGTCCCAATTTCAACTATTCACCAATTGGGAAGATTCGCCACTAAAAAATCCCTAGATCATTATAGTTTGTGTTTATTCTTATGACTCACCTAGTGAGTAATGACATGTGCTTGCAACAATGGGAAAAATCATCTTGGGACAAGTGATTTTCCTCTATGTTTGAAAGGGAAAATCCCTTGTATGATGGGAGTTTTGGGGGTTTTGTGCACTTTTAACTTGAAAGTACAAAAAGGGCACAAAATAGAAAAAGATAGAAATGAGAAAATTAGAAAAGCCCCTAAATAGAATAAACATAGAGGACCATCTAAGATTTTTAAAAAATAGAAAAAACAAGAAAAAGTTATAGAAGGCATAGTCTAATTCTCACATACAACATTAATATTGAATGAAGGTTTGGTAGTTTATATTTTTCAAAATAAATACAATGAACAAATGAAGAAAATATCCAATGTTAGACTTAAGAATAATAAGAAATCTGTAAAAAATGAGAAGGGCACAAAGTCCTAGAAATATTTCTTCAAAAAATGGGCATAAAGTCTCCTTTTCTTGTCACTATATAATGTTGTGCAAAAAGGCAAATAGAGCCCTCAAAAACACATTACAACCCTTTAAATAGATGAATAACTATCCTTTAGTTAGTTGGGATCTTTTAAAATACATTTTAAAAGATAAAGTTTCTTATAAAATAAAGTAACTTTATACATTATAATATATATTCACATTAAAAGTGATTTTACATAATATAATAACTTAATAATTTATTTTGTATCCATAAAAGCACTTTATGAAAAATATTTTAAAATATAAAAAGTATTTTAAAAATACTTTATTAAAATTTGAGTCATTTTAATTTTATCTCTTGGTATACTTTAATAATTGATTGATATTATCTCTTAGAATAGTTTAATAATTGATTGATATGTAGTGGTTCAATCTGAACCTTCGTTGTCATCATTTCAACATTTTTTTCATCTTGAACCATTATACAATTGTATGATCATATAAATGTAACATCTCATGGATGGAAAATCTTTGCATATAAGTGTATGGATGCGGATAAACTTAGCATAATACATCATATCTAACATACTAATGTAGTAAGAACTTTGTATATTAAAGCAATGTTCCATGGTACCTATCAAACTACCCACTGACCATTTTTATATATGGCACATTTGCTTTAATTACAACAATTGACTAGTTTTAAGAAATAAGCAATAAACAAGAAACAACTAACTTTGATTCATTTTTTGCAAGCAAGGAGTTCCTTAATCTACTTGTAGGTTTGAGAAATACCCTATTATTTTGCACAAGACCAAAATATGTAGCTTAATACTGTAATTCTTCTCCACCAACCATTGCACAAAACCTTGTCTTTTTTCTGCACAACTTGTAATAATGACATTTCATATGAGTTCATATTTGGTTGAGGTGTTTTATCAAATAATTGGTGTGCCTTCTCTATAGATGAAAATTTCTAGAGACATTTTATCAAACAATTCATGGGTATAGTTGTAGATTAATATTCCTTGAGGCATTTTGTCAAACATTTTTTATGCATAGTCTATGCTTCCACATTTGGTATGTAGGACTATTGGGGTGGTTGCAACAATAAAATTTGACAAAATCAACTCTAAACTATGATTTGATAGACATCCTTACCTTATTCCACAACCCTCATTTTGGCATAGACTATGAGGATGTTGGCAATACAATTGCCAATTGCATTTGCCTAAAAAATTCTAAATCCTTTTCAACATATCCATTTCCTATATTTGGCAATCAATGTAATTCACGAGACCATAATTCTTTGAGACATTCTATGAAATGGTTCATGGTTTCCTATCTGCAAAGGCAATTTGCAACTACAACATCTAACTAAAATCCATTGTTAGACATGCCTTGATTGATATCTATGACTTGTTAAAAGGCTCCCACCTTAGGATAGACAAAGGTCACAAAGTTTGGTATTATTGCTATTAGGTGCATCTTATTAATAGTTCTTATGACATTCTCAACAAACCCATTTATATTAGCAAAGGTCACAAAGTTTGGTATTATAGCTATCAAGTGCATCTTATTAATAGTTCTTATGACATTCTCAACAAACCCATTTTATATTTTTACTTTCCTTGCATGCTTTCAAAGGATGAATGCATTTTGCAATTCACATGATAAATGTTGAGGTGTAATTGACTCCCACTTGTTGTGCCTTGCACACACACCCCATTTTTTGCATCAACAAAATGGGGACCCCCTCTTTTGACAGGTGCTTTTGGTGATTTTTCTAGCTTTTCTTGGTGTTTCAGCTTATTTTGAGTGCTCTAGGTCCTTGTTGATTCATGTACCTTTATGGGCTTGTTATGCTTTCATTGGGTCAATCGGATAGTTGATGTGTTTGTAGAATGGTTTTGGTTTGCTTAGATTTGACTTTGAGATTTTGGTTGCCCAACATGATTTTGAGGTGCATTGGGTTGTCTTGGAGGTCTTCCTTGTATGGTCATGATCAGTTGGTTTAGGAGATCATGTCTTAGCTTGCATGTCCACTAATGCCTTTATATATTATGGCATGTCTTGGGTGAGCCAATTTGATGGTTTATTTGGTCTTTTGATGACTATGACATGACCTCATTTAGGGGGGTGATTTCATGTCAAACACATTTGATTTTGTCTTGAGATGAGGTCTTGGTGGTCTTTCTTTATGAAATATTTTTGATATTTTCCTTGTTTTTGATATTAGTAAGCTTCAAAAGAAGGTGCAGATCCCTATAACAAAAGCCCCACGGGTAGCAAAACTGGCCAATGGCCACAAACAGCACAAAAACAACTAAGTAACAACCAATAAGCATAATAGAATAGAAATAGATCCAAGTCCAGAAATAGAACCAAAGGCAAGAACTAATAAAACAACACATTCCAATCTTCTTTCAGGAACTCCATCATCTCCTCCTTGCTCACAGTCTTCACATCTTTGACAACTTGGTCTTGGTGGTCTTCACATATTTTCCTTGTTAGTGAGACTACTTTGATGAGTTTAAGTATGTCCCCATTGTTGTGACTTTAGTGCTCTTTGGATTATGATATGTTTGATTTGTGAGGGATGTTTCTTGTGGAAGTATAGTGCATTAGCCATGTTGATCTTATAAGTTCTTATTTTGGATGATATGTTTTTCCATGTTTGTGCTTTAATTCATAACATTGTATGTCATCATGGTGAAACTAAGCTTATGGTCTTTTTAAGGATATATACCCACCTCCATTGTATACTTCTTATATCAAAGGTTCAAAAGCATTTGTTTTAGTTTAAAAGTGCATCTAATCATAGGAGATGCCTAAGCCCTTTGGGACCTTCAAAACACTTTCTCAAATCATTAACAAGGCCTTGGAAACTCTAAGTCACCTTTAGAGGCTCTCTTCAACATTTTTGCACCAAAATTTAAATTGATGGTAGGACTCGAGAGTAAAGGTTTAAAATCCTAATTTCACATTACCTTTCAGTTTAAGATTGACGGTTTCTGTTTGGGAACAAACCCTCAATTAGTTGTCCTAACCCTCTGACCAGAAATTGTGTTGAAATTAGTACTAGTATACCTATATTTTAAAAAATATATCTAAAGTACACTGAGAGATATCCTTCTGAGGCACCTATTTTTAATCAATTTACCACTCATAGTAAAATAGGCACCTCGAGAAGGATATCTCTCGGCGTACTTTAGATATATTTTTAAAAATATAGGTATACTAGTTCTATCTACAATTCCAACCCTAACCCTAATTGTAACTCTAATCATAACCCTAACTCTAATTGTAACCCTAACTCTAGCCCTAACCCTAACCCTAATTTAGTAACCCTAACTCTAATTCTAACCCTAACCCTAATCCTAATTGAAACCCTAACCCTAACCTTAATACTAAACTTAACCCTAATTTAACCCTAACCCTAATTCTAATTCTAACATTAACCCTAATTATAGTCGTAACCCTAATTCTAATCCTAACCCAAAACCCAACACTAATTATAATCCTAACCCTAACCCTAATCCTATTTTAACCCTAACCATAATTCTAACACTAATTCTTACTCAAACCCTAACCCTAATTCTAACTATAATGATAACCCTAACATTTAGGCTAATAATAACCCTAAATTTAACCTTGACCCTAACCCTAATAGGGTTAGGGTTCCATGTATGGTTAGGGTTATAGTAAGGATTTAAATTAGTGTTAAGGTTAGCATATTTATCTTTATAGAAATATATGCTAATTCAACCTTAATTTTAAACCTAACCATAACCCTAAATTTAACCATAACCCTAATTGTAATTCTAACCCAATTTGTAACCCTAACCCTAATTATAATTTTAATCAAAATTATAATTCCATCATAATAATATCATCACCCATCATTAAAGACCTAATCAACCACTCCAAAATAAAAAATCAATTCAAAATGTCATCTCCCACAACTCCAAAATCAAATCCTTCGTCCTTGGTGCACTTATGTGATACCCACCCATACACACATGCATATATGGTAACTCCATGACACCTTGGAGTGATTAGGCAAAAAATTAAACTCAAATTTAATTATAAGTTTTAAATAAGCATCTAGCTTTAATTTAATTAATAATTAATTAAATACCTCTTTATTTCATTTCGCAATAATAACATAATAAAATTAACAATATATAAGATTGCATAGAAAAACAAAAATTAAATTAAATATCATCCAAGAATATATATTTTTGTTATATTAAATAACTAATAATTTTAAATAAAAATTTTGTTCTCCATGGTGACTTACCCCTAATAGTGTTTTCATTAAATGAAAATTATTTAAAATTATTTTACAAAGCACGTCATAATAATTCATCTTCTAATTAAGGAATCCATAAACTATAATTTAGGGATATAATTGCATATTAATTTTTTTTAAATTATTTTTAAATATAAATTAAAATGTTATCACTCACTCTTAAATTAATTTAAAAAGACATTATAATAACTAAAATTTAGGAATATGATTGTATATTGAGATTTTTTTTTTAAAATAATTTTTAAATATAAATTTAAATGTTATCACTCACTCTTAAATTAATTTAAAAAGGCATGTTATAATAAATCAATCCACCAAATAAAAATTTGTTAGCTACTTTTAAGTTGTAGATTTATTTATTAGAAAGAAATGATTTTCTCGGACTTACTAAAATAAATGTATTCTTTAAATTGTATCATTTCTTTTCTTTTTTTTTTTTTGCCTTTTCTCTATTATTTTCTTTATTATCTTTTTCTCTATTCTTTTCTCTATTCTCTATTGCAGGTTTGAGGGAAGAAGCTCTAAAGAGATGCTAAAGAAGATCTGAATATGTCATCTCTCCCATCTTCTACGTAATATCTTAAAATATATTTATTTATCTAACTTAAAATATATTTATTTATTTAATTTTTTGCATGCATGCAGGATTTCTAGAGCTACAAGGAGCAAAGGATTGTCTCTTATTTATCATTTTGGAAGAGTTAGGTTTCTTTCATAAAAAAGGAGAAATTTTAATGTGGTTTTGGTTTTTCCGTTTTATTTTTGTGCTGAAAAAACTATTTTTTTGGTAATACTGTAGGGTTTAATGGAGTTTTGATTTTTCTGTTTTATTTTTGTGCTGAAAAAACAATTTTTTTGTGTATTAATTTTTTTAGTTATATTTAAAATACCCCATATTATTGTATGCAAACATATTTTAATTTCAATGGGGTTTTGGTTTTTTTTTTTTTAAATTTTGTGTATTAATTTTTTTAGTTATATTTAAAATACCTTATATTAGTTAAAGTATTGTTTTAATTTAATTTGTTGTTTTTGGAGAATATGTAACTGATGCCATAAATTGAAATTGGCACATTTAATTTGTAATTGAGGCATTAATTTTAAACTCCATAAAAAGAGCTCTCTTTGATTTTTTTTGCTTTTAAATTGGAATCTTATTTTTTTAGTTTTTAGAATACAATTTTTTTTTTGTTTTTTACATTCGAATATTATAAAATTACATGGAATCTAAAGAATTTTTGAGCTCTTCAACTCCCATCGTGTGACTCTAGAACGCCTCTTGGCGTAATTATAAACAACTGTTAAGGGTTCATTTCAAATGTATAATGCTTTCTTTTGGTCGTTAACCGTGTGGATGAATGGATTTAAAAGGCATTTCATACGGGAGATTCTCTTTGGCTTGCAGACCCTTGTTTCTAACGCCCATTTCTTGTCTCGAAGGTCTTGCATGTATAATCATCAGTCTTACTGGTCCTTAACAACCCTAAATGCTCTTTAACATGCTTTACACGCTTCATTACAATGTTAAACTGTGTATATGGGTTGTGAGATGTTTTTCTTGTTGTTGTGTTTACCATATACCTATTGATCTCTGTCTTATTCACTAGTATCACTGTATATAGGACTGTTTTTCAAGTTTTCTGGCTTGATTACTAGTGGTTATTTATAATTCCTTGACTGAGTGATTGTGAATTAATATCCATGCATGACCTAATCGGTTTATTACCTCTTATGTTTGCAGGACTGTATTTTGGAAATACAGAGGATAGGGTTAAATGTTGTGTCTAAAAGTGATAGCATGCAATCTAGATGGATAGGTCATCAAGGATGAAGAAGTATTGGGATGATGGTGATATGTATTCTCATTGGCAGACTGCCCAAGGTTTGGACATGCAGTGATTGAAACATCCATGGAACAGTCAAAAGACCAATAAAATCATTGCATGCAGTATCATGTCATTAAGATCCGGTCATGGACCAGTCACAGGAGTCATGAGAGGGTTTCAGGCCTTGACAGTGGTCACAAATAGACAAATATGTCATATATTGATTTGCATTTAGAGGGCATTGTCATGAGAAGAATTGACGAGGAAGGAAGTTGTTATGAGTGGTATGTTGTCATGGACAGATGACTGCCCAAACTGTCATGATGAGGCACTAAGACAAGCCTGCCACAAACTCATGTAGTTTCTTTGTCAAATATTGTTGCATTGGCAGGACCATTGTCGTCAGTTGAAAAGTTTCTTATCATGGTCATCTATCAGCCATAATGTATGTGAAGATAATGGGTATCCAGGTAATAGGCATGTGCTCAGGTCAAATATGGAGCAGTCATCATGTATGACAGTCACAAAATGTTATAATCAAAGGGACTGCCCTAATCTTGTTACTTTTTCCAAGGTTACAACCCTGTCTGCCTTATCAAGGGAGGAAGAGGTGTAGGGATAAAACCAAGATGTTACAATGCTTTGATTAAGGAGGTTTTACCATACGACTGAAATGTTTCCATTTACTTGTACACAATAAATAAGACTGTCAAGACCCGAGCAGGAATATGACCTTGATTGCGAGGATTTACCATGTATCGTAGGACTAGTCCACTGTTATGGCATTGTTTTTTTTTTGTGGGGGGGGGGGGAAGGGTGGGTCATTTCATCTTGCCATTAGCAAATGACAACACTTTTTAGAGATCCTTTGGAATATACTTGTCAATGATTAGAGTTTGGCCACGTTGATCTGAACAGTCATGAAGAGGCAGATCCAGATGCATGGACATGACAGTCATAACCTGCTGTCACAATAACCCTGCACAGTCATCATAGAGGGGGGTATTAGGGATGAAAGGCTTTCATTGAACCAGAAGGGCTACCTTATATAAGAGGGGAAGTGTCGGATGTACTGTCTGTTCATACAAAAGGCACCTATATCATGTAAAACAGTCTACTTGCATTCATAGATATTAAGGCAGTCCACAGTAATAGACAGATCTCATGAGACATTCATGCTAATGAAATACCTGATGGAATTGGAAATAACCAGCATTGCATGAGGAGACATCATAAATGGACTGTCAACAAGGTAAAAGAGGACTGTTATGGCCAGGTAAAGTCATCCCAAAGGACTGTCCCATGAGGGTTTAATTAATGGTATAGAGGCTCATGTCTTAAGATTTCCATCTTGTACCCAACCATGTGGGTAATGCCATATTCATACAGGTTTTTAAAGGCAGATTGATGTTTAAGGTTGATTAAGAGGGGTTTTAAAGGAAAACAGAGATCTGTCATACTTTAAGGATGGTATACCAATTCATAAATCATTAAAACCTAATTTTTGTGTGAACATCAATCATGTGGAGAAACAATGCGAAGGCTAGGGTTTGATTTCCTAGGGCAATCCATCAAACCCTAAGCCTGAGTTTTCTTACTAAGTCTTGTGACTGCCGTAGGTACTAGGCCACTGAAGAATAGGACTATTATAATGTGGGCACAACAGGGATATTCATTATAAGGACTAAATATACTGCATGCTATTAAAAAAGATTGTCTAAGGTCTGACATGAGAGTAACCATGTAGGGTACAACAGATTAAGAGAAAGTCAAGACTGTCATAAGACCATTGTATGGTCATTATAAGCAGGGAAGGGTTGTTTTGGTTCATGTCTTCATCCTCCATTCTTGAGTCTCATCACATACTCCACACCATAAGAACACAAAGTGATCCCGCCTTAAAACCTCCATTGGCCTCGGATCTTTATACATCTGCATGACTGGCTTAAGCAATGTTCCAGGACTTGCCCAGACTCACCGAGTGGCGAGCTGGGTGACCTTGGGCGAGTCTCCCAGACTCGTCGAGTACTCACCCGTCTCGCCGAGTTTGGGAGACTTGCCCAAACACACCCAGTTCAGTGAGTCCCGATAGGGAAACCTGACCACGTCAATAGGGTCAAAAAACATTAAAAAAACACTTTAACTTAAAACAAAAGCACTTGTATTTATCTCCTACACCCTAAAAGAAACCTCATTTCATTTTCAAGCCAAAGGAGAAGGAGAAAAGAGAGTTTTGAGGAAAAATTGGATTGCATTGAAGGGAAACCAGCAAGGAGATTTAGATAAAATCGGTGGTTGAATCGCATCTAGGCATGTTTGTAGCTACTCTTGGTGCATCTAGAGAAGCCTACAAAGGATTGGGAAGAGCTCACCATTGATTTCAAGCAAGATTTAAAAGGTAATTTTATATTTTCAAGTTTTTTTTTTTTTTAAAGATAATGCACCTGGTAAACTTCTTAACTTGACCGGTGACACTGGCGCGACACGCCCTCCAGCTCCACACTAACGCTTTTGCCCAGAGCGATGAACCAGTGAGGCCACAACGCGAGGGACCTCATCCCCAAGAAGGAACACTTCAAACCCACGAGCTCGTTGGCCCAGCGAGGGTTTGAACTCTGGGGGCCGCCACAACAACTGAGTGACTTAACCACTGAACCACGCCCTTAATGACATTCAAGTTTTTTTTTTTAAATTTCTTTCCTCTTTTACATTTCTTTTTTCTTTTTTCTATATGGTTTTAGTGGACCAAAGAGCAAACCCTAGGTGTGTTTAATTTGATTGTTGAACAAACCCTAGGTCTTTTTGATTTTTTTAAAGTTTTATAGTTGGAAACCCTAGTTTTTTTATATTAGTTTAATTATAGACCATAAATGTTAATTCTTTTTCTCTTTATATGTTAATGTAGCATTCTTTAGATTTATAAATTGTCTCCATTACAATGTCAAACTCGGTTAGAAAGGACCCTTGTTGGAAACAGGCCCTCCCTAGGGAAAAAAAAGGAGAGATAGTTTGTTTTCATTGCAAAAAATCTTTGGGAGGGGGAGGCATTAACAGATTAAAATACCATCTTGCACGTATACCATGCCGAGATGCTAAACCATGCGAAAAAGTGCCTACTAAAGTTATGCGTGAAGTGCAAGTTCAATTAGAAACCTTTCATGAGCAAAAAGAACTAAAAAAGAGGCAAAGAGCGGAGATGACAGCCATTGGTGGAACTGCAAGTGGAAAGTCTTCTTGTCCCATTCCTCCAGTTCGTCTATCTACAGGAAGTGGCAGTGGCAATGGCAATGTTAGCATTGGGCCTAGAGTTCATGCATCTAGGCTAGATTCATATATTTTGCCATGCATACTCCGAGTTCCCAACCGTTACTTGAGGGCATGGGTTGGAACAAAGATAAACATAATGCAACTAGAAGTGCAATTGGAGACTTTTGGTTCTATTGCACCATTCCATTCCATGTAGCCAGGTAATTTTTTTCTTTTTTTTTTAAATATATAGTTTGAAACTTTGATTCTTTGTCTCTTGAATTTTTAATTTTAGAGGTATATAGAAGTCATAGTTGAACTCTCAATTTTACAATACTTATTTTATTTAATTTATTTGTGTCAGGTCTCCTTATTAGCAAAATATGGTGGATGCCATTACTATTTGTGGGGTGGGGTTCAAGTCCCCTAATGATGAGAAGATAAAGGGCCTCATTTTGACTCAAAAGGTGGCTGATGTGAAAGCCACAATTGAGGAGTAGTGAGAGATATGGAGGAAAAAGGGTTGCACTATCATGATTGATGGTTGGACCGATAGAAGAAATAGAACATTGTTAAATTTTCTTGTTTCTTCCTCAAGTGATTGTAGTTTCAAACTAGTTTGTACTTCCTAAAATGCATTGATTTAGTGATTAAGATTTTTTATTTCTACTTTACTGAATCATTGTTGTTTTTTGTTTCTCAGGTGGTATAGTGTTCATTAAATCCATTGATGCTTCGGGAAACACAAAAAATGCTAAATTCCTTTGTGAAGATTTAGAGGCAATCTTGGTTGAGGTGGGTGAGGAGAATGTGCTGCAAATAGTGATAGATACTACAGCAAATTATGTTGTTGTAGGTAGGCTACTCATGGATAGGCATCCATCATTATTTTGGACTCCTTGTGCTACTCATTGTCTTGACCTCGTATTAGAGGATCTTGGCAAAATTCCATGGATAAAATCATGTGTGGACCAAGCTAGAAACATTTGTAAATACATTTATAATCATAGTTGGGTCTTCAACCTAATGACGACTTTCACAGGGCAGAAGAAGTTGGCTCGTCCTGGAATAACTCGTTTTGCAACTAATTTCATCACATTACAATCCTTGCTTAAGGCAAAGGGAGCCTTGAGGCGCATGTTTGTTAGTGAGGAGTAGACTTCCTCATCATATGCTAAAACCAATGTAGGGGTTGATGTGGCTAATTATATTTTTGATGAGCAAAGCTTCTAGGTACCAACCGAGGAGATCGTAGAAATAAATGAATCTACATTATATTTTTATTCATATTTATATTTTATTTGCTTATTTTTTTCACACTTACTTATGTTAATTTTTCAACTTTCATAATAATTGCATTTCACAGAGTCTTTAGTGGTTCTCCTACGAGTTGATGATGGGGAGAAGCCCACAATGGGCTACATATATGAGGGCATGGATAGGGCCAAGGAGGCCATTAAATCCGTTTATGCTAGAGTTGAGGATAAGTATCACCCCATTTAGGAAATCATTGATATATGATAACACCTCCAGCTTCACAAGCCCCTATGTGTAGTTACTTATTTCCTCAATCTAAGGTGCTGTCACAATAGTGTGTCCCATTTATGGGACATCTTGTTTTTTGTCTGAAATCACATATTTTTTAGAAAAATTAATGATTTAAGCCTTGAGGGGTTCCATTTGAAGGGGTTTAATTGAAGGGTTCGATAAAACCTCGTTAGATCAAATCCTTTTGGAAAGAACCCCCCAAGTCTTAAATCAAACCCTCGATGGAGTCTCCTCCGTACTTATCAAAATGCTGAAAAAACAAATTTTTCTTCACCTTTTGGGGGATCAAATGAAGTCATTTACAAATTCTATTTTGTAAAATATAGCCCTTAGTGTAAGCTTTCCAAAAAGTATGATTTTGAATATGTTTCATTTGATTTTATATTGATTTTCTAGTTTCGAGTTAACGTAGGTTTTTCACCGAACATCAATGTCTCTATTCCACACACGCGGAAAAATAAAAAAATAGAGAAAAAAAATTTTAAAAAATATTTGTGCACTAGGTATTGATGTTCTTGTTTCACCAAAAAAAATTGAAATTCAATATATATACAACTTATGCTTGACAACATACACCTATGTCTAAATTATAGTTACCCTGACTTCAAAAATTAATTAAAAATATATATATGTAACAAAAAATTATGAAAAAATATCCATGCACTAGATATTGATGTTAAAAATCTATATTTTAAAAATTAGAATTTTATTCTTTCTAGAAAAAAAGTTATGTTGGACAACATAAACGTTACTTTCTGATTAAAAACTAGTTATTAAAGGAGACATTGAAAGATTCATGATTTATTTAAAAAAAAGTTTTAAAATATATATTTAGAATCTACACACAAATCACTACAAATCACTAGTTTACATCATCTCCAAATTCTTAATGGTTTAGTTGTTATAGGTCTCAGAAAGTGAAGATTTAGTAAAAAAATGTTAATATCAATGTCCATCTTGGCCAAAAAGTGGGACTCATTATTGTGGGATTCAGAGACATTCCAATTCCACCCTAATTTCCAGGTGGATGAGGAGGTTCTGAGTGGGCTCTACACACTCATAGAGCGGATGGTGCCCGATTCTCTTCTTGGAGCACATATAGTCAGCGAGATTGAGATCTTTAAACTTGCAAAAGATATATGCAAGTCAACTCAGATGACATTACAACTAGGTGAAATCTATTACTGGTATAATTTAAGTTTAAAAATTAAAACTCTTCCTTTTTTACATTATTATTAAATATTGAAACTTAAAGTGGGACAATGAGATTGATTTTTTCTTGTTCTCATCTCAGATGCATGGTGGGAAAGATTTGGTACTAAGGTACCAAATCTTCAGAGGATTGCAGTTCAAGTCTTGAGCCAACCATGCAGTGCTTCAGGTTGTGAGCGCAATTGAAGTATGTTTGAGCACATACACTCCAAGAAGTGTAATAGACTGTCAGTGTAGAGGTTGAATGATCTAGTTTATGTCCATTGCAACCTTTGCCTTCACCACAAATAGATTTTGGGTAGTGACTTATCACCAATCTCACTAGAGGAGGTTGATCCACAATCAAAGTGGATCACTAAGGTTGAGGATTCTGACTTTGGTGATGAGGACCTTGATTGGGTTGACCAGGTGGAAAGAGAGGTAGAGGCAGTAGCCATAGCAGAGGAGGAGGCTAGAGCACGAGGAGACACCTTGGATGTTGGCGTGAGTGTCACTGATACATAGGCATATATCATGGCTGCATCATCATCTAGGACCTATCTTAGACGCCCATGCAGGATTGGTCATAATATTGGGTTGAGTGATGCAGGCCCCTCTGGGCCATAGACTTCTAGTTTTTGTTTTGATATTTGTTTTGAACTTTTGATGCCATGGATTTCATATTCCATGAGTTTTGTATACATTTGACAATAATTATATATCTAAATGTGTTATTTCCTTCAGCTAAAATTTGCGTGTATAACTTCATACTTATGTGATCAATGTATACTTGTGTATGTGATCAAAGTAGCTTCTATTTGATGATTTTATTGTGTCTTTAAGGTTTATCTATAAAATAGTGCATGAAACAAGTCTTAAATCCTTAAAAATTATCTAAATTTCATGTTTTTTTCAATGTGCTGAGTCTAGAGTGAGTCTAGGTGGCAAGTTCGGATACTCACCAAAAATCCCCTAGGCAAGTTTGTGGCGATTCTGGGTCTTGTAACACTGGTCTTAAGGATATTGAAGTGCTTGTGAGACTGTCATGTGCTAACAGTGTAATGTTCTACCCTAAAGAGACATCTTGAGAGATCTTGAAGTAAATAAGGGTAGATGTGATATGGAGAATCCAAGGGAGTATCATAGAAAACAAGAAAGATTATTATCAATTACAGTAGACTCCTGCCCATGCAAGTATGACACAAGACTGTCACAAACCAATTAAGAAGATTGTCTCCACGTCATGCCATGATCTCTATCTTCAAGGACTTGTTAATGTAATTTTGGGATAGTTAGTCATGAGGAGTAAGTTGTTGTGACAAACTATGCTAATGACTATCACTTCAAAGGGTTGAAGTTATTCTACAAAAGGTTAAGGACAGTCATACAATTGTTAGGATTGTCTTCATTTCATGTCACTTTACCTTCATTTCACGAGGAGATTTTTTTTGGAACTAACTATCATGAACATCACAAACCATCTATGCACTGTCAAATAGAGACTAAGGTTCCTTGAATGTCTAGAAAACAAGGTTTTGGGACTGTCACAACTTAATCCATTTGGACAATCATGGTTGCTAGTCATAGGTATTTTGAGGCAGTCCTCCTTGTTTATTTGCTTCACACAATGAGTCTCATGAAGGGAATAATGAAGAGAGGATGGATAAGATGATAAGATATGAATCTGATAGTGAAAATAAGAAGGAGAAGATTGTTCTAATCCTCAAAACTACCCTGAAAGTTGTCCAAATTGCCCTGAAGCTGCATTTTAAGCCCTAGGCCAGCCATTGTGACTTTGATTTCGGATTTTGTTTTTACCCATACAATGGATTCAAAGGTCATTTCTAAGGTGATAGGAGGCTTGAACATGTAGAGGATATGGAAAGGTCAAGAAGATACATGAAGAAAACCATAGGAAACAAGAGAAAACCACCAAATTTGTGAAGTTACTTATGGCAACAAATTTGGCAATGAGTTGTCTTTGACTAATCCATGATGGAAAGTGGATATATTTTGATTTGCATTGTCTGAAATTGATTTGTTTATGATAAAATTGATGCTTAGATTTGTTGGTTGTAGGTCCAAGAAGCTGAAACATGAGAAGACTAGCTAGAGCTATCATGGAGAGATGAAAACCTAAAGACACCCTAATGTCCCAGCTATGGAGAAAGTTCATTTTTTCAACCAAACTACTATTGTACCTACAAAATGAAACCAATATGATGTTAAGGATGATGAAGACAAACCCTAAAGGAGCTAAGAAACAAAAGAAATCAGACCTACATCACTGTTGTTCATGCAATATCAGAGCTATAAATGATGGGAAATGATGGAAACAATGCCACACAACTGAGGAAAGATGAGTTGTACCACCTTGTACCTAATTTGAAACCTTGTTCATGACTAATACAACATTCCATGAGAGCCCAACTTGTTGTTCCAGGTCTTAGGTGGATAGGTACAGATTTGTTTATGATGAAATTGATGCTTGTGACACTTTCATGTGCTAACAGTGTAGTGTTCTACCCCAAAGAGACATCTTGAGAGATCTTGAAGTAAATAAGGGTTGATGTGATATGGAAAGTCTAGGGGAGTATCATAGAAAACAAGAAAGATTATTATCAATTATAGTAGACTCCTACCCATGCAAGTATGACACGAGACTATCACAAACCAGTTATGAAGATTGTCCCCATGTCATGCCATGATCTTTGTCTTCAAGGACTTGTTAATGTAATGTTGGGATAGTTAGTCACGAGGAGTAAGTTATTGTGACAAACTATGTTGATGACTATCACTTCAAAGGGTTGAAGTTATTCTACAAAAGTTTAAGGACAATCATATAATTGTTAGGACTATCTTCATTTCATGTCACTTTACCTTCATTTCATGAGGAGATTTTTTTTGGAACTAGCTATAATGAACATCACAAACCAACAATGCATTGTCAAATAGAGACCGAGGTTCCTTGAATGTCTAGAAAATAAGGTTTTGGGACTGTCACAACTTAATCCATTTGGACAATCATGGTTGCTAGTCACAGGTATTTTGAGGCAGTCCTCCTTGTTTTTTGGCTTCACACAATGAATCTCATGAAGGGAATAATGAAGATAGGATGGATAATATGATAAGAGATGAATCTCATGATGAAAATAATGAAGTAAAAGACTGTCCTAACCCTCAAAATTGCCCTGAAAATTGTCCAATTTGGCTTGAAACTGCATTCTAAACCCTAGGACAGCCATGTTGACCTTGATTTCTGATTTTGTTTTGAACCATACAATGGATTCAAAGGCCATTTCTAAGGTGATAGGAGACTTGATCAGGTAGAGAAGATGGAAAGGTCAAGAGGATACCTGAAGAAACTAAGGGAAACAAGAGAAAACTGCCAAATTGGTGAAGTTGCCTATGGCAACAAATTTGACAATGAGTTGTCTTTGACTGATCCATGATGGAAAGTGGATATATTTTGATTTGTATTGACTGAATTTGATTTTTATATGATCAAATTGATGCTTGTCTTTGTTGGTTGTAGGTCCAAGTGGCTAAAACATGAGGAGACCAACTGAAGCTATCATGGAGAGATGAAAACCTAGAGATAAAATGCTATCCCGACTATGGAGAAACTTCATTTTATCAATCAAACCACTGTTGTACATGCAAAATGAAGCCAATATGATGTCAAGGATGGTGTATAAAAACCCTAGGAGATGAAAAAAAAAGAAATCAGACCTACAACACTGATGTTCATGCAAAATTAGAGCTAGAAATGATGGGAAATGATGGAAACAATGCCACACAACTGAGCAAAGATGAATTGTAACACCTTATACCTGATTTGCAACCTTGTTCATGACTGATACAACCTTCCATGAGAGTGGGTATCTTGCTTCTCTAGGTTTGAGGTGGAAAAATGGTGGAAACATGATGGATAGGGACTAGAAACGCATTTTCTATGACATAATTTGGTCACCTACAGTTGGATATTCATTTTTGCACATGAAAAATGGATTTGTACAACCACCTATGATTGAGAAAATAACTTTCTACAACTGTTTTAGTTCCCTTTATGAATATTTTTCATACTACAACTACTTGTTGGAGTCAAGTAGTTGCAAAAATTAAATGCTTGGAGATGTAATATCAAATATTTAATATTTTTATCTTCCAAAAAGTAACTTTTTGAGAAAATTAGAAAACTTAATAACAAAAAGTAAATAAAATATTACTTTTTGATACTAAGGAAAGCTTGTTGAGGAAGCTACAAGGGGATGAAGTGCAATATTCCTTGCCACCAAAGTTGACTTTGTGTTTGAGTATCAAATTTGAGCCATTGGATCAAACTGATCATAGCCATTGGATCTTAGGGTGAAAATTTAGTATTGTAAAGCTTATTTGCATATGTATACACCTAAAACTTATTGTAAGGGGTTAGAACAAGTTAGAATTGATGAACTAGTGAGTTCTTGTTGGTGTTTTGAAAAAAATTAGTGAAGACATACTTGGAAAATATTTGTACTATTAGGATTTGAGAGCAAATACATAGTATTTTTTAATTTTTTCATGACATTTTCATGGTTTTCTTCACACCAAGTTTATAAATTGTTGATGTTTTTCAATCTTTTGAGCTTAATACAAATTTGATTCATGGTTTCTAGTCAAGAGAGTGAATAGAAATTGTTGATCTTTGTTGAACTTGTCATCTTATATAAAGTTTGTTTCATGATTTCTAAACACCAAGTTGAGTTTGTTCTTTTATTTGCAGCTGAACATTCATGGATATTTGATGAGTTTTCAAAGTGTTCATACCACTAGTGGTTTGCTAATTGTAAATTGCTTTGTGTGGTTAGCCTGAACACCTAATTTCACCATTGATGATTTCACCTCCTTGAATCTTGTTTGATGGATTTTCATGATCAAATCAAGGATGGTTAAATGTGTTTCAAATATGTCTATCCATTTTTGAAGTTGAAATGATTGAATGGGTTTAAATTTTAGTTAGTTTTCTTAATAACCTTTCTCTATCTTGCCTTGCTTTTACACTTTTTTAATCAAATCTAGTTAGTTTAGAGTTAGAATAGGACTTTCAAACTTGCATAGTGTTATTATAGAGTTCATATTTTATGAATGCAAGTTGATATATGTTGGTTATGATCTAAAATGGTACATTTTAGAGCAATATATGTTTGGATTAGTTTGTTTATACATTGCTAAATCTAAAAACTGATTGGTTTATGTGCATTTTAACCTTGTTTGTTGAATGTTTGTCCAGATTCATGTAAGGCCCCTTGTTGGAACAACAAAAAACATCATACAACTAAGTTATCTCACGAGTCAAGACCTGATAGTAAAGACCTTGGGGTAGTCATTTCTAATTTATCAAGATTTGATTCCTTTTAGGAGAGATAAGATACTTGGTATTTTATCTAAGTTGTATGTAAAAACACTCATCAACACCACTTTCTTGTGGATAACAAGTGAAAGACAAATGTTTGACTTTATAAGTAAGTTGGGTAGGGTTTTAGGGCTTGACAACATGTTTTCAAACTTTGTGTAATGGTGCATAACACCCTTGAAACCCTACTTTCTTAAGGAATTGTAGGGTTTCAGGGTTAGGGAACACATCGATCATTTTTTTGTAAAAGTGAATTTTCTCCTAAGAATCCATCTCCTTTAGAAATTTTAAGATTTTGGGGTTTTGTTGCATGTTTACACATTGCATGTAAGTGCATAATAAATGTCGAAAACTTCAAATCCTTATAAACTTTACTAAATCTTCTAAATATAAATATAAATTTTAGAAATTGTGTAGACCTTTTAATTTCTTGTGCACACTACTTCTCTATCATTTATAAAGAACCAAACCATTTTAAAACAATTAAATATTCATTTGTTGCAAACTCGCCAATTGACATGACTCCTTTAAAACATTATTAAACTTTTGTTGTACATGCAAGATGAAAAAACACTATCAATACATTGTTGAGACTTCAAGGGAAATGCACACTTTGTAAAAACTTGTGATCATGTATCAAAACCCCAAATTCCTATAAATTTATAATTCTAGATTAGTTGCAAATGTCTTTATACATGAAGACATGTTGAAATAAACATACACAAACTTCAAAAGCATCCCTTTTAATATGATGCAAATTTTCTATGTATTCTTGTAGCTTTGTCAAACTGTGAATTGAGAAAATCCAAACTATGGAAGTGCATACTACAAAGTCTATAAACTTGTGAAATTGTGATAAAGTTTCACATCTCTACTCACGGTCATTTTTGCTAAATTTTTAAATGCCTTTACAAGGATTACAAGATTACATGGTCTTATGGATCAACTCAAGAAATTTATGATAATTCATAATGACCAAATTAAATTCTAAATCATCCATGACCAAGATAGATGATTAATGAACTTCAACTCAATAAAACTTGAATAATAAAGGACTTCCATAAATGATTTGATGTATTGGCACAGATTTCAAGAGAATGACTTCGATTGACATACTTTAATTTAATCGACCCAAAGTTTATAATTGTCATGGTTAGATTTAAGGACAATGAGAACCAAGCCTAATGAAATATTGCGATGGATAAAGAATGACAAAAGAGAATTTGGTAAGAAAGCCTCTATCATTCCCTGCAATCTAATTCAATATACTTATTTAGATGTTTTGAGAAACATGCCAAAAGAATTAGTTTCAAGTTACTAAAGTAAATGGGATATAAATGTTGAGGGATTGATAAGCACAACCAAGGCATTGTCAATCCCTTCCAAATAGATATGGGATCATGCAACATTGGTTTGGGTCTCATCTATTGTCATGCAAGTAGAGGATATATTGATATATACTTCTCCTTGCACTCAAGCACAAATGATGTTTCCACATCATGCCCTATAGCAAGTCATTCAAGTATTTCCACTTGCACAAGTATTTTTATCCTAAATATCCTTGTCAAATCAAAAGGAGCTATGTAAGCATCTCAACAATGTTCAATGCAATCATAGGTACATGCCTCTCAACAATACTCCACACAAAAGATACCTTAGGCATGTGCACAACTTCTCAAACATACCCTACACAAGAGAAATCCCAAATATTTTATACACCTCATTTTGTGCAAGAACATTAGGTGGTTTGATTGTACAAGATGTGAAGACCCTCTTAGCAAAGACACACACCACACAATCTAGCTACATGTAGTCATTGTCAATTCCAAGGTTGTATATATGAAAAGTGTTGGGATATTCATCCTTTTGGTCTTTGTGGAAAAAGAAACCATTCATGATCCACTTGTGGGTTCTTAGAAATTACTGTATAAAGGATTGTGCATTCATTGGAACAACACTATGGGTGGATGGACCAAGATAGATGGGGAAAGATCACATCATATTTATAATATGGTTATAGGTGCAAAGATTTCTACATTAATAACACACTAGATAAAGATACATCTTATTACACATCTATGGATACACTACTATCAATTTAGATCATACATCTCTATGGTTCTCCACCATCAACAAGAAGCTTAATAGTTCTTCTTAGACCTAGAGTGTAGGGGTTTCTCAGCTTCAAACTTGCATTGCACTAAACAAGATTTTCATCAAGCACTGCTCTAATTGGATTAGTCTATGGTTAGCTTCACATGATTTTTATTGGTATACCCTAGAATTTATGCCACCGCCTTAGCTTCATGTTATTCTAATTAGGTTACCTAGAATCAATGCAACTACAACATTGGTGTTGACTATCTATGCAATCCTTTCACACATATAAGGAGTTTTCAATTGTCCCTTAAAGAATTAACATGGGTATGCATACACCTCTCTTCTCAACATTAGAGTATAGAGTTATCATATACATCCCTTGGCATTCACAAACATCCACAGTAGGAGAATCTATTTAATACCATCACCTAGGAACCCAAAATAAATAACAATGGGAACTATTTTATTTTCAAGGGGTGATGAATGATCCAAGCATGAGGAGAGATCCCTCAAGGACTTCTACCTACTTGTGCCACATTTGTGTAATCTAATAAGCATTCCCCAGATCAATAGATAAGTACAAAATTAGTGTCACCTAGGCAACATGAAGACCCTTCTGTCATCTGAAACTAGTTTGCACCACTTGAATGGCTTACCTCGAATTAGGGCCTTCATAGTTGAATGCCCTAGCTAAACACTTCTTTTGATTGGAATATCATGAGATAGCAGATGACATGGAGCAACTCAAAATTATTAGGCACATGATGTATCACTTGCGCAAACACTGTACACCCCTTATATGCTAATACACTGCCAAGATGATCATTACATAAACATATGTAACACCTCACATCACTGTGTAGGGAAATGCACATCATGCAACATCACCATGCAAGCCTTAGCATCTCTTTGTGCCCCATGAAAGAGCCTATGTTGTGTTGCACACCACCTGCAAACCTCAACAATCCTTCACCCACTTGTGCAATAACTTGCATTGTTTTTTGTACCACCATGTAAACCTCAACAACCCTTCACACGCCTATGCAAAAAAATATTTTCTTTGTACAACACTTGACATCATGTACCTCTGAACATGCTCAAGATAACCATACACATGCAAAACAAGAAGGCATTGTCACCACAGGAAGCACCACCATTTAGGTACAACACCTAACAATGTCAACACCACACATTCCATGCAACCATTTGCATTAGACAAATGTCAACAAAGATGTGACTCAAAAAACCTATTTTTTGATAGGCTAACCATCGACCCTCTTTATGGTTTATCTATAAATACCTACATTGTTCCTCTTGTACAAAAGCACACACATGAGAGGAACATTGACCAATGATATTAGCATGTTGTACGTATATGATATTCAGCTTTGTATAGTCTAGGAAAATTAGATAAGATGTATTACCCCTTTTCTGATCATAAGAATTCTCATACTTAGCCTTGTTGTGATTTGTACACTTATGTACTTTGTTGTAACATGCCATCTCATATTACTTGGAATTACATAAATAATTTACTAAGAAAGTAAATGAACATGGTAAACATGAAAGAATTTTTTTTAACATTTACATAATCACATTTTTTATTAAACATGGGTAAATGCTTTTTGACCGGAGCTATGAACCGGACTTACAATATCAGGTGGGTAGGGGGGAGACTGGACCTCGTGACCTCGTGCCTACCACAGGAAGTGCTCGCCAATCGACCCAAGCCCCCTGCCCAACATTTACATAATCACATTAAAATGTATATCTTTTTTGAATGTTTTTCAACCATGAAAATACAATATATTCAAAGATAAAAACATAGTGAAAACACTTCACCTTACATTTTCAAATAATTTGCACTTGGCAATATAAATAAGTTTACATAAGTTTGTCAATCATAAGTCATAACACAAAGAGTACTGCATCTGGAATCTTGATATCTATCACTCAAGTCTTGGTGTAGGAAACCTGTCTAGATCCGAAATGAAAATAAGCTTACTGTCCTAAAATTTCTGATTTGTTTTCTGGAAGTTTCACGTAGGGTTTTGATGTTTTGTTTTCACCAATGTGTTTGATATGATATGTAGATGGAAAGGTGACAATATGGCATTCAAATAACATGCAATGATGATTGAAATTAATTAAACTAGCTCACATACATATACAAAGACACAATAGAACATACTCAGATGAAAGATTGGCCACTTTATTTGAAATGATGTTGGTTGATTACAAATGATGAGGTATGATTTTTATATCAGACTTACATATGCTTGCATAAATGATCCAATCACGAACCAAATCATCCAACAATGGTATTACAATGAATTAATGAAGTCCTCCAATGCTGGATGCCTTGGAAATGATCAATTTGGATGATGAAATGAAGCCAAAACCAAAATGCAAGGACTAATTTGCAAACTGGAGATGCTGATATAAAATTTGAAGCACAAATCCTCACAAAAATATGTCAAAAACTCCACCAAACCCTAGCCCAATGATGCCAAATTGAAGCGCTACACTTCTATGATGAATATATGACAAACCCACATCAAAACATGGCTCAAAATGCACTGATATGAGGTCTGATATGAAATTGTAGTGGACTGATATGAATTTTAGATTGCAAAATATGTGATTCCACCTCCAATGAAGCCTCTAAAAGATGTAAAATCATCAACACAACATGGCCATGAATCTCAATAGTGAAATCATCCTTAAATTGCCTTCAAATCTAAATATATAAGCCTTCAATATGCTTTATGTCTTCAAACCCTAGTTGATTTGAAGCCTTTGTCTCCTCAAAAACCTACAATATGCTCAATAATGGATTCTAGGTGAATCCATCTCTCATAGTGGCATGGATTTTTGTCCAAACCACTCAAATCCAAGAGTTTTCATCCTTAGATAATGTTGCAACTCTGTTATAGCCAAGAGAAAATCTCCAAATGATGAAAAAGCCAAATGATATAATGATATCAAAAACACTCCAAATGACCTCCTTTTAACCTCTTCACCTTGGGCACCCAATTGTGATAAAATATAATCTTTTTTCAAGTGACTAACCGACATCAAAACAACCTCAAATATTTTAATTTATTTTATTTTATTTTTCTCCAAGAGGGCGGCGGCTAGGAGAGAGAAAATAATAATAAAATATTATTTTATGTTTTTTTCTTTTTCCTCATGAGTGTTGATTTTTTGGGAATTATTATAATATTTTAATAATAAAATATTATAATTTAATATTCACTTCAATATTTCATTTTTCCATCTTTTAGTCATTTTTCCACTTTCCCACCTGGGTCGTGTTGATATGGTTATTAATCACAACAATAAGAAATAAAAGTTACTATCAACCTCTATTTATCTTGAAAGACATGATGAATTCATGGAATTCAAGTCCCAAGTCTCCGTGCATCAGTTCATAATGATTTGTCTTCACTCAGAGGTCGATGTGATAATGTTGTATTCCATTAGGGGCCTTACATCTAGACTTGAAGAAATCGTATCCAGATATATGTCCTGTATACCTGCTCTGCATATATCTCAACCAATTGCATCAAATATGATAATCCTTAGCTAGGATATGCATGTTTTCATGTATATTTATCATAAGTTTGATCAATTCTTCTACAATTTACTCCAACTAAGATTATTTATGATGATCTTCTAACTTTGATTAATTATTTGGGATTTCTCTCAAATATGAACTAATCTTCACTTCCTTACTTCAAATTCACTCAAAATTATGCAAATAAACAAATAATTCACTGTTTTTATCCAGTTTTGTATGATATTTACAAAGATTGTAATATTTTGTTCAAATATGCTAAGATATGCACTTATCTACTTCAATTTTGCATACTTACTCTATATCTGCTTATCATTTAGCCTTATGTGTAGTTTATGATGATTATTTATGAAATTTAAAAGAAAACAAACTGAAATTGTAAAAATTATTTGAAATGAGTGAGTTTCGACCACTGATCCACATGCACAATTCAACACTTCACAAAAAAGGAGATGAAATCAAACCATGCTTCGCCAGGATATTCGACAAGTACACACAACAGATGCTAATCTTCAAAAGAATAGGATAACAACAACATGCACCAGTTGAAATGCACCTCAGAGAGTGCAACAAATCATGGTGACATATCCAAATATCATCCACAAAGATTACGCAAGATTTACGATGAAATTGTTTAATCTAGATCTCTATTTCATTTAATATTCAAAAGTATGCGCATTTACAAATGGTCTTGAGAAAGAACCATGGGGAAACACTAAGTCACAAAATGTATACTTAGTGCTCACAAATTCAACAATTCTATCTCAATTAAGATCCTAATAGTTTACAAATGGCAATCAATCTCCTTTTATAGAGCAAGGATAGGATGCGGTTATAAATGATCCAGTGGTTCGGATCAACTCAAGATGATCTGATGGTCAAGAAAATGTGGCACATGATTGCCAGTTGTCAATCTTTAGTTGAGGACAACTAGCGGATCTAGAATATTCTTCGAATCTTTGACTTGGTCTTCATGACCTCTTCATTTAGCATTCCCTTCAGATTCTTCTTTAGTTTATTATGCTTCAGTGATCCTAAATCCAATACCTTGGATGAGCTCATATGCTCTAAGGGATTTATCTATCTTTGTTTTATTTTGCACCTTAGCCTTCTCAGTTGCATGCTCCTGGGATTTCAAATGCTCCTACAAGGATATCCACCTATTGGTCCTACTGTCTAGCTCTTCACTATATGCATCCATCTTGGATTTCATAAGAATAGCCTCATTAATAGTATCTTCTAAAAAATGTTGGACGGGACCTTCTATTGCCATGCTGAAGTTGTCTCTAAATGCTTTAATTGCAAACTTATCATCCTGATTCTCAATTTTACCCTCAACTTCACCTTCCAAAATCTCCAAAAGATCCAACTCCTCGGCCATAAGCTCATGTGCCTTTATGCTTATGTCAACTACTTTAGTGTTGCATCTTTTCAAGATGGTGACCTCAAATCTCAGATCCTCAAACTAGAAATCCATCTATGGTAGTGTTTGAGGTGTCAAAATCTTCTTCGTCATGAGGGTACTAGTAAATGCTTTCCTCATGTCCTTCAATGTAGTCAGATCCTGACTACTTCTAATCAATCTCTGTCTGACCTCCTTCAATTTATCTACTTTGCTCTTCATGTTGCTCAACATGTCCCAATTGGACAATGAGGTCTTTATTACTTCCTCTCCCTCTTTTAGGAACTTGGTGAACCAATTGATCATCATGTGTGCTTGATGATTCAATGCATCCAATCTTGTTATCTCCTGCTGAGATACCAATGTCAGAGGTGTAGTAGTTGTGATAGGGACGTTAGTTGGTGCAACCAACCCATTTATGAACGCTTGTAATTCAGTAATCTACTCTTTATACTCTGTATTATTAGCTTTGGCTCTTGTTATTCTTATAACTAATGCATCTATATTTTCTCTTATCTCTTGACTTTCTTACTCTACAGTAGTGTGCCCTAGGTCTACTGTGGTTATTTGAAACTCATCGACACTTATTTCTCCTTTTACCTTGTTAACAGTAGGCAAACTAATTGAGTCGTCCTCTTTCTTGTGACTAGATCTCTCCTTATTGCTGAGGTTGCCCTCGTTCTGTGCTTGGGTTTGCAACCTCAAGAAAAAATAATGATGAAATATCAAAATTAGAAGTATCAGGAGCTGGAGGCTGACTTACCTCATGTGCAAGCCAATGTGGCACATTGGATATTGGCCCCTGCTGGCCTGTCTGCTTAATGTGAGCATCTTGTACATTTGCATCTTTCTCCTTTGGAACATATTTATTCACATCCTGTTGTTGTTCCCCATCAATGGGAACCTCCTCATGCACTTGCTGTGGATTCTGCTCCTGTGCAACATCTCTAGAAGTCATATCCTGATCCTAGGATATCTCCTTGGTTGGCTTTTGACTATCAGGCACTGTGTTCTGAACATCCTCATCTTGTTTATTTGTATCAACATAAACATACTGATGTGTACTTATACCCTGTTCCTGTGCATGTTGATCATCTTGGGACTAAGGATTACATGTATCAAGCCTTTGGTGGCCAAGATCTTGAATATCCTGATGTGTACTTTGATTACCACATGTTTCTACTCTTTCCATCTCTTTCTCATCACCTTTGTCTATCAGACCTTCATGTCTGGATGCTAACACTTATTTATCCTTTGGATCATCTGATCTAGATGTGACCATTAGACCTACTTGTCCAAATGTTAACACTTGTTCTTTATCATCTACCTCGGTATGTCCCTCTTCAATTTCTTGGACATCTTGCTTAGGAGGCTCTATATGGATATCCATGTCTACAGCTACATTATCTTCATTATGCATATCATCCATGCCCTTATCTCTATCTTCATCTTCTACCCCATTATATGATAAATCAATAACTATTGGGCTTGTGATAGTACACACTAACACATCCAAGCCAATATTTTGCACCACTATCTCAGGATCTTCATACTCATCTTCATCTCTAGTACTCTTAGGTGCATGTGGGGTGCCTTGAGGTGTTAGGGTTGTATTCTTTAGCAAATTTTCAAGGGGATTGGATGTCACCTCCCTTTTCACATCATCATCTTTTAGGTCAATGGTTTTATCCAGTGGCAAGGATGGATCATTCACCTTATTTATTTCTTCTTCTCTTGCTTCCTGAGCCAATTCAGACTTAAACTTAACTATGGTATGGATGGGGACATCATGTTGGAAACCTTTTGGTATTGTCTCCACATCCTTATTCTTTAGCACCATTGTTGTTGCAACTCTTTTTGCTGTAGGTTCCTGACTGGCAAACATTTTCTCCATTTTTGTGAACTCTTCCTTTTCTTGCTCTTTGAGAAGGACATCTGGTTGTTTGCTAGTGGATCCCCTCATAACAGGTGCCTGTCCTCTCTTCTGTTTGGGGATACTCAAGCCCCTTTCAATATATCTCTATCTTTTCTTATCAAAGCCCCCCCTTCATCTTCCTCAATGTCCTCATCTGCATCTTCAAGGTCTTCTATCCACCTTCTAGTTATAGTGATAGAAGGGACAAGTATTTCTTTTTAAGGAGAAGGTCTTGTGGTTATTGTGATACCACTATCAATAAATTCTCTATCTCCCTTTGAGGAATCTGGTTTGGCCCGCTTGGCCTCCATGATCTGCCTTTTATGAATCAAGAAATCATCAAACTTAGTATCTGGCAACTCTTGTCTTTTTCTCTTCTTGTCTATAGTCAGTGCCACTCTTTTGGCTTTTAGGGAAGCCAACTTCTGATCTACCCATTTCCTTGTTAATTCCATGACTCTGGCGATAATGAGGTCAATGGATGTGACCTTACCTGTTGAGTCCAATTAGGAGGGGAGATTGTTTCCTTATAGATCTGCTTCTCCTCATATTCTTTAGTTATTAACATACCATCATCATAGTGTAATTGGGGAGGAACATCAAAGTAGTCCAATGTTCAGATCTGATTCAAAGTTAACCTTTGATAGCTCCTCCTCCTGACTTCCACATCATCTGGATAATTTTCCCAGTAGTCTTCAAGGTGCACTTGATCCACCAACTTCTTGCTCACAAATCTTTCCATCCTATGATATGGATCATAATATCTTGCCAATGAAAATGGTTGTAAATTCAGCATGTACAATTCTACCTCTGAACTTTTAGCTACATCAATAGATGGACATACATACCATCTAATGATTAAGGGAAACTTGACAATATGCTTCCTATTTCTCTTCACATATGCCTCATATGAAGGTATTATCTATCTAGTTAACTCCAACAGAATGATTTTATGACCAGTGATTTTTTTTAGTGGCTAATATTCGCCAATTAGCTAATAGTTGAAATTGGGGATTCAAAATTTGGCTAATAGTACAAGCTATAAGGTGACTTGAATCACCACATTTTTACAAAATTTTATTTTAGTCCTAGTTAAATCGCCAGAATATTTATTTTATTAAAATTTTAAACTCAAAAATTTGCCACAATATTCAATACCTAATTAGATCATATTTGCCTAAATTTTATAAGTTTTAGTAGAACATGAAATTAATTCACCAATAATATTATATAATTATTGGTTGCTTTAGGGCCATATCACCAATTTGTAATCACCGTCATTGATTTTATTTATAATCTAACAATTGCGGTTGTATTCCATGGGTTAAAATGTACCCATGGAGCTCCAATGCCCATCGAGCCCGAAATTGTGTTTGGGTCGTTGATCTCAATTTATAATCTAACAACTAGGTTTAAACTCCATGGGTCAAAATGTACCCACAAATCTCCAATTCCCATGGGGCCAAAAATTGCATTTGGGCCATTGATCTCCATTCAGATCAACGTTCCATATGCAATTTCGGCCCCCATGGGCATTGGAGCTCTGCAAGTACATTTTGGTCTGCATAATAGAACCCAAACCATTAGATTATAAATAACATCAATGGTGGTGAAAAATAATTTAGGACCAATTTAAAATATTCAATGTTTGATTTAAAATATTAAGGAATTATAGACATGAGCACTACAGCTTAAACTAGTTAATCACTGCCACCTTCAGGCCTTTACTTTTTCATAGGAATTTAATTTTCTTTTAGGAAGTATTCGCCATGATAATTAATGCATTTTCCTATTTTTTGTCAAGATTCGCTAGGATTTTCTACAAATTTCTAGTGATTTAAAAAATTCACCAATAAAATTAAATATTTTTTCAAAAAAAGGAAAGATTTGCCAATAGAAATTAATATTTTTTTCCAAAAAAATAGAAGATTCACTAGGATTTTATATCTTTTTTCAGGATGGGTTTCTTAAAGTTATCACTAATTTTATCTGTGGGATATATTGGTAACATGAGGGGTTGCCCACTGAATCCTTCCATCTTGATGTAGGTGAACACTGGGAACTAGATAAACCAAGTTCCATTTCTTCCAATTACTTCCTAAACCTTAGTGCTCAATCTCTTAGCTCTATCATTATCCATCAATCTGACCAGATGCATAAAAAAAAATCATTTACCCTCCCATAATTCTAAATGGAGGCCTTTCTTTCTAGCTGGGGATAATGATCCCATATGGTTATATCTCCTAGATTTCTTCCAACTTTGCCTACCGTTTGCAGACCAAAAAATGTAGATTGAGCAACACATACACAAACAACATATGATGACATGTCGAAAAGGCATGTCTTGCCTCCAAATTACTTCACACCCCAATCAAGGCTATCACTGATGAGTGATGCCCATTGTATCTATGTGTCAAAGGCCTCTACCAACCTGATCAGCCCATACATCCATGGCTTGAAATTACCAGCATCAGGTTTTCTTGTCATTCGGCTTAGTATCACCATCATACATTGTATTTCTGGGATGAAATTGAATTTTTATAGATTCTAGGGCATCTTGGCCACTGCCTTGACCTTATTGTCTGCTGCCCTCCAGCATGTGAATATTATCTTCTGACAGTCTGTGGTCTTATTTTTATATTGATTTTCAAAGGCCTCAAGATCTATCTTGAATAGATTGGGACCTGTAGGCAATTGGAATGCCTCCGTAATACCTTGGATAGAAAAGTCTGCATATACTCTACCATCCTTCTCCACCTTTCTGTTCTCTTTGTTATAGTTCTGTGTGCATACAACAATCAATTCCATGGCCTCCACTGCATAAGGAAAACCGACAACATTCCATACTCTAGAATTGTATATCTTCTGCAGCATAGGATGTGCATCCCCACTGACTGATTTAGCAGTGTATTCATTTATGTTTGTGTTACCTAAGTGGGTATCTCAAATCTTTCCAAACCTAAAACCAGAGGCTCCAAGATTTGGGAATATGGGGCTCCTAAACTCCGCCTCACTTTGGTTCTTTCTATCTTGTATTTTGTCCTACAATTAATGGACATGCATATCTCAATCTATATTCTACATATTGGGTTTAATAGTTAATTTTCTTAATATCCTAACATCTTACAGTTAAAGGAGCATAACATGTGCATGTGCAAACAATATTTTACTCCAAGTGCATATTTACCTTTTACTACGACACAATAACGACAAAAATAGGGTTTTACCGTTACATTCCTATTTTCTGTACTCAAAACCCGATTAAAATATGTCTGGATGTGTTCTTTCACTGTGCAATCACCTTTTACTATTATCCATTCACCGTCTACACCATTCCGTTCAAGTTTAGGATGGCCGTAAGATCACTATAAAATTGCCTGAGCTTTGAAATTTTAATCTCTGAATGCTTTTGTGAGGTTAATGATTTAATTTCACCTTTTATGCATTGAAATCATAAATTAGGGCATCATAAATGCTAATTTGCATTAAGTCAGGGATATCCGCTTAGGTGTCTTAGGAGATTGCTACAAGTGGCAACTTCTATTTTGAATTTTGAAAGCCCAACGACTCCCTTTTGCGACATTTATTGCTAGGTTTGGATATAAACATATGTCCGGATATTAAAGCAATGTGCTTACTTTTTGAAATGTCCATATGCACATCCATATGATATCATCAAGTCCTTTGGTCAATGTTGACTATTGGTGGATATCAGGTTGTTAAGATCCAAAGACATTTGCCTTTGATCTTCAAGCATCATGACATTACAAATGTCCAGTTTGAAAATTCAAACTTGTGCCACATGGCACCATCTGATTGGTCCATGTGAAGCTATACATTTTGTTCATAGGAGACAGGGATATGGATATTAAGAAATATCTAGACATTAGACCTTACAAAATATCCCTAAGTCTAAATGTCCTGATGACATCAGCCTTTTAGAGTGACTCTTCAAGTATGATAAGAAGTGACATCATTGGGATGTTTGGGAAGGTATGGCCATTAGTGAATGTCCAGATGTTAAGATTTGTGAAATTTCCTATGCCCTCAATTTCCAAATGATGTCATCACTTTATAATATTCCTTTTAAGACAAGATCATATGATGTCATCCGGATGTTGAGGGAGGTCCGGATGTTAAGTGTATAAGTGAAAGGTCCATTTGAAAAGTCAAATGGGACATGCCATCAAGATATTCAGAATGTCAGGACATTTAGCCAAGGTCCGGATATTGAAACAAGTGTAGATATTAAAATATGTCTGGACATTAACGAATGTCTAGATATTGAGATTGAATATCCATACCCACGAATATCTATGCACTATTGATGGCTTCACAATGCGATGGAGTAAAATTTGGCGTGCACACCTTTGTGAATGTCAAGATATTAACATTTTCGGTAACCTTTTTCTCTTTAATTTCTAGGTTGGGACATTTGGGAATGTCTGGATATTAAGACAATGTGAACATCTCGATGACCAGTTGACCAAACTTTGACTGGCCATAACTTCCTACTTTTGGGGAATTTTAACATGCTTCAAAAGGTAAACCTACTTAGATTTTCATCCTCTATCCATTGGTATGATTTCTAAGCGAAGAATAACACTTTGGAAATTTGGATCCATAATTCAAGATCTGGATATGCCTAGGGCAAGACCTTGACATACATCTGACAATGCTTTTACCATATCGCCCAAAGTAAAGGGAAACAAAACAAGCCAAGCAAAGCAGAAAAAGTTGGGTCCCTATTTTGCTAGGGCAAAATGGGGCGTGTTGTGTAACCACACAATAGATCATTTTTCCTCTTGGCATAATATTTTAATATTTTTAACTTTTGTAAAAATATTATAAAAAAATATCAAAAGTCTTTTTCCAACTTCGTTTCACCATGGAAAATTAGTTGAAGCTATAAAAACCAACATTCCATTCTCTAAGCCTCAACAAAATTCTCTTTTCCAAGCCATCTCAAAATAGGGGACATTACACTTGGTGAGTCTTCTACTACAGAGGGAGAGCATCATTCAAGTGCTTTACCTCAACCGGTGGTGCCCCGCTCACCTTCCTTCCTAGAACTGGCCCTACCCTTCATGAAGAGTATAGACATAAAGAACCGGTAGGTTGCCATTTGAGTTCTAGTGTTGTGTCCTATGTAACTCAATCGACCACACAACTCTAGACAATCTTCCAGCTAAGTATGATCATTCCAACAGGGTACGCAATCTAGACATGGTGAATTGACTAATGCATGCAGAGACAAATGCATCACTTTGGCCAAAGTTTCTATATAAATAAAAGTTTGCAATAAATGTAGTTGTGTGTTCACACACCTCTAACTCAACTTGGAAAATATCTCATCCTACAGTTTGGTTTGTTTGACTAGTAACTCTAGACATGAATTGTCTTGACTAAACTCAAATCCTAGTCAACTTGAATTAGAATTTAATCCTTAATCTAGGATATCTATACATAATGTGTAGGTTTAGATGATTTTAACTTTTCATAGAGTCCCTAGTTGCATTATTGCAAATATTAGGGTCTATGACTTCCTGTCATTCTACTCAAAAAGACTAAGCACTCTTATCCATTATGCCAAGTTGTCGAATCTATCAATAAATCATTTAATTTAATCAAAGTACGACTTAGAATCTTTTACAATTTATACTATCTTGAACTATGATTTTCTCAACCAATTACTGTTGACCATAACTTACAATAGACTAAAACAAAGTCATAACCAACTTGAGAGTTTTAAGTTTTCTAAATCCTTATGAGTTGATTATAGGGTTTGAACTTCTCTAACCCAAAATATTATAATATCAAAAACTCTTGTTATCCAAAGATAGGAATGTATAACATGAATATAAAATCCTCTAGTCTTCTCTAGACCACTTAGGCACTATTCAAATTCACGTTTCTTATAAAACATAGAATACAAGTTTACTATCATTAACATAAATATTCTTGACTAAGGTCAATCTTATAACCTAAATAGGTTTGAGGATACAATAATTATATTACAATACTTTCGATCTTATTGGTCCTCCTGAGTTCACCGTCTTTCGTTATAGAATAGGTTGTGAACTCATGAATGATATCCTTCGAATATCATGAATATACTTATCATTGTTGTTAAATACAAAAGTGATGGCATATCACTATCCTTAGTTATTTTCTAATGATATCAATATCTTTTCCATATACTCTAAGATAAGAAAATAACTATCACAAAACCTTATGATTATAATCAATAAAACTTGCATATATAAACACATTTGAGATATAAAACCATCTCTATCTAGACTCACTAGTCTCGACTCCTAAGTCTAAATCAGGGTTCTCATAAAATTCAAATCTCAGCACTATATATAACTTGGCTTAGTAATAATATTTTTTCTTAACATAATATGATCACAATACCTCGTGTTCTAATATGAAAACATAATTTTTGTCTTTCCTTTGCATTTCCATGATAGCCATGGGATCATAATAATGTCTTGTCAACTAATAGGAAACTAAAATAGCTTGAATAAACAAGGTTTAAAGATAAGTTTTCTAAAGGCCGAAGTATCTAATAAGATCAAAGATAATCATAACATTTACTATGTTTCCTATGTCTTAAGAAGCAACTCAGTTTTGCCATGGATTGTAGACACAACACAAAGGCACAAAGGCACAAGTAAGGATGACTGCATAGTATTTGTTGTTAACAATAACATTCTAAAATACTATGGATTCAAACTATCATTTGAAGGCAGAGACTCTAATCAAACAACAATCAGGATCCATGCAGAGTGCAGTTTCAAACTAAGGAAATTACTTTCTTTACTTTTCTATGCAATTGTGTTTGCTTTGTTTTCTATGATCACAAGATCACTACTAAGATAATCTTAAACACTTTACTCTATGTAAAACATATCAAAAAGCTTATACATAATACATCTATTTGTAGGTTTAGAATGAGATAATAGCTTAACGTTATAATCATACCTCTCCGTCGATACTTTCCAAACTTGCACTATCTTTCTTCCTTTCTACCCGAACTATGATGCTTTCCTATGCATTAGACTTCCTTCTCACGTATTCTTGACATCAATGTTTCTATAGATATGATGATTGAGGTCCTCTCAGTGCTATCCCCGTGAGTATACATGATCTCAGTGCTCTATCGCTCTATGTGGATATGATATAATTACCAAGATCTCCCCACTGCTAAGACCGATATTCACATACATGTCCTCTCATCCCTCACATAGCCTCTTAAAAGGCTTTATCCCACTCTAACCCCCATGATTTATCTTCCCAAAATCAAGCCTATAGAATCTCACTACGGTGGTGTGCATATAATGAAGAGGGTAATGGTCATTAAAGACCACTACACAAACAGTTTGAATACTCCTCCATACTCTCCAAGCCATCGTGGAGTGAAGGAAATTAAGTGTCCATAAGGTCACGTAGTAGTTGGCATTAAATATGCATTTTTACCACATACCTTCTAAAATTCAATGTATACCAAGTATAAGTTATACTTATAGATCACATTAAATAAATGAATATATATATCAACATAATATTTGAGTATACAACGCATTCTAACATTGTTTTTATCACTCGACAATATATGAGAATGGGGTCGAGGTATTCTCCCACTCTCAATCTTGCGTAAACACCAAATAGATAGGTTATCATAATGGAATTTCATCCAAAAATTAACAATAATGAAATAGTTAATCACTAAAATTCCCAAGTATAAAGTGAGCTACCATGGTGAGTTTGTCCACCACCACTAAAATAGCATCATGTCTATTTCGAGACATTGGGAGACCTTGCACAAAATCCATGCTAATGACTTGCCACTTCCACTCCAGAATATCGTGCGGATATAGAAGTCCTGCTGGATGTTGATACTCAAACTTGACTCTCTGGCACTCTAGGCAACTTGCTACAAATCTTGCAGTGTCATTCTTCATTCCTTTCCAGAAATAAAGAGACTTCACACCAGCTAGGAGTTTAGTTACTCCAGGATGACCTGAATATGGTGCAGAATGAACTTCCTTCCACACAAGGTTTCTTAATTCTACAGAGTTCAGAATATAGATCTTTCTTCTGTATCTTAAAAGCCCATCTGGTTCTAAATAGAACCCATCATACCTTGAATCTTGAGGTTTTACTGTGAGAGATTGGTTAACTTTCTCATAATACTCATCACCTATAGAATTTTGTAACACTTAACCCTTGAAGTTCGAGTGGATACAGACAATTGAAGAGATATGCCTCCGTCGACTCAGAGCATCCGCTACTCAGTTCTCTTTATCTTTGATATAGCTTATCTCAAAGTCATAGTCAGATATCAATTCTAGCCATCTTCTTTGTTGAGCATCCAAATGAGGTTGGGAAAATATATACTTAAGTCTTTGATGGTCTGACTTCAATTCAAAAGGTTTTCATAGCAAGTAGTGTTGCCACACTTGCAAAGCATGCACAAATATTGCTAACTCTAAGTCATGAGGAGCATAATTCTGCTCATATGCTCTCAGCTTTCTAGATTCATAGGCTACCACTCGCCCATTCCAGATAAGCACTCCACCTAAGCCTTCTCCTAAGCCTTCTCCTGAGGCATTAGTGATTACAACAAATTGACCTTCCGAGTTAGGAACTTTCAATATTAGTGCAATTGTCAACCTCTCTTTTAACTGCTTAAATGCCTCCTGACATTTTTATGACCAATCAAAATGCTTTCCTTTTCTCTGAAGTGAAGTGATTGGGTTTACAATCTTAGAAAAGTTCAAAATGAACTTCCTATAATATCCATCTAACCCCATGAAATTGCACACTTCTTATACATTCTTTGGCATAGGCCACTCTAATATAGATTTGCTATTCGCAAGATCTACTGAAATTCCTTTAGCTATTATTATATACCCTAGATATCATATCTCTTTCTGAAAGAAAGTACACTTAGAAAATTTCCCATACAACTTATGCTCTCTCAGCCACTGTAGAACTAACCGCAGATGTTGCAAGTGTTCTTCCTCATTCTTAAAATAAATAAGAATGTCATCTAGAAACACCAGAACAAATTTATCCAAGTAATCTCGGAAAACACTATTCATCAAATTCATGAATGTTACAGGGGCATTCATAAGTCCAAAAGGTAAGACTATGAACTCATAATGTCCATACCTTGTTCTGAAAGTTGTTTTATGAATGTCTTCATCTCTTATTCTCAACTGATGATATCTGGATCACAAATCGATCTTAGAGAATACAATTGTGCCATGCATCTAATCAAAAAGATCATCAATATGGTAGAGGATACTTATTCTTATCATTGCTTTATTGAGCATATGATAGTCTATACATAGATGTAAAGTTCCATCCTTCTTTTTGACAAAGATCATAGGTGCTCCCTAAGGTGAAATATTGGGTCTAATCAACCCTTTAGCCAACAACTCCTGATGTTGGGATTTCAATTCAATCAACTTCGTAGTAGTGATACAGTATGGCATCTTTGAAATTGGCTTAGATCCAAGTATTATATCCATAGGGAAATCAAAAGCTCTCTTCAGAGGTAACCCCAAAAGTTCATCTGGGAAAACATCCCAAAAATCTTGAAGGAAAGGATAGTTCTCCAAGGGTACATTTTGTTTACTAGGATCCTCTTCTACTTGCTCCATTTTGACTACAAAAAGTTGACAACCTTTTCATCTAGCCCTCTTCAGTTGCATAGTAGAGATTGATCTGATATTGACTTCTATTTGTGTGCCTTGCAAAAAGACTTTGTTTCCTACATCGTCTAGACACTCAGTTATTTTTGCAAAACAATCGACATTGGCCCTATGTCTCCATAACCAATTTATTCCTAAGATAACATCATAGGAACCTAGGGGGGCTACAAACAAAGTCACCTTAGTCCAAAAAATAGGAAGTCCAATCTTGGCTTCAAAAAGGCATTGCTCTACCCGAGCTTTAGTCTGGTTAGTATATTCAAATGACCAGGGCTTAGCCATATATCCATCACTTCTAGGAAATTTACTTAATACTCTTGGAGAAATAAAACTTTCAGTTGCTCCAGTATTAATTAAAATAGAAATAGGAACTCCAAACAAAGTACTTGTTGTCTCTACGGGAGTAATTCAGTACTCCGCCTAGCGATTATCCAATGTCGCATGGATCCTCCGTTGAAAAGTTACTTGCTGGGTAGGTGAAGTGTTACTACGCTACTGAACTCCTTGGTTCTTGGTTGGAATTAATTTGCGTAATGATCTCCACCACAAGAGAAACATCCTCTAGGAGGTCCTCGCTTCTTATCAAGTTTGCCTGAATTATTGTCATTCCTCTGGACATTATTATTGTTCTTCTTCTCACTTTTGGATCCATCTCTGTTATTTTTGAAGCCCTTGTCACTTTTCTTATTCACATCCTATTTGATATTCCTTTTCTTTAAAGGTTTAGAAGATGGTGACTTATTAAACCTCTTGTGATTCTTCTCGCAATATGCAAAAATTGTCTTCAATTTTTGCTCTTGTTTGATTGCATTATCAAAAACTTGGTCCATAGTGGTAGGACCATGCACATCCACTTCTCTACTTATCTGGGCATTTAGACCCATGATGAATTCATTGATTATGAACCTTTCACTTTTCTGATATTTTGGCACATACTTCAGGAGATAGGTGAACGTTTCCCAATATTCAACCACTGACATTTCTCCTTGTCACAGATTCTAAAAAATATGTTAGCTTTTGCTCGAAGAAAAGCTGTGGTAATCACCTCTGTCAAAATATGACCACAAATTGATCCTAGGTTAATATTAGATAACTTAACCCTAGTTCCATTTTCTTGTTCATCCACCAAGTGGACGCTTCACTTGCCAACTTGTAGGCACCCCATACTGCCTTGGTTATCTCAGAGTAATTTCTGATCTCAAAATATTTTTCCATCTTTGTCAACCAAGCTTCTACAGAATCACCACTTACTATTCCATCAAACTTGGGTGGGGTCAATTTCTTCATATCTCTTGACAGCTTTGAGGCAAGTCCACTTCTCCTTTCTTCTTGAGACTTAGTCTTATCAATATCCTCCCTTCACTCACTATGAGTACTAGGTTCATGGGCATAATCATCATCCCCTTGATGCAAGTCCTCTTTTTCTCCTTCGGATTTGCCTTGACCCCTCACTTCCTGTTCTAGGTTTCCAAGCCTTTCCTTGGTTTCATTCAGCATGGTCAAAATCTGATCTAGCTTAGTCATTGAGTTTTCAGAGGGATTTGACTCTCCTTAACTATCTTCAGGATTTGTTCGCGTTTGAACCATAATGATACTCTATATCACACCCGATATTTGTATCAAGTTATAAATTAGAATTCAGAAATAATGCATTTCATTAATTCAAAATTCATCAATAAATCTATTCACAAAACTCATATTTGTGCAAAACAATCTCATCTTTATTATAGTTTATTCTGGGTATAAATACATCCTTATTTAGATAGATAACTCAACAAGACTACATGTCACTGTCGGTTAAAGGATATTCCTCAAGTTCCTCTTCCCCATCAGAATCTAGTAAAACAAACTTAGAGGGTAGATGTACACGTAGGTACTCCTCCATCACCTATTTTCCTAAAATAGGGGCATCACAACCACACCCAAATGGCATGCCACGACTAGCAAAATGTTTACTTGGTTAAACTACACAAGTAGGAACAATAGGTTTCTTGGCCATTTTATTGCGTTGTTTCCTTTCTAGTCGAATACGCTTAAGAGCGTCAGCCAAAGTCTCAGAATCTTCCAGCCATACACCCTCAGCATAGTTAATATGCTCTTGGAGTTTTACCTCCTCAGCTGGTTATTTCTTAACCATTAACTTGGGTAAATTCTGAGGAACAGACTTCGTGGTAGTTTTCTTGGCTCTTCTCCACGCCATTCTGGCATAAAACTGATTTCAAACATTAGCCAATCTATTGAATTTGATAAGTTTTCTAGTAGTGAGCACTTAGGTCCATGTGTTGAACCCAACAACTCTGATACCATATGTAACATGCCATCTCATATTACTTGGAATTACACAAACAATTTACTAAGAAAGTAAATAAACATGGTAAACATGAAATAAATTTTTTTTAACATTTAAATAATCACGTTAAAATGCATATATTTTTTTGAATATTTTTCAACCATGAAAATACAATATATTCAAAGATAAAAACATAGTGAAAACACATCACCTTACATTTTCAACTAATTTGCACTTGTCAATATAAATAAGTTTACATAAGTTTGTCAATCATAAGTCATAACAGAAAGAATACTGCATCTGAAATCTTGATATATGTCACTCAAGACTCGGCGAGTCTTCTGCTACAGAGGGAGAGCATCATCTAAGTGCTTTACCTCCAACCACAGACCGACAGTCCCCCCCTTCCTTCCTAGAAATGGCCCTACCCTTCACGAAGAGTATAGACACAAAGAACCAACAGGTTGCCATCTGAGTTCTAGTGTTGTGTCCTACATAACTCAATCGACCACACAACTCTAGACAATCTTCTAGCTAAGTATGATCATTCTGATAGGTTAAGCAATCTAGACACAGTGAACAGACTAATGCATGCAGAGACAAATGCATCACTTTGGCAAAAGTTTCTATATAAATAAACATTTGCAATAAACGTAGTTGTGTGTTCACACACCTCTAACTTAACTTGGAAACTATCTTATCCTACAGTTTGATTTGTTTGACTAGTAACTCTAGACATAAATTGTCTTGACTAAACTCAAATCCTAGTCAACCTGACTTAGAATTTAATCCTTAATCTAGGATATACACAATGTGTAGCTTTAGATGATTTTAACATTTCAGAGAGGCCCTAGTTGTATTCTTGCAAATATCAAGGTCTATGACTTCATGTCATTCTACTCAAAGAACAAAAAGATTAAGCACTCCTGTGCTATATGTCAAGTTGTCGACTCTATCAATAAATCATTTAATTTAATCAAAGTATGACTTTAGACTCTTTTGTAATTTATACTATCTTGAACTATGGTTTTCTCAACCAATTACTATCGGGTATAACTTGCAATAGACTAAAACAAAGTCATAACCGACTTGAGATTTTTAAGTTTTCTAAACCCTTATGGGTTGATTTTAGGGTTTGAACTTCTCTAACCCAAAATATTATAATATCAAAAACCCTTGTTATCCAAAGATAGGAATGTATAACATGAATATAAAATCCTCTAGTCTTCTCTAGACCACTTAGGCACTATTCAAATTCACGTTTCTTATAAAACATAGAATATGAGTTTACTATCATTAACATAAATATTCTTGACTAAGGTCAATATTATAACCTAAATAAGTTTGATTCTATGATAATTACAGTACAATACTTTCGATCTTATTGGTCCTCCTGAGTTCACAGTCTTTCATTATTGAATCTAGGTTGTGAACTCATGAATGATATCCTTCGAATATCATGAATATACTTATCATTGTTGTTAAATAAAAAAGTGATAACATATCACTATACTTAGATATTTTCTAATGATATCAATATCTTTTCTATATACTCTAAGATAAGAAAATAAGTATCACAAAACCTTATGATTATAATCAATAAAACTTACATATATAAACACATTTGAGATATAAAACCATCTCTATCTAGACTCTCTGGTCTCAACTCCTAAGTCTAAATTAGGGTTCTCACAAAATTCAAATCTCAACACTATATATATAACTTGGCTTAGTTATAATACTGTGACTTAACTGAATATGATCACAGTGCCTCGTGTTCTAATATAAAAACATAATTTTTGTCTTTCCTCTACGATTGCATGATAGCTATGGGATCATAATATTGTCTTGTTAGCTAATAGGAAACTAAAATAGCTTGAGTAAACAAGGTTGAAAGATAAGTTTGCTATAGACCGAAGTATCTAATAAGATCAAAGATAGTCATAACATTTACTATGTTTCCGTCTTAACAAGCAACTTAGTTTTTCCATGAATTGCAGACACAACACAAAGGCACAAAGGCACAAATAAGGATGACTACATAGTATTTTGTTGTTAACAACAACATTCTAAAATACTGCAGCTTCAAACTATCATTTGAAGGCAAAGAGTCTAATCAAACAACAATTGAGCTCCATGCAAAGTAGAGTTTCAAACTAAGGAAAATACTTTCTTTACTTTTCTATGCAACTATGTTTGCTTTGTTTTCTATGATCACAAGATCACTACTAAGATAATCTTAAACACTTTACTCTACGTAAAACATATCAGAAAGCTTATACAAAATACATTTGTTCGTAGGTTTAGAATGAAATAATAGCTTAACACATTATAATCATATCTCTCTATCGATAGTTTCCAAACTTGCACTAGCTTTCTTCCTTTCTACCCAAACTATGATGCTTTCCTATGCGTTAGACTTCCTTCTCATGTATGCTTGAGATTGTTGTTTCTATGGATATGATGACTGAGTTCCTCTCAATACTATCCCTGTGAGTATACAAGATCTCAGTGCTCTATCACTCTTTGTGGATACAGTATAATTACCAAGCTCTCCCCACTGCTAAGAGCGATATTCACATACATGTCCTCTCATCCCTCGCATAGCCTCTTAAAAGGCTTTATCCCACTCTAACCCCCACAACTTATCTTCCCAAAATCAAGCCTATAAAAGCTCACTGTGGTGGTGTGCAGATACTGAAGAGGTTAATGGTCATTAAAGACCACTACACAAATAGTTTGAATACTCCTTCATACTCTCCAAGCCATTATGGAGTGAAAGAAATTAAGTGTCCATAAGGTCATGTAGTAGTTGGAATTAAATATGCATCTTTACCACGTACCTTTTAATATTCAACGTCTACCAAGTATAAGTTATACTTATAGATCACATTAAATATATGAATATATATATCAACATAATATTTGAGTATACAACATATTCTAATGTTGTTTTTATCACTTGACAAGATATGAGAATGAGGTCAAGGTATTCTCCCCCTCTTAATCTTGAATAAACACCAAATAGATAGGTTATCATAATGGAACTTCATCCGAAAATTACCAATAATGAAATAGTTAAATCACTAATAAATATTTTCTCTTGAATATAATCTATAATCATATCATACAAGAACTAATGACTATCGACCACTCCTTGTCAATGGTCATACTTTCCTAACTTAGTTCTCAACAAAACCTATACTAATGGATCTTGACAACAAATCGACGACTGTCGAGTCAAAACCAAACTTAAACCAAATGGGTCGAACACAACTTACCAAACTCGATGAAAGTTCACTAAACTATGAAAGCACGAGACTTAGATGACAACAACATGTTCTTATCCATATGTCTATTCTCTTCTCTCTGATGATGCTCTCCCTCTCTTTTCTCAGAGGGTGGAAAACCTGTTTCCTAATTACAACTTGCATTCACCAAACTAGGATTAGTGTCTCATTAGTCAATTCATAAACCTTATGAAATCATAACATCTTGACATCATATAATCACATGTCTAAATAAACACAAACTCATGATATCATTGACATTTTCACATAACGTCAAATCATTAAATCATGCATAATCAACTAATAATTACATGCAAGTAAAAAAGTAAAACATAGTTAAAATTTAGGGTGTGACATTTGCCCTAATCTACCATTGAATAGAAGTAGCTTTATTTTCTAATATCGCATGATTTGAATGTGTAATAATATTTCACATCTTATGTTTTAAGATTCTATTACATGTTCTACAATCTGTAATTCTATTTGATTTATCCTCATCAGTTAGATAAATTGTAGATTGTCCTCTATGCATTTCTTGAGCTCCAAACATATTACATTTGGTTAATCTAGCTCCTTTGCATCTCTACACCTTATCTCATTTTTTGTTAAAGTGATTTGAACTTACATACATACTCCCACCCTATAACTTTACAAATTATTTGTTGGCATTGCTAAGTAGTTGTTTATTCTTATTTGAGATTTTTATATGATGCTACTCATGGAATTTTGTGTTTTCAAGTCTCAAGATAGACCTATCATTGTGAGGATCATGTGCATGTCATCATCCATATCCATTTCCTTTGTATATGTGCTTGTCATTTACTTTCATGTTGTCTGCTTTTTTATTTTGACATGCATGATTCATAGTAGTTCACATGCAATATAAGGTGGGGGCAAAATATAAGGGTTCCCATTTGTTTTGAACTCACTTTGACCCTTTGTCCCTAGCACGCAATATTTAATGTCCAAATGACATAATTTTATGCAAGAGTTGGAATCCAACATGTACTTTATTTGATTATAAGTCATTATCTCCTAGTGGTCTAAACCAACTCTCAAATCTATTGTTTATAGTCCTAGTTCAAAACCATAGATGTGGCCCTAAACTTAGTTTAGAATGGCACATGTCAAATTGACCCTCTTTTCTAAATGCAAAATTAATCGTGGGCCCAAGTCAAGGATAAGATTGACCCCCTTTTCTAAGTCCAAAATTAATCATGGGCCCAAGCTAACTTGCCTCCAATTATTCATTGCATACCAACTCAAGCACAAAATTTTAAAATTTGTGCACTAGGGTGTTGTATAAAAGGACAAAGTCTTAGTTCATTTTAGGAATCCACAGTCTATTATCAGTATATTATTTGATTGCAAGAACATTTAGAGCATTAAATGCATCAACATTTGTAATCATAATGACAAACATCTAGGCATTTGCATTACTATGTGGTGTGTCTTCTAACTTGTTCCAAATCATTGAATCAATCAAGGGGCTTGACTATGGTGTAATGTGGGAAGCTAGCTAACTTCCCTTCCCTAGCACAACATGTTCCATTGGTGCTTCTAAGCATCGTCATTTTTAACATTAAAGGCAAACAAGGTTCTGAAGACTCAAAGTGCAAAGATCGAGGCCAAAGACCAGGTTCAAAATTAAAGAAACATGATTAAGTCTACATATGGAGAGATCAAGGCCACATGTGTGGCATTGACCCAGATCATAGTGAAAGTCAGTTCTCAATCCGTCATTGCATAACAATCACGAATCTAATAATAAAACTCTAAATTAGATCAAAGAGCACATGCCACAACAAAACATCCACTATCTAAAGTTAAATACCTCTATCCACCTTTATCGATTTCTATACATGTTTTAATATGATTTTTAAATTCAACTACTTTATCTAAATTGATTGTGTGTTAATTGATTATTAAACTAAATAATTTTGAAAAGGAATTTGTATTTCAATATTGTACCTTGACCATTATTAACCTGCACATATTAGACCTTACAAATCTCATCCCGAGGACAGTTTAGAATTGGATTCTGGCCTCGGTCTCTTTTCGGTGCAAATGCTCCAGAATTTCTTTTCACCTTTCATTTGTTTCAATTTTTAGATAAGGTACGTTACAAGAAGTTAAAAAAAGAAAAGTAGAAGTCCCAACATGTCTGTTGGATATGAGTGGTGATAAATGTGAAGAAACAGAGTTGATTTTTTTGTTGATTCTTTCCTTTTTTGTCAATTGCGTTGTTTTGGTAGTTTCTCGTTTCTAGTCTGGCTGTATTCTTTTGTTTTTTCTCTGTAGATATGAGACATTGTACGAGAGGCTTGTATTAGTGCGGTCAATGAAAGCGCAGATTCATTCCACAGAGTTTGGAGTGCATGTACACCGTCCCCCACAATATTTTTGACAGGATATTTGCGCCACTTTTGGCAATTGTATGAAAAGTTGGCTTCAAACTTAAACCATTGCGTGTTGTTTAGATTCGCGCTGTCTTATTTGGTGGAGTTGTTTTCGTGATGCCCACCTAAAAATCCATGTATTGATGAGTGTGACTTCATCAATTCTTGCCACCACCCAATCTGAATTTACCTCCTACCCCTAGACTTTCAACGAAGGCACATTAGGAGTGTGATTTCATTAATCAATTACAAAATTCTTAATATTTTGGATTTAATATTTACATATTAAGTGCATAGAGATATTTTGCACAAAGGATTTGGATAATATCATTGTTAAATGAAACACTAAGCCAGCTATTATCTTACAGTTAATTCATGATAACAACAATGTTATTATTTTTTTATTTAAGGAGTTTTCTATTAGCCACTATCATTTGAGTCCATGTTATCTACTTCTATGTAAGAAAGATTTGTTTATGTCTATTTTCTAGTGGTTACTTGGTGTTGTAATGCTTCTTTTTTTTTTTTTTGCTTGCGGCAGTAAGAGCCATGCTTGTTGTGGAGCACAAGTTTGGAGCTTTCCATGTTATGGTTTTGATTTACATTCAGTAACAAAATTTTGAGGGTTTGAAGATTTACTGTCATTTTATATAAGTATTCCTCCCATTTCAGGTTAGAGATTTTACTAAGACATGTAGAAAGTGAATATAAATCCAATCAATCATCCCTAGGAAACAATTTGAATTAACTATATGCAATTGCACGAAAACAAGAGTTTTGTAACAAGGTAGGAACATCCATTAAAGGAATTAAAGGATAATGAAAAGGGATTTTTGCAATGTTTCTCCACATTTATAAATATCATTCTAAATAGGATGACTCACTGTACTATTTGTAAAATAAACATTTCTTAGTGCATTTTTACTCGTAAGGTCCCCATGGGTGTGTCCTTTTTTGTACATTACCATTGTTTTGTTCTAATTGTGAGTTTGATTCATTGTTTAAGTTCCATGGTTAAAGTCATAGCATATTCTTAAGCAAGGAAAACATTTTTTTTTGTAGTTTAGAATGGAGCTTTGGGGTAAGCCTTCTACTATTATTTCCAAGGCAATATTTTGGCTCTCTTTTTGTTTCAATTTGCTACAAAGTTCATTCGATTGAAAAAATTTGTTGGATAATTCAATCTTTGATGTACAAGTGAGTAGTTTGTATTATATTGTGTTTATGTCCTCAGTGTCATTTTATTTTTCTTTTAAGGCTTGTTATTGTATTCAATGTGTCAATCCCAAGTACAATTTGCACAAGAGATCAATTTTACCGGCTTTTTAGGTTTTAGTTATTATTTTTTAAGTGTAGAAAATCTAGAGTTCTGCAAGTTGCTTTTTCTATTAGATTGAGATTCTAGTAGCTTAATAAGTTTTATTTTGTTGTGTTTTAATATAAACCGCCTAGGGTACTATTTACCTTTTTCTTAGACGTAGAATAAGCTTTCCAGGTTTGCAATATGTTTAGGATTTAAAATACGTTATTGTTGAGGAATTCATTATTTTTAGTCATACATTTCATTTTATTTTTCAATTCATCTAGTTCAGTATTATATGCATAATGATATCATTTCTTGGTTGGATAACATTTACCATGGTATTAACCACTCGAGTCAAAGTGAAGCTTGGACAGTCTTTAGGGTGCAATCCTGAAGAAGTTAAACATAAACATTTATCTCAAATTTTCTTTTGTTACCTCATTTTTAAAATTATTTACATATAATTCTCTTTAGTATGTGTGCTTGAGGGATTTTATGGTTTACTTTGGGATTTTCTAGTGTTAGTTGTGTATGCTTTACGATTGGGGTTTTGTAGGGTTTATTAATTTTAGTTTGAAGGGGCTCCTAAAATTATTGTAGGGTTGAATGTTTATTTTTTACAATTTTGTGATTAGGTCTATGAAGAGATTATGTCAAGTGTGTGCTAGGTTTAATGTTGGGGTTTTAATATTTAGGAGTTAATATAGGTTTTGTGTTATTTTATTTTTAAAATTATGATGGGGTTCTACATAGTGTGTGTTTGAGTTTTGTAGAGTTAATGCTTTGGTTACATATTGGACCAACCAAGGTTTTGTAGAGTTTATGTTTGGTGTATGACAATGTTTTATGTGGTGTTTTTTTAACTTTAAAAGAGGGTTTTGTTGGGTTTTCTTAGGTTTAATGTTTACGTTTTATTGATTTTTGATTGGGTTTGTGTAGGTTTAATGTCTAGGTTTCTTTAAGAATGGTGATTGGGTTATGTTAGGTTTATGTTGTGACTTGTAATGATTTGTCTAATAAAACTACTATTTGATTGTAGGTAGCAATTGGAGAAGGGTCAAAATTAGATGAAAGAGTTGTAGCTTATATTCATGTTGATGGGAAGAAAATCATGATTGGAAGTTGTTTGCGTGGTAGTTATGACTAGTTTGCGCTAGATTTGGTATTTGAAAAAGATTTCAAGATCTCTCATACTCAAAGTTTGCTAGTGTTTTCTGTTGTGGATACACCACATTTATTCAGGAGGAAGATGAATATCCTTAGACAACATTTTAGTTGTTGTACATGAATGTTGAAAACTTATGAAATATACTTGCTTTGGTATTTTATATTGTACATAAGTACTTGCTTTTGGCTCCAGGCTCGAGTTGTTTTAGATCTATATTAGCACTTCTAAGAAAAATGATTTGAATAGTTTTGTAAACCAAACTTTCTTAACTTGTTCCTTCTTCTCTCTAATCACATTTGGAATCCTAAATGAAGAAGATGAAGGTACTTATTAGCCTATACTTTTGTGAGTTCATTTGGAGTAAAGATACTAAAATGAACCCCTACCAAGCCTCACTACTATGGCTAGAAAACCAATAAATAGAACATATTTTATTAGTTGATAGTCATTTTACATAGCCACTCAAAAAATTTCTATATCAATAAAAGCAATTATTTTGGCACACTATACATAAATATTTTTTCTCTTGCAAGAGGTATTGTTTTAGGCCTATGGGTAGTCAATCATTAAACATAAATCTATTAATGATTTCCTTTAGCAGCTAGTAGCATTTTCATTACTTAAGTTGTATTTTAGTTATTCATTTCATTACTTAAGTTGTATGATTTTTTTGCTATGTGTTTCATTACTTAAGAAATGGCTTGCACTATTCTATAATGTTGCATGTACTATAGTTTACAAAACTATATGTAGTCTTATTTATGTCCATGTGCACATTCCATCTTATCCATACAAAACATGGAATTTTGAGGTTAGTTTTTAGTGCCTACACTTTTTTAATTAGAAGCCACCTACTACCTGCACATAATTGCATATGTCTTACATGGTTGGATCAACTTTGTGCCTACATTTTTTTAATTAGAAGCCTACTACCTGCATGTAATTGCATATGTCTTACATGGTTGGATCAACTTCCTTTAATTGTTAGGTGTTAATGGTGGAAAGAGAATATAATTTGTTCTAAAGTAATTACTTAGTTTTATTAACTTACTGCCTCCCATCCCCTAAAATAGCAATGCAACATTTCAATTGATTTGCAAACAATATGTTAGACTCTCATAGTGCTATTCATTTGATGCCTTTTAAAGGCTATTAATTGATTCAAATTTCCTAGTAAAATTTTTAAATTTGTGAATGTTTCATGTGGTCTTCAATTTTAAACAATCTCCTCCATTTTTATCTCTTGCTATTCTATACATGGCATTAAAAAAGCAATTTTCAAGTACCATGAAATGCCATATATTTTGTTAGTATGTTGAACATTTCAAATATGATAAATTGAGTCCATTTTACAACTTTACACAAAGTTATTGCCAACTCATTTTTAATTATTTTTAGTTGTTCCATTTGGGGTCAATTTTTAGTATTTCATGTCTTCAAAAATCCTATTTGAGATCCAATGGATTTTTAAGGGGGTTTCGAATTTAGTCATTCACAAATAGAATATTGTTCATGATAGGATTAGATTGCATAAAATATGATCTTCAATATATTAATTAGTAGTTGTTTCATAGCATATAATATACAATTAGTCATTAGATTAAGATAATGTTGATCTCATTATTGATTGATATTTTAATGACACTATATGGTGCTTTAGAATTTCTAATTTTTAATCAACTATAGCTTACAATTCTATTAGTCATCATAATAAGATGGTACTCTTGATAACATTGTTTAGTGGTTCAGGATTTCTAGTTTTTATTATTTAATTGGAGCTTCAATAGGTTCATATTAGATACTAACCTTTGTGGGTTCTCTATGAGCTAATTCATAGCTAAAGATTAGAAAAAAATCTAATAACTTGAAAGTTTTCTAGAAACATTCTCATTGAATAACATTTTCCATAGGTATGTATAATTAAAATTAAAAAGAAGTTTCCAATCAAAGTTCTTTTTCAATAGCATCGTCCATGGTTATATGTATGATGAAGTGGTTGGTTGTAAAAGGTCACTATCTTGCCTTTAATACGCTAGTATAATGTCATTGATGATTTTTTCCACTAGTATAAATAAAGATGAGAAACACTTTTTATTAACTTGTTTTCTCATTTTAAACTAAAATCTAGTGCATTTCTTGAAGCAAATGTTTAAGTTATGATGTTTGTGTAGGTTGCCATCTCCACTTTCGTATAGTCCAAATCATTAAGTCTATTGGCTTTATAGGTTAAATCTTGGCTTATATAGGATCATTCTCTATTAGGATATAAAGTGGGTAATGAATAATCATGAACCCATTTTCCTAAATATATGTCACACTAAGAAATTTTGTGTGCTTTAATAGAAATGGTTGTTTAAGTTATTTAAGCTCTAGTAAACATATATTTTAGTCCTTTGAAGGAGATAGTCATAAGATTTATTTGTCTAGTATAGGATAGAAAAAAAAATGAGAACAAGTAGAGCAGTAGCATAGCAAGTATAAAAGAACATTTATAATATTATAAATAAGCTTATTTCTCCATGAATCCCACAACCCCATGATAATTTCTTAGTAGTAGTTAATTAGCTGATAGGCTTTTAGTTGTGAGCATTATTGTGCTCATAATTGTCTCATGCTGTAAAAAAAATTCACGTTGGACTTTTTTCTAAACTCTCGGTTGTTCTCACGCCCAGGAAAAATCACATCAGACAAAGTATCATGTCATTTAAATGTCCCCGTCTGATTATCTAGAATTTATTAGGCTTTTATATGTGAGCATTTAATGCTCAAAAATTTATCTCATGCCCAAAATTTTTAAAACTCATCGGTGGGTATGTGCAGGATCATCGCGGGCCAAACAATGGCAATGGAAAAAAAATTGCATCTTTACTTAGCCAAATTCGCGAATTGACTAACTTTGACTTTCATAGGCATGTTAAAAATATCCATTTTGTGGTTTGAAAAACTATTTTTATAGTTGCAGGAAACGGATATCCATTTCTAGGAATATTCCCAAAATGGATATCAGTTCTGGAATATTCCCAAAACGGATATCTATTTTTTGAAACTATAAAAATGGTTTTTTTTAATTCTTTTAATTGTTTTTTTAATTGTTTTCATTGGTGTGTGTCATGGTATGATGTCTTAAGGAATGGAAGAAAGGATGGTGATTCATAAGATAATATGAAGAATGATGGTAGAGTGAATTGGCATTGTGGTAATTGTGGCATGTCATGGGGTGAATCATGTGTTAATACAGGTTGTGGAGTGAGAAAGAGGTGGTATGGGTATGGTTGAATGGAGTAATGAGGTGATTTAATTAGTGATGACCTAGGTAAAGTGATGGGTAAGGTGTCTTATGTGGGATTGCTAGAAAGTGTGATTGGTAATGGTGGGGATAGCTAAATGTCATCTTCTAAGGGTTCAAAGGTGAGGAAAGTGTAAGATGGGGATATGGTATCATCCATGGTTTAATGATTATTCAAGGGAGACTCCTTAAAATGATTATCAATGATGGTGTCAATAGGGGGAATGGAATCTATGAATGTAGGTGTGGGAATGTGAGCCGTGACATTGGGATTGTATTGGATGAATAATAGAAAGTAGGGGGTGC